>JBBDGP010000850.1:600000-1152500 GCA_037952835.1 Lithobates septentrionalis | reverse complement strand
CAGTTCTCAGGAACAGTGGTTATACAACTAAATAATAATTCAGTGATTCACAGAAAACAAAATCTTCAAGCATTTTTAAGCAGTTTATACAGTAAATTTTTGAGTTTGCAAAGAAAAATGTAGACTGCTATTTTTTGGAAAAGCATAATATTCCTTTTTCTTCACTTTCTGTAAAGTAATGACACATTTGAAACATTTTTGCATTGCCCTATATTTGGTTCCATCCATCTTCCCATTAATGCTGACCAGCTTGCCTGTCCCTTCTGAAGAAAATCATCCCCACAACATAATGCTGCCACCACCATGTTTCAGGGTGAGGATGGTGTGTTCAGGGTGATGTACACTCTCAGTTTTCCACCACACATTTTTTGATTTTAGTCCAAAAAGTTAAATTTTGATCTCTTCTAACCAGAACACCTTCTTCCACATGTTTGCTGTGTCCCCCACATGGCTTCTCGCAAACTGCAAACTGGACTTCTTATGGCTTTCTTTCAACAATGGCTTTCTTCTTGCCACTCTTCCATAAAGGCCAGTATTGTAGAGAGCACAACTAATAGTTGTCCTGTGGACAGATTCTTCCACCTGAGCTGTGGATCTCTACAGCTCCTCCAGAGTTACCATAGGCCTCTTGGCTGCTTCTCTGATTAATGCTCCCCTTGCCCGGCCGGTCAGTTTAGGTGGAAGGCCATTACTTGGTAGGTTTGCAGTTGTGCCATTCTCTTTCCATGATGATGAATTGAACAGTCCTCCATGAGATGTTCAAAGCTTGGGAGTTTCTTTTGTAACCTTTTTTAACCTAACCCTGCTTTAAACTTCTCCACAACTTTATCCCTGACCTGTCTGGTGTGTTCCTTGGCCTTCATGATGCTGTTTGTTCACTAAGGTTCTCTGACAAACCTCTGAGGGCTTCACAAAACAACTATTTACTAATTAGGTGACTTTTGAAGGCACTAGATTTTAGTTAGGGGTATCAGAGTAAAGGGTGCAGAATACAAATGCACCCCACACTTTTCAGATAAATATTTGTAAAAAAAATTGAAAAACATTAATCATTTTCTTTCCACTTCACAATTAGGCATGTGCAGAACGAAAAAACGTGTTTACTTTAGTTATGTTTGGACTCATTATTTACATAAATTTGTTTAGTTAAATTCGTTTAATCCATTTAATTTGTTTTCAGAATTTATTACGTTTATTCGATTGACATTTTTCAAATTGGAATAGTTTTTGATTTGTCTTCCACTTTCCAAAGAGAATAAAATAGAAAAGAATCAATTAGAATCAATTTGAAGTTGAATAGAAAAGAATAGAATAGAACAAAAGCAGAATAGTACAGAAAAAAACAAAATAGAATAAAATAAATATAACCATCTTCATATTTGAATCTATTCTTTTCTATTCTGTTCAAATTTGAATTGATTTGAATTTTGGGAAATGGTTGTATTCTTTCTATACTACATTTTTTTTTTTAATTATATCCTTTTTCTATTTGTTTATATTATTCTATTCTTTTCTATTCTATTCAAAATACGAATTACGGAAGATGGTTATATTCGTTCTATTATATTATATTCTGTTGTTTTTTCTAAACTATTCTGTTATTTTCTATTATATTCTAATATAATATTTTATATTCTATTCAAATTTGAATTGATTATATTTGAATTTTTGGGAAATGGTTATATTCTTTCTATTCTATTCTATTCTATTCTTTTTTTAATTTTATTATTTTCTATTCCATTATAGTCTATTCTATTCTTTTTTTTCCGATTCTATACATTTCTATTCTATTCTTTTCTTATGTATTCAAATTAAAATTTATTCTATTTGAAGTTTGAATTTCAGAAGATGGTTATATTCTTTCTATTCCATTCTATTCTTTTTTTGTTCTATTCTAGTCTATTCTTTTCTATTCTATTTTATATTCTATTTTCTATTTTTTCTATTTTATCCCTTTATTTTTTATTCTATTTTATTCTCTTTGGAAATTGGAAAACAAATTGAAAACTATTCGAATTCGAAAACTTTTCAAACTCGAAAACGATTCAAATTCAAATTTGAAAACTATTCGAATTTGAAAACTATTTGAAATTGATTCAAAAACCATTCTAATCAAATTTGTCCGAATTTCAATTCAGAACAAAATGAACTGCACATGTCTAATCACAATTATGTGCCACTTTGTGTTGGTCTAGCACAAAAAATCTCAATAAAATACATTTACGTTTTTGGTTGTAACATGACAAAAGGTGGAACATTTCTTGAATATGAATATTTTTTCAAGGCAATATAAAAGCTATTATAAGGATTTTGAGCTTTACTCATCTTTTTAAACACACTGCTATTATTTTAACACAACTGTGTGTATGTATATATATATTTTTCTTTCTTTTTTTTTCTTTTGGATTAGTGGGAATGGTTGGAGGCCCTGCAGATTTTTATTGATGTTTGTGTTTGTTACTTAAGTGTAAGGCCTGCTCTCCTATGTGTCTGGGAAACTCTGATGTGGGGGGCACTCTCGTGACCAGAGACCACCTTCCATAAATACACTAGAGTAAATACACTAAGGTAAGGGGAGGTAAGGGGAGGTCACTAATATAGGGGGGCCCCTTACATTATTGTATTCACTTCCCCCTTACATCAGCAACCCCCCCCCCCCTCAGACTGGCCTGGCAATGTTGTGTCACTGACCTCCTCTCAGGTGCACCGTGCAGGGCTCAGTCAAATGGCTTCAGCTTGTTGGCTCTGGTTTTATCCTATAGTCTCCTCTCCATAGTCCACACATGTCTGACTTCTCCCATGACCCCCATCCCGGCAGCGCTCCCGCTCTTGACTCCTCTCCAGACTCCCCTCAGAGACTGTAGACATGATACAGGAGATGGTTAGAGGCTGTAGACATGATACAGGAGATGGCTAGAGGCTTCAGACATGATACAGGAGATGGTTAGAGGATGTAGACATGATACAGGAGATGGTCAGAGGCTGCAGACATGATACAGGAGATGGTCAGAGGCTGCAGACATGACACAAGAGATGGTCAGAGGCTGCAGACATGATACAGGAGATGGTCAAAGGCTGCAGACATGATACAGGAGATGGTCAGAGGCTGCAGACATGATACAGGAGATGGTCAGAGGCTGCAGACATGATACAGGAGATGGTCAGAGACTGCAGACATGATACAGGAGATGGTCAGAGACTGCGGACGGGATACAGGAGATGGTCAGAGACTGCGGACGGGATACAGGAGATGGTCAGAGACTGCGGACGGGATACAGGAGATGGTCAGAGACTGCATACGGGATACAGGAGATGGTCAGAGACTGCAGATGGGATACAGGAGATGGTCAGAGACTCAGACGGTATACAGGAGATGGTCAGAGACTGCGGACAGGATACAGAAGATGGTCAGAGACTGCGGACGGGATACAGGAGATGGTCAGAGACTGCGGACGGGATTCAGGAGATGGTCAGAGACTGCGGACGGGATACAGGAGATGGTCAGAGACTGCGGACGGGATACAGGAGATGGTCAGAGACTACGGACGGGATACAGGAGATGGTCAGAGACTGCGGACGGGATACAGGAGATGGTTATAGACTGCAGACGGGATACAGGAGATGGTCAGAGACTGTGGACGGGATTCAGGAGATGGTCAGAGACTGTGGACAGGATTCAGGAGATGGTCAGAGACTGCGGACGGGATACAGGAGATGGTCAGAGACTGCGGACGGGATACAGGAGATGGTCAGAGACTACGGACGGGATACAGGAGATGGTCAGAGACTGTGGACGGGATACAGGAGATGGTCAGAGACTGCGAACGGAATACAGGAGATGGTCAGAGACTGCTGACGGGATACAGGAGATGGTCAGAGACTGCAGATGGGATACAGGATACAGAAGATGGTCAGAGACTGCAGACAGGATACAGGAGAAGGTCAGAGACTGCGGACGGGATACAGGAGATGGTCAGAGACTGCGGACGGGATACAGGAGATGGTCAGAGACTGTGGACAGGATTCAGGAGATGGTCAGAGACTGCGGACGGGATACAGGAGATGGTCAGAGACTACGGACGGGATACAGGAGATGGTCAGAGACTGTGGACGGGATACAGGAGATGGTCAGAGACTGCGAACGGAATACAGGAGATGGTCAGAGACTGCTGACGGGATACAGGAGATGGTCAGAGACTGCAGATGGGATACAGGATACAGAAGATGGTCAGAGACTGCAGACAGGATACAGGAGAAGGTCAGAGACTGCGGACGGGATACAGGAGATGGTCAGAGACTGCGGACGGGATACAGGAGATGGTCAGAGACTGCAGACGGGATACAGGAGATGGTCAGAGACTGCAGACATAGTACAGGAGATGGTCAGAGACTGCGGACAGGATACAGGAGATGGCCGGAGGATGTGGACATGGTAGTTTCCTCATCTGTGCCCCTTCATATTACCATACTTCTCTACATCAGTGTCCTTCCTCCTGTGCCCCTTTGACTGTGCTGCTGCAGTGCACCATGCAGTCCACCTCCACCGTCAGCCTGCTCTAGGGAAGCGATTGTTGGCTGGGGCCTGCCTGACTGTCTCTGAATCCCCAAGAGTGAGCACACTGAGCAGCAGAGGTGAGCACTGTGACTGTCTGAGTTCTCCTGAGTCTCCCCGACCTCTTTGTGCAATCTGCACAGCCACTCACCGTCCATCACAGACCAGGGCACTCTGTTTCTGTAGTAGTGTACTGGCTGGCTGGGCAGGTTACAGGCTCGCGTCAGCCGGCAGGGGTCCGACTCCGCCGCACTCTCCTTAGCTGCTTGTCTGCTGCTCTGTCCATTGACTTCAATGTGACGTGAGGCTCCTCTGTGCATCCGCCCTCCCTCAGCTTCTTTTTTTAAGTCTGGTGCGTGGCGCAGCAGTGTGGATGACATCATCATCGCACGGCGCCGGCGGGCAGAGGCAGCGCTCGTGGCTCTGATCTTCTTGGCAATTTCCGCAAACTGTGCACGCGCAGTTCTGACTCGCCGGTCACCAACATTTTTTACTGGCACGTATCTGCTTCTACGGACATTTACGGACATGAGACAAATGCCCTGTTTTTACGGGCTGCCCATAAATCTACGGGCGGTTGGCAACACTGGTTGGGGGGTCTTCTTGCCCACAGGACTGGGATAGTCAGGACAGCTACATCGGTGAGAAACCAAAAAAGCTGAAGTGACTAGCAAGTCCACTGAAGGGCCTAGAGGGAGTCTGAGTTCCCGAAAACTGTGCGAGAACCCAGGGTGCTGGTAGGACCCTATCTGGTGGCCAGGAGTGGGCCCATACTGCAAAATGCTGTGATTAAAGGCTAAGTGAGCCTGAAGAACCCATGCTCTTGAAGACCACAGCTAATAGCAGCAATCCATAAAATAAATTAGCCGGCAACATGGGGCATGCCACGTTTGAAATTCTTTATTAGGCTATATTAAAAGTGGCACAATTTAGCTAACATCTTTTGACCATGGCGGCCTTCTTCAAAACATAAAGCCCCTGCTTTGAAGAAGGCCGCTATGGCCGAAACATGTTAACTATATTGTTCCGCTTTTAATGTTGCCTAATTTGGAATGCACTGGGTTGCCGGATAATTTCTCTTATGGATTGATGTCTTGGGAGCACACATTTCAGTTGTGAGCATCGGCCCTCAGCAATCTATGTGGTAACAGACAAGTCGAGTGTGAGTAAAGTTTTTTCAGTTTGTCACTGCTAATAGCAGCGGTCTGTCAGTCAGTCGGTCGGTCAGGTCACGCACACGAAGTCCCCCCTAGGGCTGTCAGACAATAAACCAGCACTTACCCCATCTAGGTTGGGCAAGGCTCCTATGGGCGGTGGCCTCCATTGTGTCTCCTCCTCCTGTGCACTACGGTGGCTTCCACCGTGCGTCTCCTCCTTCCTCCTTCTAGGCATTTAATAGGATCGCCTGTCCTTTCAGCTAATCGGGTGACGGGTCTCAGGACCTGCTTCCTGATTGGCCGGGAGGAGGATCAGTGTGAAAATAGCGAATATTCATTCGCTATTCACACACAACTGGGTGGGGGTGGGCCTTATTTGAAGCCTTTTAGAGCCTCTGGTTTTAATCACATGCTTCAAACCCCCCCATTTGAATCCATGCGTCCGGCGCCTTGCATGTAGATCAGGGGTCTGGTAGCATGGATAGAGGGGCGGCGCCGACAATTCATTATAGCCGCGAGTACTTTTAAATGACTTTTTTTCTTTAGAAATGTCATTTTGCTCTCGGACTGTTGTAAACACGGGAAACATGCACCACTTTACATGCATACTATAGACACCACCCAGGTATGAAGTTTAAAGGAAAATTACACTTTTATTGTTTCACTTTAAGCATTATTAAAATCACTGCTCCCGAAAAAACGGCCGTTTTTAAAACTTTTTTTGCATTGATACATGTTCCCTGGGGCAGGACACGGGGGACTTTTCCTGCGGCCTGCCAGGTTGTGTTCTCAGATAAGGGTCTGGTATGAATTTTTGGGAGGACCCCATGCCATTTTTTAAAAAAAATTTGGCGCAGGGTTCCCCTTAAAATCCATACCAGGTATGGATTTTGAGGGGGACCTCCACGCCTTTTAAAAAAAAAAATTTGGCGCGGGGTTCCCCTTAATATCCATACCAGACCTGAAGGGCCTGGTATGGAATTTGGGGGGACTCCCACGCATTTTTTTTTCTAAATTTTGGTTTGGGGTTCCCCTGTGGGGGAATCCCATGCTGTTTTTAATCAATGAACTGTGTATTGACGGGAGTCCAGTCCGACAATTCATTATAGCCGCGAGTACTTTTAAATGACTTTTTTTCCTTTAGAAATGTAATTTTGCTCTCGGACTGTTGTAAACACGGGAAACATGCACCACTTTACAGGCATACTATAGACACCCCCTAGGTACAAAATTTAAAGGAATATTACACTTTTATTGTTTCACTTTAAGCATTATTAAAATCACTGCTCCCGAAAAAACTTCAGTTTTTAAAACCTTTTTTGCATTGATACATGTCCCCTGGGGCAGGACCTGGGTCCCCAAACACTTTTTAAGATAATACCATGCATATAAGCCTTTAAAATTCTCGCTTTTGATTTTTCATGTTCGTGTCCCATAGACTTTAACGGTGTTTGCGTGTTCAAACTAATTTTTTGCCTGTTCGCATGTTCTGGTGCGAACCGAACTGGGGGGTGTTCGGCCCATCCCTACAAATAACCGAGAATATCCTGTCAGGTTTTCATCAACGGGGCTTTTTAACAGTTTTCACCACAAAAAAAAGCGATAACTGACAGCTTCCAGGTTTATGTGTCAAATCTTAATTGAACAAGTTGAAGTTAAAAGCTGATTGGCTACCATGCACAGCTGCACCAGATTGTACACTCAAGTTTTAGTAAATCAACCCCAATGCGTTGATGAGGGAATCCCTCCTGCTGGGCCATTCTCTTCTCCTGGCGGAAGGGCGGGGAAAGACATCCCCACCGGGAGACAACAGTGACTATCACTAGCGGCTATAGCATATAATCGCAAGAGAATCCGGCAGCCTGGTTGTACCGAAGTTGATCTATCGATCAACTTGGTACATTCACATACCTACCAACTTTTTGAGATGGGAATGAGGGACACCTATCAGCAAAAGTATGCAGGCATAGGACACACCTCTTGCCACACCCCCTTAAAAGAGAATTGTACAAAAAAAAAGATTGGTTAAACTCACAAGTGCTTTTTTAAACACTACTATTCCTTTATATTGGCTTTTGAAATTTACAAATGCAGCAATTTGGAAATCAGATGAAAAGTTTAGCACGGGAAAACACTTTTTGATAGATAAATAGTGCATTTTATATACATCTATATAGATCAGACAAAAATGAGGGACAAATGAGGAGAATGAGGGACAGAGGGACATTGCTCCAAATCAGGGACAGTTGGGAGCTATGCATTCAGCCTGCCCATTAATGGTTAGAATAAGAACCGGCCGAGATTTGAACTGCGTATGACCGGCCTAAGGCTAAACCTACTCCCACATCCATCCTAAAGCCTCGTACACACGATCAGATTTTCCGACGGGAAATGTGTGATGATAGGCTATAGGAGGAGAATCTGACCGTTTGTACGCTCCATCGGACAATTGTTGTCGGATTTTCCACGGACAAATGTTGGATGGCAGGCTTTTAAATTTTCCGCGGACAAATGTCTGTTGTTGGATTTTCCGAGCGTGTGTACACAAGTTCGTCGGACAAAAGTCCAAAGTACAAACAGGCATGCTCGGAAGCAAGGACAAGCCAGAAGCGGTCGGTCTTGTAAACTAGCGTTCGTAATGGAGAATTAACATTCGTGACGTGGCAAATTATCAAATCTCGAAATGCAGCGCACATTCTCTTCTCCTTTAATGGGATAATAATGAACTTGCTTTGCTGGTGATACTGATGGAGTTATTGCAAACTAATTTTCCAAGGCTTTTTTTTTCTAGTGATATCAAGAATAATATTATTATGCTTGTTATTTTTTTTTTTTTTTTGGTGCAAGTTACCACAACACCATTATCCCGTAGTTTTTAAGAACAAAGATATAACTATATTGGTGTCCCTTGTTAATTTTACATTGTATTTTTTTAAATGTAACTGCCTACTCCCAAACTGTCATTTGAAGTAAAACACATAGCCAAGTATTATTCTACACAGTTTTTTTTATTGTGCATTAAAAAAAGAAAACAAATAAAATTAGACATGCTATCTGCCAATAGAACTAAACCAAAAAGTGCATTCTATGTATCCAAAAATATAGAAAATATACCAAATCAAATCATTATTATTCACCCAAAAAATAAAACAAAAGCCTCATGCATGTGTCCTGCTTTCTAATATAGGGGGTCACCAATGCCAAGAGTTGGTGAAAGCAGGGGTCCGTCATCCGGCGATAATTCCGAAAATCATCTGTATTATTCTCCTGGAGCTCCCGCAGCAAAGGCATATGACATAATTGGTCACGATTAATAAAGCAACCAATTTTTGGTCCAAGAAATCCTCCTCCTCCTTTTCCTTTACTGGACGTGGATCAAAGCAATAACTCCAAGGCCAACAATAAATAACACGTTATCTCCCCTGATTCCGCAACATGGCTGGTTGACGAACAGCCGTTCAGAAACAAACTGAAAAGCGCGAAATGAAAAGCGCAAAATAAAAAGCATAAATCAACACTCACCAAACTTCTACTAACACGAAATTAGCAGAAGGAGCCCAAAGGGTGGCGCTAAAGAGCTGAAAAACCACGTAGTACGTCACTACGTTTGTGTTTGTTGGCTGACAATTGTGCGCCGTTTGTATGCAAGACAAGTTTGGAGCCAACGCCCTTCGGACAAAAGTGCACGGTTTTGTCTGCGGAAAATCCGATCGTGTGTAGGAAGCTTAAGCTTGTTCTATCTGACCCTGTAAAGAAAAGATCTGTATACTTACCTATTCTGAAGCCGCTCCAATCCGGCCCATGGTCAGCTGTCAGCAGCAGCTTCAATTTAGAGAAGGGACAGCTGACAATGGATACCCCATAGTAACCCTATGAGCGACATCATTTCCCAGGCATTTGCAGGCATTGTTGGCGATCTCTCCTTTACACAGAAGCCGCCGCTGGAATAGAATAGGTAAGTATACAGGTCTATTCTTTACAGGGTTAGATAGAATAGGCTTAGATTGGGGGGAGAGTAGGTTTAGCCTTAGTTAAAGTTTGACTAAACTTCCACTTTACCTACTTCAGGTCCGCCCTATAGCAGTTTTACTGCTACAGGGTGGCACCTGTGCGCCAGATAATGTATAAATGTACTTGATCTGACAATTATGCCCTAACATGGTTGGTTGGTGTAGCACCTGCCAAGCATGACCCATTCAAGTGAATGAGGCCGCTCTGCAAATGCCCTGCAACCTTGTGCAGTACAACAAACTAGGGGATTAAAACAGGTAGTGGTGTTTTGCCTTCTCACCACCTGCTTTAACCCTTTGGACCCCACAGAAGCATGCAGTTTCAGAGCGCTTGCAGATTGGCCCTATTTACTTGAATGGGTTGTGATTGGCAGGAGGTAGCACCTATCAAAAGCAACAAGGGCTTTCATTCCTGCTGCGGCATGTGTACTCCCTTGGTTTTTGCCTCCACAGCTAAAGGGAGTAGGGATTGGGGCAGTAAAACTGTGGCTCAACTGCAGGGCTTTGCCACCCCCCAAGTTTATGTGTGAATGAGCCCTAAGGGTGCCGCTGCCGAATGAAACTAAGGGCTCAATCACAAGTGCAGCAGGCACTGCTGCTCCTCTGAAAAGCGATCTGAGTGACAGGTGATGAGTAGGCGATATGTTGCCTCCTCCCCACCTGATTTAAACTCATGATCGGCATGTAATGCACATGGTTGCGGCATGGTAGTATGGCAATTAGAGGTTTAAATCAACTGTGAGAAGGCAACACTGTGCCCGGTGATCTTTGGCTTCTCCCATGTTGTTCAGGAAGACCTTCATCTCTTTAACCACTTGTCGACCGCTGCATGCTGATATACGTCGGCACAATGACAGCGGTGGGAAAAGGGCGTCCCTGTACATCCCCTTTAAAGCGGAAGCCCACCGCGTACAGCGTGACCGTGCCTGCGGGACTCGCGGTCTCCCGGCGATCGCGTCATGGAGCCGTAGAACGGGTCAGTGCCTATGTAAACAAGACATTTCCCCATTCTGCCTTGTGACAGGACAGAGATCACTGCTCCCTGTTGTAGCCTACCCCCCCCCCACAGTTAGAATCACTCCCTAGGACACACTTAACCCCTTCATCTCTCCCTAGTGGTTAACCCCTTCACTGCCAGTGTCATTTACACAGTAATAAATGCATTTTTTATAGCATTGATTGCTGTATAAATGACAATGGTCCCAAAATAGTGTCAAAAGTGTCCGTTGTGTCCGTCATAATGCAGCAGTCCCAATAAAAATCGCAGATCGCCGCCATTACTAATAAAAAAAATAGTTAATAAAAATGCCATAACACTATCCCCTATTTTGTCGACGCTATAACCTTTGCGCAAAACAATCAATATTTTTTTTACTAAAAATATATAGAAGAATACATATTGGCCTAAACGGAGGAAAAAAATGTGTTTTTTTTATATATTTTTGGGGGATATTTATTATAGCAAAAGTAAAAAATATTGCTTTTTTTTCAAAATGTATTTTTTTGTTTAAAGCGCAAAAGATAAAAACCACAGAGGTGATCAAATACCACCAAAAGAAAGCTCTATTTGTGGGGAAAAAAAGGACATCAATTTTGTTTGGGTGCAACGTCGCACGACCGCACAATTGTCAGGTACAGCGACACAGTGCCGAATCCCAAAAAGTGCTCTGGTCAGGAAGGGAGTAAAATCTTCCGGGGCTGAAGAGGTTAAGGTTGCCTACTCCTGCTCTAGTGTAAGCCAGCTGACATAAAATGTTTTAAAATGTGCATTATTCTTTGTAATATATTTGGATATTTACTGCAGATTGTTCATTGACAGTTATAGACCGCGAGTTTCTCATTTTCTATGGATCAGGATTGTGATATATTTCCTTTTATTAAGGGCTATGGATTTTACACCTATTATCCCGGACTCTAATGCATAAAAATGGGTCTTGTTTAAGCTGATAAAACATATAAGCTGCTTAAGCTGTCATTTTTGTGCTTTCCATACTTCTAGGGAAATGCAAAGCAGCGTATTGTAGCAATTTATTTACAACAATATGATGTGTGGCATTAGGAAGTGTTCAGCTAAATGCATTTTTGAAGCACATATATGGGAATTAATGATGTCGGGGAAGAAATTGATGGAGAACTCCCAAGTGGGGGCTGAAAAGGAAACATTTTCTTTTTCAATAATACAAGAAAGGGTCAGAACTTTTTATTTGGTAAAACTTTTTATGACTTCCTGTCCTAGAGATGACCACACCCCTCATTTCTTGTCAAATGTTGTCAGAGGAACAGGAAGTGAGGTGATCATAGACAGCAATGAAATCTGAAATAAGTATTAACATGTTTCAAGCTTATCCAATGATGTCTTCACTTGGGATCCCTGGATCACCCACCCGCTACACCTATTATTTTGCAGGTGGTCAGCGCTTTTCATCCCTAAGACATACCTCCCAACTGTCCCTGATTTTGAGGGACTGTCCCTGATTTGGAGCAATGTCCCTCTGTCCCTCATTCCTCCTCATTTGTCCCTCATTTTTGGTCTGATCTTTATAGCTGTATATAAAATGCACTTTTTATCTTTCAAAAAGTGTTTCCCAATGCTAAACCTTTCATCCAATTTCTAAATTGCTGCATTTGTACATTTTAAAAGCCAATATAAAGGAATAGTAGTGGTAAAAAAAGCACTTGTGGATTTAATTACCGTATATACTCGAGTATAAGCCGACCCGAATATAAGCTGAGGCACCTAATTTTACCACAAAAAACTGGGAAACCGTATTGACTCGAGTATAAGCCTAGGGTGAGAAATGCGCAGCTACTGTAATTGGAAAAGAGGGTCAACAATGCACATTTGCAGCCTCACTGTGCCCATTTGCAGCCGTAGGTCCTCGAACTTCAAACTCGGTAGTAGATGCCCCCTAGCTGCAGCCAAAATTTGGGGTCTCTGGACCCAAAGGGTCCCGAAAGGACATTGCTGCAGGTGGACACAGTTGACCGACTTTGGGGCCCCTTATCTCGGGGTGACTTGGTGCTAGGAACCCCAAATTGGGTGTGCAAGCCCAGTGGAATTAGCACTACAACATATTCCTAGCACCAAGTGGCCTCGAGATACGGGGCCCCAAATTCAGTTCGGAAAATGTCAAGCACTTTTCTGCAGCAGAGAATTACATTTTCCGAACCGACTTTGGGTCCCCTGTATCTCAGGGTTCCTGTACTACTTTGGGGCGACTTCAGAGCAGCTTGCATTGACTTCTATTAAAGAAGTCATTTACAAGCCGCGCTGAGATTGCACTGTGTGGGGCGGCTTTCAGAGTCAGACGACTTTGAAGCTGCCCCTGTGTGAACCGGCACTTATGTAACCCTAATGCTTGTTGTCAATGTGCATGTGTTGCAGCGCATCACAACACATGTTGATGCACTACTGTGCTTTGTGTTGTGCTATGCTACAAAAAAATAGTGCATGCACTTTTTTGGTGACTTTTGGTGTGTTAGGCAGCCCATTCAAATGAATGGTATACCTTAATGGAACACACTTTAACACACAAAATAACATTCATGCGTTAACAAACTGAGATACGGGTGCATTGATGGATGTATTGACATCATGACTCCAACGTGGTGACGTTATTACACTCAGTGTGAGGCACAATCTAGAAGAAACAGTAAGGGCCACTCCGACCAGCCTACAGTGTGGCTGGAATGGGTAATTGAGTGGTGACAGGGGGTAGATACAGTCATGGCCAAAAATAGTGGCACCCCTGCATTTCTGTAGCAGATAATGCACCACTTTGCCTAGAAATGTTTGCAATTACAAATGTTTAGGCATTCTCATGTTTATTTATTTTATTTGTATTGGTATGACACAAAAAAAGTGGAGAAACGAAAAGCCAAATCTGACACATTCCACTCAAAACTCCAAAAATGGACTGGACAAAATTATTGGCACCTTCTCAAAATTGTAAGAAATAATTGCATCCTAAGTCTTTGACACTGCTGTAATTTGTAATTAAACTCACCTGTATCAATTAACAGGTGCTGACAATGAAGAAATCACACCGGCAACCAGTTAAAATGGTGAAAAATTGACTCAACCTTTCTGTCGTGTGTCTCTGTGTGCCACACGGGGCATGGAGTAGAGAGAGAGCAACAAAGAATTGTCTGAGGATTTGAGAACAAAAATTGTAGCAAAGCATGGACAATCTCAAGGCTATAAGTTAGGGTTGCAACCTCATCCCTTTAAACCCGAACACATATGAATTACACAGGTTCTGAGGCTAATTTAACGCAGGTAAGGCACCAAGTGAGTTTAATTAACACCTTAATCAGCCACGGAACCTGTCTAATTAATATGTGTTCGGGTTTAAAGGGATGAGGTGCCAACTCTACTGTAAGTCCATCTCCAGATGAACATCTTAATGTTCCTGTGTCCACTGTGTGCAACATTGTCAAGAAGTTTACAGCTTTTGGCACTGTAGCTAATCTCCCTGCACATGGACGAAAGAGAAAAATTTATCAAAGAGTTTGCCAAAACTTACCTGAGGAATCCTAAAATCCTTTTGGGAGAATGTGCTATGGACAGATGAAACAAAATTATAGCTTTTTGGTAAAGCTCATCATTCTACTGTCAAAAAGCACCCAGAAAAGACAAAGTTCTGAAGAGTTTACCAGCAATGAGTCCACATCTAAATCCGATAGAGCACCTGTGGAGAGATCTCAAAACAGCAGATAAAAAAGAAACCCTTCCAATCCGAGGGACCTGGAGCAATTGGCAAAAGAATAGAGGTCCAAAATTGCAGTAGAGAGGTGTAAGAAATTAATTGATGGTTACAGGAAGCGATTGATTTCAGTTATTTTTTTCCAAGGGATTTGCTACCAAATATTAAATTGAGGGTGCCAATAATTTTGTCCAGTCAATTTTTGGAGTTTTACATGGAATGTGTCAGATTTGGCATTTTGTTCCTCCACTTTTTTTTGTTCCATACCAATACAAACAAAAGAAATAAACATAAGAATGCCTTAACATTTGTAATTGCAACAATTTTCTGGGCAAAGTGATGCATTATCTGACAGAAATGAAGGGGTGCCAATATTTTTGGCCATGATTGTATTTAAAAGCATGTTCTATGTGACAATATAGGCTATATATAATCTATTTGTATGTATAAATAAAGTTTATATACTTTTGTATTAAAGATTTCTCAGTTTTTTCATTAAAGCGGAAGTCCAGTCTAAAATGATTTTTTTCCTATTAATAGTATGTTAAATATCATTATCTTTGACAGTATTTATTTTCCAGCTAGCTGATTGTGTCGCTTAGAAAGTCTAATCTAAGGTAGACAATCAGCTTCTTCCTGTTCTTCACCGACAACATTATCTCCCTTTATCTGAATTTGCTAAGTTGTCTTTCACTTCCTGAAAAGGTTGTCGGCCTTTCTTAGACAGGCATGCCTAGACCTGCCCAGCCCCACCCCCATCCCTCCTATTCTTTACAGAACATGATGAGAGAGAGAGAGGGAGAGAGAGAGAGAGATTTGGAAGTATGTTCTGTTTGTTAGAAACTGTAAGATAGATTACAATGCAACATGCTGCAGATTTTCTTCTATAGTGCACAATCACGTTGTTGTTTCTGCATGGCACTGTGATGGGCACTGTGTGCATGGTGTGGCACACGCCCAGCTGAGGAAGCTGCATGTGAGTAATGAGTTGAAGGCTCTGTTTCCACTAGTGCGACTTGTCATGTGACTATGGACACATAGGGGTTGATTTACTAAAGGCAAATAGACTGTGCACTTTGCAGAGAGCAGTTGCCCTCTGCAAGTGCAATCGCTCCAGAGCTTAGTAAATGAGGTAAGGCTTGACTTTGCAAAGTGTAACCAATCCTGTGTAAGGAAAATAAAAAAAAACAGCTTTTTCTCTTGCACGTGATTGGATGATGGAAGTCTGCAGAGCTTCTGCTCATTTACTAAGCTCTGGAAGCAACTGCTCTTGCAGAGGGCATCTGCACTTTGCAAAGTGCACAGTCTTTTTCCCTTTAGTAAATCAACCCCATAGAGTCGCATCACAAGTCACAGCCCATTGATTTCAATGGCAAACGTTCCCATCTATGCGCCTTTGAAAAGTTGCCTGCACTACTTTGATGTGACTTTGATGCAGAGTGTAAAGTTGGATCCAAGCTGCACTCAAAGTCGCGTTCTAAATCACACAGATTTGGAGTCGCACTAGTGGAAATGTAGCCTAAGGCTAGAGTGCGACTTTGGAGTGTGACTTGATGCAACTTTGAGTGCAGCTTTGATCCAACTTTACATTCTCTTGATCAAAGTTGCATCAAAAGTCACATCAAAGCATTGCAGGTACCTTTTCAACATCGCTGATTTTCAAAGTGGCATATATGGGAACGGGAGCCATTGAAATCAATGGGCTGTAACGTGTCATGTGACTTTGTGTCCAAAGTCACATGACACATGACAAGTCATACTAGTGGAAACGGAGCCTTAGTCTACGTTTCCACTATTGCGATCCCAAAGTTTCACGATTTAGGGTGTGACTTTGATGCGACTTTGAGAGCAGCTGTGATCCAACTTTACACTCTCTGGATCAAAGTTGCATCACAGAATTGCAGGTACCTTTTCAAAGTCGCTGATTTTCAAAGTTGCATAGCTGGGAACGGGTACCATTAAAATCGATGGGCTGTGTATTGTCATGCGACTTTGGACATATGGTCGCATGACAAGTCACATTTCCACTATTGCAACCCAAAAGTTGCATGATTTAGAGTGGGACTTTGAGTGCAGCTTTGATCCAACTTTACACTCTCTGGATCAAAGTCGCATCAAAAGTCACATAAAAGCATTCCAGGTACCTTTCACTGATTTTCAAAGTCGCATAAATGGGAATGGGTGCCATTGAACTGGGCTGTAACTTGTCATGCAACTTTATGTGTCCAAAGTTGCATGACAAGTTGCACTAGTGGAAACAGAGCCTTATAGTGTGGTTGCCTGTACTATGATCATTGTAGACTGTGAGCTGAGACCCCAGAGCACTTCCAGCTACATTGACAGTCCTCCCCGGGTCCAGCTCCCTTCTCTTATGGTAGTCTTCATTCAAAGCCCCACACAGCTATACTGTATATGTGCACTGCCCCTCCCAGGCCCCGCCTGTCCTGTGTGGATGGGTCTTTTTATTTCTTCATTTTCTCATGAATTAGGATGTACAATGAGAGAACACTGGGCGGAAACCTATGCTCAGCTCCTCCTCCTCCACTGGCTACACAGGAACTGTGTCCCTCCCTGAAAGTGATGTCACTAGCTTCCAGTAACCACACCCACTTGCTGCTTTTAGGCTCAGAAGGAAGTAGAATTGAAGTCATGGGACGGCACTGGATACTGCAAAATAAAGGTAGAAAAGCTGTGATTTTTTCATTTTGTGACATAAGGCTGAACTTAGCTCACATTAACCACTTCAGCCCCAGAAGAATTTGCCCTCTTCCTGACCGGCCATTTTTTGTGATACGGCACTGCGTCAATTTAACTGACAATTGCGCGGTCGTGCGATGCTGTACCCAACGAAAATTCATGTCCTTTTTTCCCACAAATAGAGCTTTCTTGTATTTGACCACCTCTATGGTTTTTATTTTTGCACTACAAACATAAAAAGACCAACAATTTTGAAATAAAAACACAATATTTTTTATTTTTTGCTATAATAGTTTTACCAAAATTTAAAAAAATAACAACATTTTCCTCAGTTTAGGCCATTATACTGTATATTCTTCTACATATTTTTGGTAAAAAATGCAATAAGTGTATATTGATTGGTTTGCACAAAAGTTATAGCGTCTACAAAATAGGGGATAGATTTATGGCATTTTTTTTACTAGTAATGGCGGCGATCTGCAATTTTTATCGGGAATGCGACATTGCGGCGGACAGATGGGACACTTTTTTGGGACCAGTGACATTTATACAGTGATCAGAGCTATAAATAGCCACTGATTACAGTGTAAATGTCACTGTCAGGGATGGGGTTAACACTGGGGGGCAATCAAGGGGTTAAATGTGTTCCCTCAGTGTGTGTTCTAACTGTGGGGGGGTTGGGCCTGCCTGGGGGAGGAGACTGATCGTTGTTCCTATATACTAGGAACACACAATCTGTCTCCTCTCCCCTGCCAGAATGGGGATGTGTGTGTTTACACGCACACATCCCCGTTCTGGCTCTGTCAGGAGTGATCGCAGGTGCCCGGCGGACATCGTAGCCGCTGGGCCCAAGCATCAGCCCCTCAGTGATGCAGCGCACAGTCCCTATACCCCTTAAAGCGGCCGCCATACAGATACATTTTCTCTTGTAACGACAATAACAATAAAATAGATACACTAGAATTGATGAAAACAATTAACTTGTTTACTTGTGAAGTGAAAATGATTGGGAGAAAAAAATCAATACAAGTTTACAGCTTGATATTTCTTATAGGAGCATTAGCATTAACTAAATGGCAATCGCATGTCAATATAAACATTCAACAGTGAGAACTTTAATCTCTGTACACAGCAAGGCACATACAATGCCTATGTGAACAAGTTACAGGAGGGCAGAGGAATGGCTCTTACTGGTGTCAGACCCCTCTCTTCTGTTCCTCAACACACAGGTACAGCATAGTAAATACAAAATTAGAACTTTTAGAGTAAAAAACTGTATTGAAATTCAACCTGCTCCTTCAGAGAGTTCTTGGCGAGTTTTGTAGCTCTGTGCACTCAGTAGAAACAGATCCATGAAGTGGGGAGATAAGAAGCAGTCCAGAATTATTGTGAGGCAATCCGGTTGATCTTCAGCTAGCCCTTGAAAACAATTGCATGCAAAGAATTTCTGAATGGCAGAGCAAAGCACCCTAAATTAATTGATTGTAATGAACAAAGAAGCAAGTCCTCCTGTGTTGAACAAACTGCAGCTGAAATCACAGTGATCACTGACTTGAGTTGCTCTCTGTAGAACTACAAGTAGCAGAAGCAATAGAAGGTAAAGATGTCTGTATATATTGTCTGTGATGTTTGGCCTAGATCCTTGGCACTAAGGATGATAGATGATGCAAGAGACAATGGTATCTATATACATTGTCTATAATGTTGGGCCATTGCCCACTCACCACACTGGAACAAGAGATTAGGCATAGTCCCGATGTTCGAATTGAACGTAAGTTCGACTCGAACATCGGGTGTTTGTCCGTAAACAAACCGAACATATGTGGCGTTTCCTGCAAAATTTGAGCTCCACAGAACGCCCCATAATGCACTGCGAGATCGTAGTGCATTGATGGCTGCTGATTGGCCAAAGCATGCACCTGACCTGTATGCTTTGGCCAATCATAGCAAGATCTACTGAGAAAACCATGATTGGCCAACGGCAGGGTGCCTTTGGCCAATTATGGCTCAGGGGGCTAAGTCCACACCCCACACGATATAAGGCTGCTTACACGGTGCCGTATGTAGTGTGATATGTGGAGGAGATTGAGAGAACTTGAGCTAGATTAGGCAGGTTAGTTAGTGGCGTGCAGGCAGTTTAGTATATGTGGAAACACAGTGTAGAGCTATAAACCATCATAAAAACAACATGTTCTACAGTGCATTGAAAATATATAAACATAAAATATTAGTGTATAAAGAAAGTAAAGTCCAGTGGCTGTAACAAGTGATATATAGAGTCACCAATGTAGTGTGTTCATGAAGGCAAATAGCCCACAAATACAAAGGACTTTGGATCCATTCTTAGAAAAAACACTTTTGATAGTGAGATGAAGTAAGACTAGCCGATAAAACACCAGGGATAGTATATCCACCCGGGGAATGTAGATTAATACTCTTACTGGACAAAGTGGACTCACATGCCAGCGGCAGAGTGTTAATCAAGCTTTTGGCGGCCAAAGCCTGGAACTCCAATGCTGTGCTCTGGAACTCCCACGGGCACGATGGAACTGGAACACGGTTGAGGAACGATCCAGGTGTAGGTAGTAGGTGTAAAAGTACTCTTACCCAAACTAGTGTGGGGATAGTGAAAAACAAAAAGGCTCCATATGGTGCAGGTCAAAAGGGGGATTTATTGTAAAAAGTACATACATCAAATCACAGATGTGTACAAAAAATGTTATCACAAAGATAAAAGCAATGTGGGGAGCTGTAAAATGCAAGCCATTATTTATATATACAGTGCAGTCAGTGTAGAATATATATACAGTGAAGGTAATGTATTAATATATATATATATATATATATGCCGTGTATATATATATATATATATATATATTCAGTATAGACTATATATACAGCACAGGCAGTCTAGTTTTTCTTTTTTTTCTTTCTATTTTTTTGGTCCGTCGGGTGACGTGATTGAAGAAGATGGTGGATGTACTGTACATCTTTTGTAATAAAGGAATTGTCAAAAACTGTCTATTGTGGTTTTTACTTTTTGACACTTTTTTTGGTGAATGGGTAAGGGTACAATGTACGCGATACTCATTCACATAGCGGGGGGGCAGGATCTGTGGGCCTCCTTGTTAAAGGGGGCTTCCAGATTCCGATAAGCCCCCCACCCGCAGACCCCAACAACCAATGGCCAGGGTTGTCGGGAAGAGGCCCTTGTCCCCATCAACATGGGGACAAGATGTTTTGGGGGGGACCCAAAGCACCCTCCCCATGTTGAGGGTAAGCGGTCTGGTATGGTTCAGGAGGGGGAGTGGGCACTCACTCGCCCCCCCCTTTCCTGGCCTGCCAGGCCGCTTGCTCTGATAAGAGTGCGGTATGGATTTCGGGGAGGACCTCACACCAAATTTCTTTTTATGTTGGCGTGGAGTTCCCCTTAAAATCTATGCCAGACCCAAAGAGCCTGGTATGGATTTTAGGGGGGACGCCACACTGTTTTTTTTTTTTAATTTTGGTGTGGAGTTCCCTTTAAAATCCATACCAGTTCCGAGGCGACTAGCCCTATCATATTCGAATGATTAACCTAAATATTATTATTTTTATATCCACTAATATAATATATATGCTGTGACAGGATCCATGGTGTACTCCCCCTCCCCTGGTTTCTTTTTTTTTTCTTTTCTTTTCTTTTTCTGAATATGACGTTATTCACTAAGAAATGCTTTTTCCTCTCAATATAAACTAACAGTGTTATTTCTCTGTAATGTGTTTGTTTTTTTCCTGTTTTGTTGATAACTTCAATAAACATACAAATAAAAAATCCATACCAGACCCGAGGGGACTGGTCTGGACTGGGGGGATAAACCATGCAGGTTTTTTCCTTGATTTTCATCTATTTTGCCGGGAGTCAGCAATACATTACAGCCGCGAGCAAAGCCTTTAAAATTAGCACTTTTGATTTTTCATGTTCGTGTCCCATAGACTTTATTAGGGTTTGCATGTTCGCTCAAACTATTTGCCTGTTCTCATGTTCTGGTGCGAACCAAACTGGGGGGGGTGTTCGTCTCATCCCTACAAGAGATGATGATAATGATGACTGTCTCTCAAGAATGTAGCTATAGGGATGGTCTCCGACCTCCACCGTACCGCGCTACAGCTCATCTGAACCTGATATCACTGCAGGATAGATGGAATAGGAGCGGCCTCCAGGCTGCTGTCGAACAACCAAGGAGTGCTGCCGGCAGATGTCCCTCCAAATATCCGCTGGATGATCCTGCAGATTCAGATTCAGGCCGCCACTCAACTGCAGCACTCACTGTCACAGAATCCCTGCAATCAGATCCACGCCGGGGGCTCAAGAGAACATGCCAGGCCTCAACCAGTTCCCTATATAGACTCTCCCAGCAGTCTGTTCTTCCCCATCAGCCATCTGGTCATTGTAGTTCCCAATGATTCCGCAAGAGGGCAAATCCCCTCCATTTGGACTACATGTCCCAAGATGCTTTGCTCTGCTTTGTCTCTGTATCAAAGAGGTAACAGATCAGCGTCAAACTCAGCACTAGAGGGAAACAGCTCCCCCGCAGCAAAGCCACACAGTGTCTCCTAAATGCAGGAATATATATATATATATATATATATATATATATATATATATATATATATATATATATATATATATATCTCCAGCTCCTGGCTACATGTTTCTTATCATTAGTAAAAATACATTTATTTTGTATACAGTGTCCTTATTTACACATTACACCTAGTAGAAGTTAATTATTTTTGGCACCAAGGTTGTGTACCTACAGTCTCCAATGATGGAAATCTAACTCAGGACCTCCAAGTTGGACCATCAGTGTCAGAACTTCACCAATTAACCATTTGTAATATTTTAAACATTTTGAGGTTAGTGGGACACACAAAACTCTTTTGCCCTTGGTTTGTCGACTATGTGTCACTTCGGAAAGCCACAGTAGTTCAGTTTGTTCCAGAAATCTTGAACCTGTGTCATAAAATTCTTCTGCTAATGTGACAGTATCACTTTATGTCAGGGAGCAAAGGGTGGAGAGTTTTCCTTTCAGTTGAAAGTGGAAGACCTTTTACATTTTCATTGTGTTGCAGGACATGTATTAGTGCAGCGTGTATTCTACTGACATTGCAGAATATGCTAATTTGACATGTTCCATTTACAGTACTAGAGCATCAGGCAATTACCCCTTGAACTGCTTAGTTTGTCATATCGGAAAGACATATATCAAGGACCAAAATAATAATGAACAACGTTTTTACTAAAATAAAGATCATTAGAGGTTTTCCCTATATAATGCATATTTTACTCATACTCATCATGACTGCAAATCAATCAACATTAAGATATTTGATAATTGACCTGGAACGTGACCTTATACGATAATTCATGCCATATTGTACAGAGTAATTAAGTAACATCACATCGTAATGTGTAGTTATTGATTGAAAAACAAGACTATTACAAAATGAATTCTCTTCTTATCTCTACTTAGCTCACAGTAACTAATTAAATTATCTTAAATTGTCTGAATTAAAGTACAATCGGTGGATACCTTTGTTGAAAACTGCTTGCAAGAAATAAGTAGGCAACTAGATTTATATGCTAATCTTGACTATCATAGATGGGCAGAATTGCCTCAATCAAGATGACTATATTGCCAAAAATCGTACTATTCTAGAACTCTAAAGCTATGTACACACAATAGGTTTTTCCGACAACAAAACCGTGGATTTTTTTCCGAACGATGTTGGCTCAAACTTGTCTTGCATACACACGGTCAAACAAATGTTGTCGAAAATTCCGAACGTCAAGAACGTGGTGAGGTACAACATGTACAACGAGCCGAGAAAAATGCATTCAGGATGGATGTTTAGAGGCATTTGAAACGCCAAACGCCTGTAACAGCTTGTAAACATGGTAACTCGCGTTTAGGCGCGTTTCGTTTACAGACGTTTTACATTTTTTACTATATGAAATAAAAAATGCTTCTAAACGCAAAACGCAGGCATATAAACATGGCAAAACTTACGTTTTTAATTGTTGGTTACTATCTGTCAAGTTAAATCGTTCAGGAGAGGTTGTAAAACATCCCCGTGTACATTAAGCCTAACTATCAATGTTCCCACCTCTAATCTGAATAACTTGCATATTAAAATTTATTGGGGCTCTAAGGGATATGGGTTCGCTTGTAAGATGCTATATTCCCCAACTCATTTGGGGGTCCCTAACCTCCTGAAATACTTCAGGGCAACCCAAATAACACAGACTGGACAAATCTTGAAGCTCAGGCGGGCGCCCCTGATTCCATAGATCTCTTGATGTGGTTGCCTCTTAAAAACCGTAGAGCAATTTTATTCCCTATGCTATCACAATTTTGGATACCACGTCCAAACTATCGGTTCTTAAATCCATACACACCACACATCCTGGCAGCCCATTATTCAATAGCTCAGCATTTTCAAAAAGACTGCAACCGCAACAGTTTCAGTGGTAGATAGACAAAGCCCATACCATATTGATCATTACCTATATCATAGAGGTATAATAAACCCTGCCCATTTCCTCCAGGAACGTAGAATGCCTCCCTCTGAATTCTTCCACTTACTTATACACAGTTTTTAAACACTTTTAAAAAGACAAAGGATGATATCACTACAAAGGCTTGTTTTTGAAAACAGTTGCATGTGGGAAAAGGAATGTAGCAGAAGGGTAACATTTTATCAGCTATTCTCTGATTAATCACCCCAATGTTCCTCAAAGATGCTTGGAAAGCAGACTTAGGCTCGTAGATCAACGAGGAGGGCTGGAATTTATGGACTTCTAGGCTACACAGAGAGTGGCTTAATATGACACAAGTAGAGGCTAACTATAAAGTCCCCTTTTGTTGGTATATGGTAAACACAAGACAGGCAACATTTTCTTCTTGGGACTTCTGTTTTAGAGGAGTCCACATTTGGTAGACTTGCCCAAAAATCAAATGCTACTGGACAAGAATGCATGCATTGATATACTCTGTAACCATGGTTAGTATTCCCAAGAATGCCCTCTTAAATGAACTAATTTCCAAAACACTCTCAGACATTCATCTTTTACAACCTTTTAGTCTAGAAAAGATCTTACTAAGGCTTAGAAGTCATCCGTCGTCAATAATGCTACAAAGAAAAATATTGATTTTTGAATCAGGTTTAACAAAAAATGGTAAAGATCCTACAAGACCTCATTATAAACCTTGTGCCTAATGGGCTCTGGGTCTATAGCACAACCACTACTTGTTCTGGAAACATTTTCAACTCTAATTACTCTTTTCTTATGACTGCATGTTAGCTTTGGAATCAAGAACAGCCTTCTAGAATCCTGATATTTCTGTTTTCCCTTTCACTCAGATTGCATAAATTAAGATTGTATTTTTAATACATGTGTTAAGTTGTGTTGAGAAAAGACCTCAAGTACAGTACTTCTGTGTGTATGACTTTTTATTGGATTTTCAATAAAAACCATTGAAACGTACCTTGCACTTGGCCATGCCTCTTACGGGTTTCTCTAATGGTCCTTTTAATAGGATGGGCACCTGATAAGTGCAAATAAGGTAAAAGCTGATTGGTTTACTATAGGACAAAGTTGCGGTATGGTGGTCAGAAGGAGAAGCCATCAAGAGCTGTGCTGGATGCAAGCTCAAGTACCAGTTTTCCAGCAAACTCCTTCTTTCCAAGTAACTTCTCTGTTTTAATTTGTAGATTTCATGACATAAGTGCTTTAACTATGATGCTTAACTGATTTAGCCTGTAATTACTTGGATTTGGTATTTTCAAGCCATAGTATAATGGAAAGGTAGTGGTTTTAACAGATCTCTTTCTGTGCATGAATTCTTCATGGTGATTGGGGCATATCATCTGCCTAGATACAGTACTCTGTTCTAAAAGTTACCCCTGTTTCTCACGACTAGGGATGAGCCGAACACCCCCCGGTTCGGTTCGCCCCAGAACTTGCGAACAGACCAAAACTTTGCACGAACGTTAGAACCCCATTGAAGTCTATGGGACTCGAACATTCTAAAACAAAAGTGCTCATTTTAAAGGCTAATTTGCATGGTATTGTCCTAAAAAGGGTTTGGGGACCCGGGTCCTGCCCCAGGGCACATGTATCAATGCAAAAAAAAGTTTTAAAAACGGACGTTTTTTCGAGAGCAGTGATTTTAATAATGCTTAAAGTCAAACAATAAAAGTGTAATATTCCTTTAAATTTCATACCTGGGAGGTGTCTATAGTATGCCTGTAAAGGGGGCATGTTTCCCGTGTTTAGAACAGTCTGACAGCAAAATGACATTTCAAAGAAAAAAAAGTCATTTAAAACTACTCGCGGCTATTAATGAATTGCCGGTCCGATAATACACATAAAAGTTCATTGATAAAAACGGCATGGGAATTCCCCACAGGGGAACCCCGAACCAAAATTTAAAAAAAAACAGGCATGGGGGTCCCCTTAAATTCCATACCAGGCCCTTCAGGTCTGGTATGGATATTAAGGGGAACCCCACGCCAAAATTAAAAAAAAAATGACGTAGGGGTCCCCCCTCAAAATTCATACCAGATCCTTCAGGTCTGGTATGGATTTTAAGGGGAACCCCGCGCCAAAATTAAAAAAAATTGGCGTGGGGTCCCCCCAAAAATCCATACCAGACCCTTATCCGTGCACGCAACCTGGCAGGCCGCAGGAAAAGAGGGGGGACGAGAGAGCGCCCCCCCTCCTGAACCATACCAGGCCACATGCCCTCAACATTGGGAGAGTGCTTTGGGGTAGCCCACCAAAGCACCTTGTCCCCATGTTGATGAGGACAAGGGCCTCATCCCCACAACTCTTGGCCACTGGTTTAACAAGGGGACCCCCAGATCCCAGCCCCCCCATGCAAAATGGTAAGGGGGTACAAAAGTACCGCTACCATTTCACAAAAAAACTGTCAAAAATGTTAAAAATGACAAGAGACAGTTTTTGACAATTCCTTTAAGTCTTCTTTTTTCCATTTTCTATCTTCTTTCTTCTATCTTCCTTCGGTTTCTTCCTCCATCTTCTTCTTCCTCCGATCCTCTGCTTCTTTCTCCGGTGTTCTCGTCCGGCATCTCTCTCCATGGCATTTTCTTCTCTTCATCTTCTTATCTTCATCTTCTTTTCGTGCCGCTCCGCATCCATGATTGGATGGAAGGCTCCCGCTGTGTGACGCTTCTCTCCATCTTTTTCTCTTCATCTTCCTCTCTTCATCTTCTTGTCTTCATCTTCTTTTCGGGCCGCTCCGCATCCATGATGGCATGGAGGGAGGCTCACACTGTGTGACGCTTCTCCTCTTCTGACGGTTCTTAAATAACGGGGGGGGGCATCCGGTGACCCCGCCCCCTTTGACGCACAGGGACTTGACGGGGACTTCCCTGTGGCATTCCCTGTGACGTCAGAGGGGGATGAGGTCACCAGGTGGCCCCGCCCTCCGCTATTTAAGAAGAGTCAGAAGACGAGAAGCGTCACACAGCGGGAGCCTGCCTCCATGCAATGCATTAAGATAAAAAACCTCCTGTGTGCAGCAACTCCCCTCAGCCCCCTTAATACCTACCTGAGCCCCATTTCTGTCCAGCAATGTCCATGAGTATCTCAGCCGTCCGGGACTCTCCCCCCTGATTTAGTCAGCCAATCAAGAAAGAGAGGGGGTAAGGCCAAACCACAGCTCCGTGTCTGAATGGACACAGGGAGCTGTAGCTTGTCTTGGGTGCCCCCATAGCAAGCTGCTTGCTGTGGGGGCACTCAACAGGAGGGAGGGACCAGGAGCACAGAAGAGGGACCCGAGAAGAGGAGGAATGGGGCTGCTCTGTGCAAGTCCTCTGCAATAGAGCAGGTAAATATAACATGTTTGCTATTTTTATAGAAAAAAAAAAACATGACTTGGCTATTTTTAGTGGTGCTTTACCATCATATTTGCGGGGGTATTTGGCCTCTTTTAACCCCCGCTAGCGGCCAAAAAAGGGTTAAAACCACCTGGTTGCTTTGCCGGCTGTATAGCTGCGCTGCCCCATTGATTTCAATGGGCAGGAGCGGTGGAGGTATACACCGCTCCTTCACCGCTCCAAAGATGCTGCTAGCAGGACTTTTTTAGCGTCCTGCCAGTGCACCGCCCCAGTGTGAAATCCCCATTGATTTCAATGGGCAGGAGCGGTGGAGGTATACACCGCTCCTTCACCGCTCCAAAGATGCTGCTAGCAGGACTTTTTTAGCGTCCTGCCAGTGCACCGCCCCAGTGTGAAAGCCCTCGGGGGTTTCACACTGAAGAGACAGGAGCGGCTCTTTCAGGGCGCTTTACAGGTGCTATTTTTAGCGATGTAGTGCCTGCAAAGTGCCCCAGGGCGAAAGGGGTCTTAGATTTACCTTCAACTATGTAGAGCAAGGGCCTGCCTGATTGCATACAAATGTAAGGTGTTTAGGTTTGACCTCATATATGATTGTGCAAAAAAAATTGTTTAATGCATGGCCAGGCTAAGGAAAGAAAATGAATGCAACCACCACATCTAATAAGTGGTAAGTTGTAATATATTACATTTTTGGTTTTGGGGTTAATAACACATTATTATTATTTTACAGGATTTATATAGAGCTGATAGTTTGTGCAGCACTTTACAAATTAAGGAGAGACAAGAGAGTCAGAGGGCCACGCTCATTAGAATTTTCTAATAAAAAAGAAAAAGAAAAAACTGCGCTAATGTGTAATATACGTTGAAATGATCCCTTAAGGCAGCAACTCCTCTGCGAGATATACACAGTTCAAGTCATATAGTTCAAATTGAGTCACGCTAACACAATACTATTAAATAGTGAAACAAATTAAATTGTCAAAAATAACATAACAAAGTACTTGGTGCTGGTGATATCACAAGAGGATCCTTTGTTTATGGTGGTGGATGCCAATGATTAGGGATGGGCCGATTCCCCCCCCCCCCCTGGTTCGGTTCGCACCAGGACACTTCGAACAGGAAAAAAGTTCTAGTGAACATGCAAACCCTTTTAAAGTCTATGGGACACGTACATGAAAAATCAAAAGTCCTCATTTTAAAGGCTTATATGCATGTTATTGCCATAAAAAGTGTTTGGGGACCCAGGTACTGCCCCAGGGGACATGTATCAATGCAAAATAAAGTTTTTAACCACTTCCGGACCGTCTGCCGTTGTTTTACGCTGCTACTTTGAAGAGGACTATTGTTGTTGTGGCAGCAGCTAGCTTCAGCTGGCGGTCCGCTTCAAGATAAAAGTGGTCTCTGCTGTGGATTCACCGCAAGATCACTTATATTGGCGGTGGGAGAGGGCCCCCCCCGCTGCTCTCCATTGCCCTCTGCCGCTTACCGGAGCCACCGGCAGCGGCGGGGGCGATCGCGTCTGCTCCCTAGCTTGGCATGGAGACGAGTGAGGGGAAGATGGCCCCCACCCATCTCCATATCATTGCAGGGCAGAAGCAATGTCAAAACGTCACTTCTGCCCATAGCTCTTAAAGGGACATTTTTTATTTATTTTTTTTCAAATGACATTTAATTTAATTTTTATTTTTTATTGCATTTTAGTGTAAATATGAGATCTGAGTTCTTTTTGACACCAGATCTCATATTTAAGAGGTCCTGTCATGCTTTTTTTCTATTACAAGGGATGTTTACATCAGACACAATTTTTTTTTTAAAGAACAGTGTAAAAATGAAAAATAAAAGGTAAAATAAATAAGAATTTTTTTTTTTTTTAATGTTTAAACGTGCCCTGTCCCGCCGAGCTTGCGTGCAGAAGCGAACACATACATGAGTAGTGCCCACATATGAAAACGTTGTTCAAACCACACATGTGAGGTATTGCCATGATCATTAGAGCAAGAGCAATACTTCTAGTCTAGGCCTCCTCTGTAAGTCACATGCAACCTGTAGAATTCTTTAAACGTCGCCTATGGAGATTTTTAAAGGTAAAAGTTTGTCGTCGTTCCACGACCGGGCGCAACTTGTAAGAGTGACATGTTGGGTATCAATTTACTCGGCGTAACATCATCTTTCACAATATAAAAAAAATTGAGCTAACTTTACTGTTGTCTTATTTTTTTATTAAAAAAAAGAGTGAATTTTTTCCAAAAAAAGTTCACTTGTAAGACCGCTGTGCAAATACGGTGTGATAAGAAGTATCGCAGTGACCGCCATTTTATTCTCTAGGGTGTTAGAAAAAATATATATATAATGTTTGGGGGTTCTAAGTAATTTTCTAGCAAAAAAAAAAATATTTTAACCTGTAAACAACAAGTTTGAAAAATAGGCCCAGTCCTTAAAGTGGAGTTCCACCCAAAAATGGAACTTCCGCTTTAAGGGAAGGTGACCCCCTGACATGCCACTTTTGGCATGTCATTTGTTTGGGGGGAGCGGAAATCCTCTTTTTAGAGGGTTCCAGCTCCCACTTCCACCCAGGGCATGCGGCGCCGGAAGTAAGTACATCTTTCCCCCCTCCTTCTTGGCAATCATCTGGGACACGTCACAGGTCCCAGATGATTGCCCAGCCAGTTACAGCGCGCAGCACGGCCCATGCATGCGCAGTGCGTGCCCGCACATGCGCAGTGCATGCCCGCACATGCGCAGTGCGTGCCTGGCTGTGAAGCCACAGCCGGGCACCCACAGTGACAATTCTGGCACCACAGAGAGGAGGGGAAGACAAGTGGGGCTTCGTTCCCCCGCATTGCTGGACCCTGGGACAGGTAAGTGTCCGATTTATTAAAAGTCAGCAGCTGCAGTATTTGTAGCTGCTGACTTTTACTTTTTTTGTTTTAATGGTTAAAACTATATTTTTTTCAGAGCAGTGATTTTAATAATGCTTAAAGTGAAACAATAAAAATGAAATATTCCTTAAAATATCATGCCTGGGGGGTCCCCTTAGTCTACCTGTAAAGTGTGATGTGTAGTGTGTAGATTTGTAATGGAATAAATGTAATTTAAACTTGCTTGCAGCTGTAATGTATTGCCGGCTCCTACTGTAGATTAAAAATTTATGAAAAAAAATGCAGTGCCCCCCCCCCCCCCCAGTCCATAGAAGGCCCTTCAGGTCTGGTATGGATTTTAAGGGGAACTCCATGCCAAAATCCATACCAGACCCTTATCCGAGCATGCAGCCTGGAGGTCAGGATGGGGGGGAACGAGCAAGCGCCCCCCGATCCATACCAGGCCACATGCCCTCAACATGGGGAGTGGGTGCTTTGGGGCATGTTAATGGGGACAAGGGCCTCTTCCCAACAACCCTGGGCTGTGGTTGTCGGGGTCTGCAGGCGGGGGCTTATCAGAATCTGGAAACCCCCTTTAACAAGGGCTCCCCGATCCCGCCCCCCTATGTGAATAGGTAGGGGTACATTGTCACTTGTCAGTTATGTCACCGGGTGGCCCCGCCCATGACTATATTACAGCTGTCAAAGCCAAAAGACAGCAGTCGTCGGGAGGCCTCCCATGGAGGAAGAGCTTTTTTAATTTTTCTATTTTTCGGGTCCATCAGGCGGCATGATTGAAGATGGATGGACATCGCGGGACACTTTTTTTCTTTTCTTTTTTAATAAAGGGATTGTCAAAAACTGTCTATTGTGGTTTTTACTTTTTGACACTTTTTTTTGTGAATGGGTAGGGGTACAATGAACCGGATACCCATTCACATAAGGGGGGTGGGATCTGGGGGCCCCTTGTTAAAGGGGGCTCCCAGATTCTGATAAGCCCACTGCCTGCAGACTCCGAAACCACCGGCCAGGGTTGTCGGGAAGAGGCCCTTGTCCCCATCAACATGTTGAGGGCAAGCAGCCTGATATGGTTCAGGAGGGGGGCTTTTGCTCATACCCTCCCTTTCCTGTCCTGCCAGGCTGCATGCTCGGATAAGGGTCTGGTATAGATTTTGGTGGGGGGGCCCCACGCCATTTTGTTTATAATTTTTGCGTGAAGTTCCCTTTAAAATTTATGCCAGACCCAAAGGGCCTGCATGGATTTTTTTGGGGCGACCCCACGCTGTTTGTTTTCTTAATTCTGTCATAGGGTTCCCCTTAATCACTTCAATACACTGTATTATATACTCTGCACTGCACTATATACCCTGTACTGTATTATATATACTACCCTGATTGCACTATATATTCTCCACTGTATTATATATACTACACGACTGCACTATATCCTCTGCAATGCATTATATATACTACACTGATGGCACTATATACTCTCCACTGTATTATATATACTACACGAACTGCACTATATACTCTGAACTGTATTACATGTACTACACAGACTGCACTATATACTCTGAACTGTATTATATATACTACACGGACTTCACTACATACTCTGAACGGTATTATATATACTGCACTGACTGCACTATATATTCTCCACTGTATTATATAAAACAAAATAGACTGCACTATATACTCTGCAATGTATTATATATATTACACTGATGGCACTATAAACTCTCCACTGTATTATATATACTACACTGACTGCACTATATACTCTGAACTGTATTATATATACTACACTGACTGCACTATATACTCTGATCTGTATCATATATACTACACGGCCTGCACTATATACTCTGATCTGTATTATATATACTACACTGACTGCACTATATACTCTGCACTGTAGTATATATACTACACGGACCGCACTATATACTCTGAACTGTATTATATATACTACACGGACTTCACTATATGCTCTGAACTGTATTGTATAAACTACACGGACTGCACTATATACTCTGGACTGTATTATATATACTACACTGACTGCACTATATACACTGTACTATATATACTACACTGACTGCACTATATACACTACACTGACTGACTGTACACTACACTACACTACCTGCCTAATCTCCATTCTCCATTCATTCACTATATATGGTCGCCGTTTAAGCAGCAGCCTTATATAATGTGGGGTGTGGACTAAGACCCTGAGCCATGATTGGCCAAATAAATAATGAGCCTTGAGAAAGTCACATGTCAGTGACGCAACGCTTGGGAGGAGCCTAGGACGTAGTCTGCCGAATACATTGTATCAAACAGCAGCAGCTTGTACAACAAACCTCGTCCGTTAGAGCCAGCTGAGATTGGCCTATCTGCTTATCTGCATGCCTTAAACAAGTCGGGCACACGTGAGTGTATCACTGTGCTGTTTTGCTTGTGGACTTTCTTTGTAGCAATATTGCGCAATGTTTTTTCTCTTTATTTGTTTTACATAAATCATCTGATACTGAGAAAATGACTAGTCATTGTGGCTGTGGAAGGAATAACTTATAGTGTGAACAAACAAGTACTGCAGGAATCCAGATATCCCAGGTTACTGAGGATTGAACTGTTGTCTATTATTAATCCCATCTCATATATATCGCACTTTTATAAGTTTATTATTTATCTATTTTTAGCATCATGGAGTGTTTAGCAATTACCACAGGGAATATATCCAATTATTTATTTATTTATTTAGTAACTTTCACTCCATTTTCATTGGCACCAATTGGATCGATCACTCTTTAGTTGAAAATTTGTAAGTGCATTTATAGTATATTTGTACACAATTTCAATATTTATTAATCTTTGCGTTTCTCACTCTGGAGAAATCGCACATGCTTCCACACAATTTTCAGTGGACTTGCACATTGTGTGATTAGAGTTGCACAGCCTTTTCACATTTATTTTTGCGATTTTACATTTTAGCGACCTGGTAGTTTTCATTGTATTTATATTTGATCACATTTGTCTTTTAGCACAAATTTTATTTTATTCACATTGATTGAATTATGTATCAGAGCGCATCAATCTATTTTATATGCATGATTGGCCAAAGGCACCCTGCCTTTGGCCAATCATGGCTCTCACAGCACACCGCGCTGTGATTGGCCAAAGCATGCAGGTCAGGTGGGTGCTTTGGCCAATCAGCAGCCGTCAGTGCACTGCGATCTCTCAGTGCATTATAGGGCACTCCGCAGCGGGCGAAATTGCCACAAGCGCCCTATACAGTATGTTCGTTTGTTCTACAAACTAACGAACAGCTGACGTTCGAGATGAACTTACGAGCCCATCCCTACTGATGATATCCAATCAAAAATCTTTTCACTTCAGGACATGTGGACTTTATCCATTACAACTTTGTTATGGTTTTTTTGACAATTAAATTTTTTCACTATTTAATAGTATTGTGTTAGTGCGACTCAATTTGAACTATATCATTAGAATATATATTGTAAAAGATAGTTTAGTTTGGTCAAGATGCATCTTTCAAAAAAAGAATTTTGTGAATACGTTTGCTCAGCTTGCATTCTATTTTGCTACAAAAAAGTTTTGAAAGTCAAAAGGTTGTGGTTCCTTTTTTTCCAAAACAGCAGCAAAATCATAACTTTTTGAAGCCTTATGTAGATATCTAGAAACCACATAAGTGTTTTATACAGTATGTTGGGAATATTACCCAAGGCCGTCCTTTAATGTATGTTAGCAATATCTGTTTTCCGGACATGCACAGCAGAAGCTGCCTCATAGTGTTGTGTTTTGCTTTAATGTTGTGGTGTGACATCCTGCAGCATGCTGTGGGAAAAGCATTAAACCAGCATTGCTGTGAATTATCCTTCAAGCAACCACTAAGGGGAGTCTGAGGCTGGACCTCCCTCCATGGTTACTATGGCAACCGGAGGGAGCACAGTCTTTCCAGGCTAAAGGCAGGTGTCGTATTCCACGCAGCTCTCGGGATTCTAGAAGTAGCTGCTCATTCCTTTTTTTATTTTCCATGCTTTATCTGCCTTATTTCCATTCCTGAGCCCTGTGAAACCCCCCCCCCCCAGAGAGAAGATGGTTCACCACTCTGGCTCTATACAGTGCTTTAAGCAGCATAAAGGTCAGTGGGCTTTTATTGTTTGCTGTAGTGTAGGCTCTGCATGTCCTTGTGCAGCATGTGCTAGCTAGGCTGTTAATTGCAAGGGATGCTAGTGTGATGCAGATGTGTCGTCTACAATCCGGCAGCCAACACTGTCCTATGGAGTATATAGGCATGTACTGATGAATGTTCCTGCCATTGAAACTTGCTGCATTGAAAGTTCTGCAGCACAGTACTTCCTCTGGACGTTGCACTGCTACTTACACACAGATTATGTAGACACTTTGTGCATTCAGTGAGGTCAACGTACGGTAAAGAAAGGTTGACAAAAATAAGGGCAGACTTGATAGACCACTTGATCTTTGATGTCGCTCTTCTGTATTTCTTTATTTGTCTATGGAAGTCTTTCTCGTTCTTTTAAACACAGAGGAACCCTTAAAATAATTTTCTGGCCTGCTTATAATTACTATATCTACAGCTCATGGTACATTAGTGTGATGGTCAGTGAGAAGAATGATCCTTGCATTTGTGGTCAGTACAAAGAACCCCCCTCCCCTTACAGATAGCTAAAAAAAGATCATCAGTGGCATCAGTGGTTACTTATCTGAAAGAAAGAAATTGCTCATAGCTCCAGGTACTCCTAGCAACCTCTGGAAAAACCCTAAGGTCCTACAGAACCCTGGTGCAGAAAGGTTGGTCTAGTAGTACTGTACCTAGACCAGATCCCATAGTTGCCAACCGTCCTTGGTATCCACAAAAAAAAAGAAGCTTTTGCAGAATTATCCCTTGAAATTTGTCACCTCTGGAACTGTCCTGGTGTAGATCATCTTCTTTAAAACCCATTCATGGAACTTTATTTTCTTGTCTCTATTAATAAATTAAATTTCAGATTGTTAAAGTGGTGTATTTAAAATGTAAGAGAAGACTTTGATAATCTATCGTATTAACTGTGTCGTGATGGAACTGCAGAACACTGCAGACATCCAAGCTCTAGTTTAAGAATACGGCTACAAAGGACATTGCTCCTGGAAGTGACTTTAAAATATTGGTAGCTACAAAGTCAACTTTAAACCCCTGGTGGAGAAAGGTTGGTCTATGGGTACCGCACCTAGACCAGGTCCAATCCCATAGTTGCCAAGAGTCCTTGGTTTCTGAAGAGAACAAAAGCTTTTGCAGAATTGTCCCTTCAAATCTGTCATCTCTGGAACTGTCCTGGTGTAGATCGACTTCTTTAAAACCCATTCATGAAACTTTATTTTATTTCCTCAAATAATAAATATAATACATTTAAATTTCAAATTCATGTTGTTAAAGTGCTGTATTTAAAATGTAAGAGAAGACTTTGATGATCTATTGTATTAACTGTGTCGTGATAGAATTGCAGAACACTGCAGACGTCCAAGCACTAGGCTAAAAATACAGCTTCCGTGCACATTGCTCCTGAAAATGACTTTAAAATGTTAGTAACTGCAAAGTTACTTTAAAATGGAAATCAGCATGATCTGCAAGTGTTCTTATGGTCTAGCTCACCATGGACATGTCTGGATCTGCTTTTTTGTGTGTGCGTGTGTGTGTGTGTGTGTGTGTGTGTGTGTGAGCAGCGAGAGCTAACCAGTGGGACATAATTAGGGAGTCCCCGACATATTCCCTTGTGTTATACTCACAGATTGATCATGCCGTTTAAAACAATGCACCAGGACTTTAATTAAGGAACTAGTACAACTTCCAGGATTGACACCGATTGTCCCTTATGTCAGCTGTTGGAAGCATGCCACACTGGTCTGTTTGGCTCCATATTTATTTTTCTGCTCCTTTTGTTATGGACACTTTTTGAGCTTTTTTCAAGTTTTTTTGGTGTCTGTCCTCAACACTTTTTTGGTGTCTGTCCTCAACACTTTTTTGGTTTGCACAGTGTTGGGTGGTGTGAAGTCCCAGCTTCCTGCTGGGCTCCATCACTTTTAGAATTTGAAAAAATCTTTTCTACAAGTCTGTATTCATTAGTGGCAGTCGGCACAGTTTCTTGGGCATTTCTTGGCTTCTGATAGTCCAAAATGTTGTGTGTGCCCTGATGTAGACTCTCTTGAGTTTAAACACGTTGGGACCTTCATGCTCTATACAAACAGTGGTTGTAGATGCCATGATTTTTGTTACATGGCTACAAAATTAGTGGTCTGATTTTAACTAGATGTCGTAGTGTTGACATGTTTCTGCTTTTAACTGCTTTGTACCAATAAAATGAAAGGTTTTTTTATTAATTTGCTGTTTTTGTGGCCTATAAAATCAACATCCAAAATTCTAAGAATCCACTACACTATTAGGGATGCTGTGCCATTCTTTCCAAGTTTAGCATGAGCTTTGTTGGTTTTTCTGAACTTCCGAGATTGTTTTTTAATGACTGATTTGCTCATTTACATTGGGTTTGCATAGGAATAAATAATATTTGCAATCATCATTATATATTATAAGTTTGTAATAATAATTATTACATTGTTAAGAACTTTATATATTGCTTTACAGCGCTAAAGTTCACTTTATTTCTGTTAAGAAATGTGAGATAATCAACACATTGCAATCATATTATCCTGTACCTTTGTAAGTGTAGTATTGACAAAACAAGGAAAATTAATTGCTGATCGTTTTCTATGGGTTATTACACCATCAGCATTTTTCTTTGTTTTACTTAATTCATTTCATGGGGTTGTGTTACGTCAAGCAGCTGCAAAGAAAAATAAGAGTGTACAAAGTGCTATATTTTATTGCAGTCAATCAGATGTCAAAATACTGCGGTTATTCTGCATGACTTGTGATTGGCTGGACCTTGTACCACCATAGTAAATAAGTCTGTGCTATTCAACCATAATATAATCAATAGCTAATGGCAGCTGCTTTATATACAAAGGGTTGTAGGATTCAGGTCATTTGTAAGGACCAATTTGATTGGACATTAGTGATAGTTTGTGGTTAATGGATATGTCATCCAAGTAACATGCAATATTTTTGGGGTCTCTTTTTTTAGTAGATGTACTGCGAGCAGGAGGCACAGCTTACTGGTTTGGTATGCGCACGCCCCACTGCTGACCCATTTTGTAATTGGACACGGCACAAGTTTGGCAGCAGATTTCAGCCAATGATTTTGGCTGAAACCTGATAATTGGCTGTGTCCAATCAAAGCACAGAAATCTCTGTTTACAAACACACAGAACGCTGTGTACAGGGAACGGCGATCTGGCTCTTTCTTCTCCCTGAAAAGCAGGAAGAAAAACAGCCGGATCAGCACATAAAAGCAGTACATATTACACACATTACACTTGTTAGGCACACAGTTAACCCCTTGATTGCCCCTTGATGTTAAGCCCTTCCCAGCCAGTGTCATTAGTACAGTGTACAGTATTATCACTGATTACTGAAATAATGTCACTAGCAATGTCAGTTTCAGTTAGTCAGTTAGTGTCCCTCCCAGCCAGTGTCTGTTAGCACCAGATTGCTCTCCACACTATCACAGTCCCACTATAGGTCGCTGATCATGCAATTACCAGTATAGCGTCTATAGCTGCGTAAATTCCAGTATATACCATAGTTTGTGGACGCTATAATTTTCACACAAACCAATTATTATACACTTTGGGATATACACATTGGGATTTTTTTCACTAAAGATATGTATCAGGATACATTTTGGCCTAAATTTATGAAGAATTTTTAAATTTTTAATTTTTTTATAGTTTTATAACAAAAAGTAGACCAAAAAATTCCCCTAGAGCGGGACTTTTGAGGCACTACCATCAATGATGCAATGTAAGTAAAAAATATATAATTTTATTACAAAATTCAAAAGTACAACAAAAAATATATACAAAAATATATAAATATAACAAAAAGTAGAAAATAATATATATAATTTTTTTCAAAATTTTTGGTGTTTTTTCATTTATATAATAAAAAATAAAAAAACCCAGTGGTGATCAAATACCACCAAAAGAAAGCTCCATTTGTGTGAAAAAGAATTCTATAAATTGCATTTGCACACAGTGTTACATGATCACACAGTTGCCAGTTAAAGTACCACAGTGCTGAATAGAAAAAAATGGCCTGGTTGAGACGCGGATAAAACCTTCTAGTGGTCATGTGGTTTAAGAATAAAAGAAAAATTAAACAGATATATATATATATATATATATATATATATATATATATATATACATATATACAAATGTAAATATGTATTAAGGTTTAACTCCCAAGTGGTTGGCTACATCTCCAGTCTGATGTACCACCACCATTCCTACCCTGTTTCCCCGAAAATAAGACCTAGCGTGATTGTCGGTGATGGCTGCAATATAAGCCCTACCTTGTTTCCCCGAAAATAAGCCCTACCCTGAAAATAAGACCTACAAGGACTTTAACTAGGGCTTATTTGGGGGATAGGGCTTATATTGCAGCCATCACCGACAATCACGCTAAGTCTTATTTTCAGGGAAACAGGGTACACTCCCTTGGACTTGCATTACTTGAACATTGATGGAGCCTAATGGAAGAACAAAAGGCCAGTTTCTTAGGCAACATATAAGGTACATGGAGGCATTTACAATTCTAATTTGAAGTCTATCCCCAACCAAAACCTTTTTTGTTATAGCCCCACATTCACACTTGAGCTGGAGCATGACCAGGTGATTTAGAAGCTTTTGTTGGTTGTTTGTACACGCAACTTGTAGTACAGAAGCAGAATTGTATTTTTCAAGTATTTTTCAGGTGCTCCTGTTAAAGTATATAGGGCCAAAAGCATGCGCTGATGCCCCAAAGAGCTTATGTACTTTTCTTAGTCTTTGCACAACAGGCAAGAATTGCCAAAATGCTCAGATGTGAACAGGCTCTTCGAGAATAAGGGGAATTCTTCATCTTAAGCTTAAGGTGTTATGGAAATTGTGCAAAGAAAGCTTAGGTGTCAATGGGGTTTAGATTACGGAGGTTTTGTTAGTGTCTCCGCTTCTACTGGAGTGATTCATCCTTTCTGTTGACTAGGTGACTAAAAAAAAATCATAGGAAGTCCAAAATTTTAGAGCTGTCATCCGAACAGGGCGTGGAAATTACGTTTCCAGTGGGGGCATCTGTTCCAGTGATGGCTAAGAAATTTCCCCTCACTTTGACAAAATATTCTCTAATGCCGTGTACACACGACTGGACTTTCCGCCAGAAAAGGACCGACAGAATCATTCCGTCGGACATTCCGATCGTGTGTGGGCTTCATCGGACTTTTTATTTGTAAAATTCTGACGGACCTAGAAATAGAACATGTTTCAAATCTTTCCAACGGACTCAATTCCTATCCAGAAATCCGTTCGTCTGTATGCTAGTCCGACGAACCAAAAACGACGCAAGGGCAGCTATTGGCTACTGGCTATTGAACTTCCTTTTTCTAGTCCCGTCGTACGTCATCGCGTTCTAAACGAACGGACTTTGGTGTGATCGTGTGTAGGCAAGTCAGTTTCAGCGGAACTACGTCGGAACTCCGTCAGAAAGACCGTCAGAGTCTATTCTGACGGAGAGGCCGGTCGTGTGTACACGGCATTACTTCCTGTTATGTGCCTGGGAAAGGAAATAAAAATAAATGTCCCCAATGTGACATAGACATTAATTACTGATTGGGGTCTTAACCCTTCCATATATATCTACAACTTTAAAAAAAAACAGTATTGGCAAGAAATATACTTTAAGATTACAGGGGTTTTCTTTCCTGTTGACTATTGTGGTAGCAGACCCAAGTTTAGCTTTAAAGTGGTTTGAAATGTACAAACTTTTGTACCTTAATGCATTCTACACTATATTACCAAAAGTATTGGGGCGCCTGCCTTTACACGCACATGAACTTCAATGGCACCCCAGTCTTAGTCTGTAGGGTTCAATATTGAGTTGCTGTCATGAGAAGGTCTACCCGTTGGTGGCGCTATCGGTCTCTTGGATCGCAGTACCAGTGTCCATCAGCAGGTGTCTTCCAACACCTAGGACCTGCAGTAAGAGGTCTTTCCTGCTGGTGGCACTGTTGCATCCTCGGGCCGTAGTACCGGCGTCAACCAGCGGGTGCACTCTGGCAGTGTGGAGCAAACAGGTCACACTGCGCTCAGCTGTAACGTGAGGTCAATTACCACAGCCTTACAAATACCCGGCAAGCCCTCATAGGCTTGCCTTGGTATCTCTCTCTCCCCCTGCGTTCTGACCTTGCTGCCTGTTTGACCTTGAGCCTGCTATCTGCCTTGTCCTGATCTGATCCAATCCCTATCCTGAGGCCTTCCTAGTCCTGTCCCTTCTGTTCCTGGCTCCCTTGGATCCCTGCCCTGAACCCCATCCATCCATCCTCTCCTTGTCCTGTTCAGGTTCCCGTCCTTACCCTTATGCTGACTTCCCTGTGTATGACCTTGGCTTGGCTTGTTTACGATTATGGTATATCCCTTTACTTATATATATTTATACATTGTTGTTTGTAGTGGGTTGTTGTGTGGGTTTTTGCACTGTTTGTTCCTGTCACTTATCACTTGTTAATAAACACCATTTCACTTACATGTGTTTCTGGTCTCCTCTGTGCAGTCCACACAGTCTGGTCAATTAGATATCCTGACAGTATACCAAGGCCATCTCTGACCAGAAGTGGCTGCACAAGGGAACCATCTCGGTTCTGTTGCACATTACTGGGATGAATTCAGACATAATTGCTTATTATGCTCTGCTGGCAACAGAGAGTTCTGAATATCTCCGCCAGACATTGGAAGGGTGGTCCAGTGATCAGCTGCTGGAGATTATCCGTTTAGCTCACTCTGTGGTCGATCAGGGCAGTATACGGTTTGAGGATGTTCAGCCTTTGATTGGAATGTGTACAGAGCTGGCTCTGCCTTGTATTCCAGAGGGCCATGATGACTTTTCTCCCCCCTTCAGCATTAACCAGATTGCGTCCTTAGTATGGCTGTTGGAGGATGACTCTGCATCCTTTTTTGAGCATTTTTCGGTTTGTCCCAAACAGTTGTTGAAGGATTGTATAGATGAAGTGCAGTCGCTGGTCAGACAGGGGAAAAGTGAGGCCACTTTTGTGCTACCTGTACTTCAGGCATGGTCAGACCTGTTATGCCCAGCTTCTGTCAGCTCTCCACAAACCAGACCTGCTACTAAATACCTGCCTGCTCAGACGTCCTTTCTCCCATCACCCCTGGCAACCTCAGCTGCAGTCCAATATACCCTGCTCCCCACCAAGTATCAATGCCCTGTTTCTACTTCCTGCACCTATCCTGCCTTCAATCCACCTGTCTCTTCTCCTCCACCTGTAACAGTCCCACAAAACCCTTCTCTAGCTACAGTTCCTTGGTCTTCCTTCGATCCAGCTACTTTCTTTGCTTACAGCCCTGCACCTACATACAAAACTGCACGGGCTAAACCAAAGAAGAAGCAAAAATTCTTCCCGACCCATACCATCCTGCCAGTAACCCAACCTGTTCCAGCTTTGCAGTCTGAAGTCCCAGCTTTGCAGTCTGAAGTCCCAGCTTTGCAGTCTGAAGTCCCAGCTTTGCAGTCTGAAGTCCCAGCTTTGCAGTCTGAAGTCCTGGCTTTGCAGTCTGAAGTCCCGGCTTTGCAGTCTGAAGTCCCAGCTTTGCAGTCTGAAGTCCCGGCTTTGTAGTCTGAGGTCCCGGCTTTGCAGTCTGAAGTCCCAGCTTTGCAGTCTGAAGTCCCAGCTTTGCAGTCTGAAGTCCCAGCTTTGCAGTCTGAAGTCCCAGCTTTGCAGTCTGAAGTCCCAGCTTTGCAGTCTGAAGTCCCAGCTTTGCAGTCTGAAGTCCCAGCTTTGCAGTCTGAAGTCCCAGCTTTGCAGTCTGAAGTCCCAGCTTTGCAGTCTGAAGTTCCAGCTTTGCAGTCTGAGATTCCAGCTTTGCAGTCTGAGGTTCCAGCTTTGCAGTCTGATGTTCCAGCCTTCCAATCTGATGTTCCAGCCTTCCAGTCTGGTGTTCCAGCTTTGCAGTCTGGTGTTCCAGCTTTGCAGTCTGGTGTTCCAGCTTTGCAGTCTGCTGTTCCAGCCTTCCAGTCTGCTGTTCCAGCCTTCCAGTCTGCTGTTCCAGCTTTGCAGTCTGCTGTTCCAGCTTTGCAGTCTGCTGTTCCAGCCTTCCAGTCTGCTGTTCCAGCCTTCCAGTCTGCTGTTCCAGCTTTGCAGTCTGCTGTTCCAGCTTTGCAGTCTGCTGTTCCAGCCTTCCAGTCTGCTGTTCCAGCCTTCCAGTCTGCTGTTCCAGCCTTCCAGTCTGATGTCCCAGCCTTCCAGTCTGCTGTCCCAGCCTTCCAGTCTGCTGTCCCAGCCTTCCAGTCTGCTGTTCCAGCTTTGCAGTCTGATGTTCCAGCTTTGCAGTCTGATGTTCCAGCTTTACAGTCTGATGTGCCTGCCTCCCAGTTCGTCGTCCCGATGCCTGCCTTCCAGCTCGATGTCCCTGCCTTCCAGCCGGATGTCTTGCAGCTTGCCTTCCAGCCTGATGTCTTGATGCCTACCTACCAGTCTGATGTGCCAGCTTTCCAGTTTGATGTGCCAGCTTCTCAGATTGATGTGCCAGCTTCCCAGCCTGATGCCTTGCAGCTTGTCTTCCAGCCTGATGTCTTGATGCCTACCTCCCAGTCTGATGTGCCAGCTTCCCAGTCTGATGTGCCAGCTTCCCAGTCTGATGTGCCAGCTTCCCAGTCTGATGTGCCAGCCTCCCAGTCTGATGTGCCAGCTTCCCAGTCTGATGTGCCAGCTTCCCAGATTGATGTGCCAGCTTCCCAGCCTGATGCCTTGCAGCTTGTCTTCCAGCCTGATGTCTTGATGCCTACCTGCCAGTCTGATGTGCCAGCTTCCCAGTCTGATGTGCCAGCTTCCCAGTCTGATGTGCCAGCTTCCCAGATTGATGTGCCAGCTTCCCAGATTGATGTGCCAGCTTCCCAGATTGATGTGCCAGCTTCCCAGATTGATGTGCCAGCTTCCCAGATTGATGTGCCAGCTTCCCAGTCTGCTGCCCAGCTCAAGTGTTTCCTGTCGTCTGCTGCCCAGCTCAAGTGTTTCCTGTCGTCTGCTGCCCAGCTCAAGTGGTTCTGTCGTCTGCTGCCCAGCTCAAGTGGTTCCTGTCGTCTGCTGCCCAGCTCAAGTGGTTCCTGTCGTTTGCTGCCCAGCTCAAGTGGTTCCTGTCGTTTGCTGCCCAGCTCAAGTGGTTCCTGTCGTTTGCTGCCCAGCTCAAGTGGTTCCTGTCGTTTGCTGCCCAGCTCAAGTGGTTCCTGTCGTTTGCTGCCCAGCTCAAGTGGTTCCTGTCGTTTGCTGCCCAGCTCAAGTGGTTCCTGTCGTTTGCTGCCCAGCCCAAGTGGTTCCTGTCGTCTGCTGCCCAGCTTAATGACTCTGACATGCCAGCAGTACCCACTGTCCAGGTTGATGTACCCGATGCCCGGCCTGATGTGCCCTCACCTGTCCAGTTGAAGGCCATGAACTTTGAACAGATACACCTTGTTGGAGCGTCCGGAGGCCGCTCCTTTAGGGGGGGGTACTGTCATGAGAAGGTCTACCCGTTGGTGGCGCTATCGGTCTCTTGGATCGCAGTACCAGTGTCCATCAGCAGGTGTCTTCCAACACCTAGGACCTGCAGTAAGAGGTCTTTCCTGCTGGTGGCACTGTTGCATCCTCGGGCCGTAGTACCGGCGTCAACCAGCGGGTGCACTCTGGCAGTGTGGAGCAAACAGGTCACACTGCGCTCAGCTGTAACGTGAGGTCAATTACCACAGCCTTACAAATACCCGGCAAGCCCTCATAGGCTTGCCTTGGTATCTCTCTCTCCCCCTGCGTTCTGACCTTGCTGCCTGTTTGACCTTGAGCCTGCTATCTGCCTTGTCCTGATCTGATCCAATCCCTATCCTAAGGCCTTCCTAGTCCTGTCCCCTTCTGTTCCTGGCTCCCTTGGATCCCTGCCCTGAACCCCATCCATCCATCCTCTCCTTGTCCTGTTCAGGTTCCCGTCCTTACCCTTATGCTGACTTCCCTGTGTATGACCTTGGCTTGGCTTGTTTACGATTACGGTATATCCCTTTACTTATATATATTTATACATTGTTGTTTGTAGTGGGTTGTTGTGTGGGTTTTTGCACTGTTTGTTCCTGTCACTTATCACTTGTTAATAAACACCATTTCACTTACATGTGTTTCTGGTCTCCTCTGTGCAGTCCACACAGTCTGGTCAATTAGATATCCTGACAGTTGCCCACCCTTTGCAGCTAAAACAGCTTCAACTCTTCTGGGGCGGCTGTCCACAAGGTATAGGAGTGTGTCTATGGGACTGTTTGACCATTCTTCCAGAAGCACATTTGTGAGGTCAGGCACTGATGTGGACGAGAAGGCCTGGCTCGCAGTCTCCACTCTAATTCATCCCAAAGGTGTTCCTTGCTTTGTGCACTTTTCCAGATTATTTGGTGGAGGGTGGATTATGGTGTGGGGCTGTTCTTCAGGGGTTGGGCTTGTCCCCTTAGTTCCAGTGAAGGGAACTCTTAAGGCGTCAGCATACAAAGACATTTTGGACAATTTCATGCTCCCAACTTTGTGGGAACAGTTTGGGGATGGCCCCTTTTTGTTTCAACATGACTGCACACCAGTGCACAAAGCAAGGTCCATAAAGACATGGACGAGCGAGTTTGGGGTGGAGGAACGTGACTGGCCTGCACAGAGTCCTGAACTCAACCCGATAGAACACCTTTGGGATGAATTAGAGCTGAGACTGCGAGCCAGGCCTTCTCGTCCAACATCAGTGCCTGACCTCACAAATGCAATTTTGAATAAATGGTCAAACATTCCCATCACACACTCCTAAACCTTGTGGATGGCCTTACCAGAAGAGTTGAAGTTGGTATAGCTGCAAAGGGTGGGCCAATGCAATATTGAACCATACAGACCAAAACTGGGATGCCATTAAAGTTCATGTACATGTAAAGGCAGGTGCCCCAATACTTTTGGTAATATAGTGTATTTTTTATGGTAGAAAACCCTCTGAATGCAAACACCCCCCCCCCCAGCCCCCACTCTCAATCTAGAGATGTGCATGAGAGTAGAGTCTCTTGCTGCTGTCAATCATGGCCAGTTAGGAGGGAGTGAGGGGCGTAGCTATGCCACACTCTGTGTGTCAATGGACATGCAGAGCCGGCTTGGGAGTGAGCACGCACACACGAGTGCCCCCAGAGCAAGCAGCTTGCTATGGGGAAACCTGCTGTTCTGTGCAAAACCATTGTACCAAGCAGGTAAGTAAAACATTTTTACCTTTAAGAACACCTGTATGACAGAAATGCCAGCATTACTGACCTTTCCTTCTGAAAATGCTAGCTTCCAGGCTATCATACTGATACAATGACTTAGCTTCTTTCTGAGACCTTGCCTTGGAACAATTACTCAGATTAGGAGTTATGACTCCCCTCTAATTTTACTGTCTGCATGCTTGTTATGGTTCAGTCCTTAATAAGTTGTAAGGCCTCATGCACACTGGACATTTTTACAGCTGCTGTTTTTGGCTTCAAGCGTTTTTTGTTTTTTTCTGCAGACAGGAAACTCCCCGGTATCAGTGGCGGCCCCATGCATCAGGCCCCTAATCTACATGCAGGACACCAGACGCATGGATTCCAATGGGTTTTTTTTTTTTTAGAAACACCTGATTAGAGCCTGATGCTCTAACTGGTTTCAAAAAAGGGTGGGCTCATGGCGACGGGGGGGTTGGTGCGACCGACCGGGGGTTGGTGGAGTGCCAGCCGCCACTGCCCAGCATGTTGACCTATGTGTCCATGCACATTTGGCTAGAGCGTTTTCTGGCTGAAAAAAAAACCTAGAACTCGTTTTTCATCTGTAAAAACACTTTAACTCAGATAAAAGCTTAAAAACTCTACAAAACGTGGCTGTTCGGCATTTATAAGCATTTTTGAACCATAAGCTTTTGTGGGAGTATAACAAGTGTTTGGCGCAAAGGTTAAAAGCAATAATCCACATAAATGACAATATTATGCATATAAATGATGAACTGGAACAAGGGATAAGAAAAGATAATAGCAGTCCATGATGGTGTGCATAAAGTCGATGATGAGGTATAAAGCTCACATTCACGGCAGCCTTCCAATGGGTATGGAAACCATATTCCCAAAAAGCACTGTAAGAAACAAAGAAAGGAGGCGCCTCAGGGTGCAGACAGCATTAAGATTGTTTCTAAGTCTGCACCCAGAGGCGCCTCCTTTCTTTGTTTCTTTTGTGGGAGTATAGTTTTGCTAAAAAACCCAAACACTAAAAAACGCTGAAAATTGCTCCAAAACTCATTCTACACCTACAGCTTTCTGCAGCTAAAGCTACTGGCGTTTTTATAACGCCCTGTGTGCATGAGGTCTTACAGTCAAAGTAAGGCAGCCAGGTAAGCAGCATTTCCAGAAAGACATCAGCAATGATAACCTTCTTATTACTCTCAGTACCAGATTTCTTTAATGTGTCAGTGAACAGAGTGTTACCTGTGTTGTACAGTATTTTTTCCTAGTGTATTATTACATCTGGCAGTGTGGCAGGATTTTAAATTCCAATTCATTTTATTGTGCATTTTAGCTTTTGTAGAATATTAAATATTTACACTAGATTTGTATTGTTCTTGGGTCGAGTGTGAAATCCCAGGAGGAGTATGTCTATATAAGACGAACAGCCAATGTGAATTACTGTACACCGAGATAATTAGAGCTTGAGAGGACTTTAAATTATTTGCAGAGAATAGCCAATGGAAGTGGACAGATGTGAGGCTTTCTGCTGATTGATATCTTACATCAAAATTACGTGCAGGATTTTTCCTCTCTAAATCCAACAAATTTGCTCTTGTCAGACTTTTTTTTTTTTTTTTAATGCGTTCTGCAGATGTAAAGCGCTTGTATAACAGCCAGTTCACACCAGAACCTGGTGCAGAACAGGAGCAATCCGTGCATGTTTCCTGCTCCGCGCTTAAAACACACTGGAGCAGAAAAGAGGCACGGAATGCGCAGGTATCAAACAGGAACGCAGACCGCGTTCCTGTGCGATATAGGTGTGAACCGGCCCTAAAGAAAAAAAAAACAAAAAAACGATCAATCTGCTCCCACTGATGACCAATACTCATTGAAGCATCTGGATGCTCAGACTAAATTTACCAGGTCATCAAGTGGTGATAATTTGACTAATAACTCTATAACTAATTTGAATACCTAAATATTATATATATATATATATTTTTTTATGTAAATTCAAAATCAATTTTTCAGTAGGGTTGGCATAAACACTGTATACAGTTTTTTAGGCAAATCATTTTTTGTGAAGCTGTTTCAAAGTGCCCTCCATGGAGATCCTGCTGGTAACAGCACTTCCTGTTTGGGGTGACAACACTAAGTAGATGTTTTATATATTTTTTTAATACTGTCATTTTATCTGACAATTACAGTATTAAATAGAGGCTCTCCTGGTCTGGTAACAGCACTTCCTATTTGGGACTGACAACACTAAGCTGCTGCATTATATATGTTGATTTATTTTTTAATACTGTAGTTTTACCTAACAATTGTAGTATTAAATAGAAGAACACTGCCATTTTCAGACTCTGCTGGTTTTTGCAGTACCATCTCCAGGCTTAAGACTTGTTTTGTTAGTGAAGCCTTCAGCCTTTATGTGATCATGATATTGGGAACAACTCCGACTGGTTCGGATTCGTTAGTAGGGACTGAAGCTGTCAGTCTTGCCTACTACCTATAAAATAGGAGATGGAGATTAATGTACCCTCAGCACAGAGTATCATGCAGGGAACTACAGGGGAATCTACAGACTGTGGGTGAGAATGGGTTAAAGCCCAACTGCAGGAGAACTGAAAGTCTTCCTTTGTAGTGGGGCTGAACCCACGAACCCACCCTGCAGGAACTAGCTGATTATTTCTGTCTAGGGGACAGGAAAAGCAGTTTTACTTACTGATTCTTTGTTCCCCAGTGATACAGTACTCCACAGTGCTCTGGCAGTAGGCTCTCCCTGCGTCCTACATGCAGTGCAGGGCTATGGGTCCTGCATTGGTCTTGATGATAAAATTGAGGAGGGATTTGTATAAAAGGGACTTTTATACAAAATAGAGTGTGACCCAGGGTGGGAATAGGAGTGGATACCAGCAGAACGAAGGGGAAAAGGAAAGAGGTGGTGTGTCAGGTACCTGAGTGGAGGAAGGATCGGAGCAACCATGGGGGTGATCCGAACTGAGTGCTGGTCAGTGTGGAGAGAGCCTTGAGTAGCGATGCCGCCCCCGGAGGCGCCTGTATATGAGCAACCGCCGGAACGCACACCAATGTCACGCCGTGAAGTAGAGGCTGGAGACCTGGCGCCGTCAGTCGGAACTCGCCCTTCCGGCTAAACGGCACCCCAGTGTCTCTCCCATTGGCCCACGAGTATGGTAACCAACAGGCCATAACCGTAAAGGCGTCGGAGACGCCGCACGCATGGCGTGGAGTGCGTGGCACTGACGCGCAGTGACAGCGTATCCTCCCACCCAGGGCTCAAAGAGGCAGGGGTGGGCCTTCCTCCACTCAGGTACCTGACACACCACCTCTTTCCTTTTCCCCTTCGTTCTGCTGGTATCCACTCCAATTCCCACCCTGGGTCACACTCTATTTTCCCCAGCCTTTGGTCCTCACTTCCCAATGGCAACATCAGTTGCCAGTTTTCTTCTCAGCACTCCCCCCATTCATCACTAATGGTCACTTACCCCACCCTTCTTGTATAGCCACTCGTTGTTCCACTCTCTCCCTTTTTTCACCCCAGAGTCGCCTCGTGGTTCCATGCCTACCCTAGAGGGGTGCCTGTGTGTTGTGCTTCCGCGAAAATGCACACCTCGGCTCCCGGTGAGAGGTTGTTCCCAGAGGCCTGTGACACCCTTTCACCATAGTACACACCATATTCCAGCCCCAACCAGTGAGTATACCCTGAGGTTGGGGTTGTTTATCTGCTTGTATCCATATATTTGTAGACACTCATTGCTCCTTTATACTTTTATTGTAGAAATATCACATGCATGCTCCTGACGAGTGGCGCAGTGCCACGAAACGCGTAGAGCTTCTTGGTGCCGTGTCTTTGTCCAGCTACAATATGATTATCAAGTTATTCTTTTATCTGCATCTGTTCAGGTTCAGTGAAGCCACAGGTCCTGCAGGCAGCACCTTGAATTCTACATTAACACTATTATCCATTGATTTATGGTGAACCATGGAACTTTATAAAATGATATTATTTGGTATACTGCTTATCAATTGTACTACTGCCGTTAGTGGTTTCATTATTATGAGACATTCTGCCAGTATTATCTGTATTGTTATTGTCGTTTTACCAATTGCTTTATTATCTGTGATGTTTTACTATACTAATAAAGTTCTGCTGTTCACCGAATACCTCGTTGCTGCCATACAGTTCATTTAAAGTCCCAATTCCCCTCCCTTGTTCTGGTTCTTTGTTTAGATATGGGATGGAAATATATGACCTTACCAGGCCATAATTTCAATTAAAGTCCCGAGGGATAGAAATACACAGTCTTACCAGACAGTGGATTCCTGAAAGTCCCTTTTATACAAACCCCTCCTCAATTTAATATGACACAGGGATGAAACTGTATGGCATTGCTCAATCCTAAAAATTCCTTCTACAATTCCTACAACTTTTTGACCTATGTTCAGCCTCCCCTGTTTGTACGGTTTTAACTTTTTATCATGATTATCCTAGTTGACTTGTTTTCTACATTTCTTACATCTTTATCAACTTTATGGACACCATTTCTATTGTTATTTATCCACAGGTGACTGGAATTGTTGCAGTGTCCTCTGGCTCTGTCTCTCTTCCGGGAGCCATGACGCACTTTGCGGGCCTCCGCCCACCCCTGCCTCTTTGAGCCCTGGGTGGGAGGATACGCTGTCACTGCGCGTCAGCGCCACGCACTCCACGCCATGCGTGCAGCGTCTCCGACACCTTCACGGTTATGGCCTGTTGGTTACCATACTCGTGGGCCAATGGGAGATACACTGGGGTGCCGTTTAGCCGGAAGGGCGAGTTCCGACTGACGGCACCAGGTCTCCACCCTCTACTTCACGGCGTGACGTTGGTGGGCGTTTCTACTTCACGGCGTGATGTTGGTGGGCGTTCCGGCGGTTGCTCATATATAGGCGCCTCCGGGGGCGGCATCGCTACTCGAGGCTCTCTCCACACTGACCAGCACTCAGTTCGGATCACCCCCATGGTTGCTCCGATCCTACCTCCACTCAGGTACCTAACACACCACCTCTTTCCTTTTCCCCTTCGTTCTGCTGGTATCCACTCCAATTCCCACCCTGGGTCACACTCTATTTTCCCCAGCCTTTGGTCTTCACTTCCCAATGGCAACGTCGTTTGCCAGTTTTCTTCTCAGCACTCCCCCCATTCATCACTAATGGTCACTTACCCCACCCTTCTTGTATAGCCACTCGTTGTTCCACTCTCTCCTTTTTTCACCCCAGAGACGCTTCGTGGTTCCATGCCTACCCTGGAGGGGTGCCTGTGTGTTGTGCTTCCGCGAAAATGCCCACCTCAGCTCCCGTCGAGAGGTTGTTCCCGGAGGCCTGTGACACCCTATCACCATAGTACACACCATATTCCAGCCCCAACCAGTGAGTATACCCTGAGGTTGGGGTTGTTTATCTGATTGTATCCATATATTTGTAGACACTCATTGCCCCTTTATACTTTTATTGTAGAAATATCACGTGCATGCTCCTGACGAGTGGCGCAGTGCCACGAAACGCGTAGAGCTTCTTGGTGCCGTGTCTTTGTCCAGCTACAATATGATTATCAAGTTATTCTTTTATCTGCATCTGTTCAGGTTCAGTGAAGCCATAGGTCCTGCAGCCAGTACCTTGAATTCTACATTAACACTATTATCCATTTATTTATGGTGAACCATGGAACTTTATAAAATGATATTATTTGGTATACTGCTTATCAATTGTACTACTGCCATTATTGGTTTCATTATAATGAGACATTCTGCCAGTATTATCTTTATTGTTATTATCGTTTTACCAATTGCTTTTATTATCTGTGATGTTTTACTATACTAATAAAGTTCTGCTGTTCACCGAATACCTTGTTGCAGTTCATTTAAAGTCCCAATTCCCCTCCCTTGTTCTGGTTCTTAGTCTTGATGATGGCAGAGAATCTTAGACTGCCACAGGATAGGGGGAAAAGAGGCTGCAGGGACTAGTCTCACAGCCTTTGAGAAAGGAGGATCAGGCAAGTAAAATTGCTATACCTGTTCCCTCTGGACATAGAAAGACTTTTCATTTTTCAGCTTGGAAAATGTTTAATGGAAGAAATATATCTCCTGCAATTGTTACCCTCTCCTACTGAAAATACTTGATGACTTGGTGTCATGCTTTTGCTTTGGCGTTATAACTTTCTCAGTAACTAACCTAGAACAAGTATAGATAGAAGGATTTCTGACACTCTCTTGGTCCATGCTAAGTGTGTAACTCGGGAGTGTTGAAAGTACAGACAGAAAGGGGGCAACAAGCATTCTCAGTGGGAGGTCAGCAATGGAATGTGAATTTTTAAGCTACATTTCTGAAACATGTTTAATAGCGCTAATGCAATTGTGTATTTATTACAATTTATTTTTAATAGCAGCTATTGTAAGTACTTGAAATTGGCTTAGAATTGAGGGGAAAGTCAGCACCTGGGACCAATCAGGCTGATAAGGATCCTGATAGGAGGAGAGAGCAGGGACCAGTCTGTTGCTGATCCTTCACTGGCCACTTTCAGTGTAGGAGCGCGCCAGAACTCTCGAACATCGCAAAAGTTTGGACCTGACCCACGAACCCTATTAAAGTCTTTGGGACCCGAACTTGAAAAATAAAAGTCCCAATTTGGAAGGCTTATATGCAAGTTATTGGCCATAAAAAGGGTATGGGGACCCAGGTACTGCCCTGGTGGCATGTACCAATGCAAAAAAAAACATTTAAAAAAGATAATTTTTAACCTTCAATACAGGACACTTTCCCCCTTCCCAACCAGGACAATTTTCAGCTTTCAGCGCTGTCACACTTTGAATGACAATTGTGTGGTCATACAACACTGTACCCAAACTATATTTTTATCATTTTCTTACCACAAATAGAGCTTTCTTTTGATGGTATTTGATCACCACTGGATTTTTCATTTTTTGCTAAACAAAATAAAAAAAGTTTAAAAATTTAGATGTTGGGCATGTGGGTGGCAGGGAGTGTTTTTTGTTTTCCGATGCAGCAGATGGGGCAGAGAAATTAGCCTGCTATACTCTATATCTGGTGGTGTGGTGCTGGCAGACGTGCTGCAAGGACCTGTGACACCCTTCACTATACCATCATCCCTGTCAGTGGAGGAGGCTGAGAGGTCATGAGCTATAGTGAGGAGTAGACATGAAAGTTGAGGAGTAAAGAGAAGAAGAATTGTGTCCCTTGTGTGTGGCTTTCAGGTGCTCTTGCCAACGGGCTGAGTGGTGGGAGGTTAAATGCCTTGTCAAGCATGTGGTACCCAAATGGCTGGTGTTTTTGCCATGCTTGGATTGCAAATTACAACAGTGCGATAAGCTGGGGTAAAAAAGGCCCAGACAGCTGAGCTGTGGGAAGTGGGCTGGGGGATAACAGCTCCACAATCTGACGGAATAGGGAGGCAGCTCTCTACTCTTTCATGATGGCTGCCTCTGGAGGATATCCTGCCTCATTGGGGTTGTGCCTCACCCTCACTTTCCTCCTCTGCTCTATCCAGCACCTAAGTTGTGTCAGTGACCTCAGCATCATCATCCCCTCCATCCTCATCATAACTGGAGCCAACATGGCAATATGCTGTGGATGGAGGAACATGACTGCCAATTTGTTGTTTATCAGTGTCCTCGCCTCTTTGTAGGCTTATGTTACTCCCTTCCTCTATCTCAAGAAGCAAGTGGCTGACACTGTGTTCAAATAATTCAGCTGACTCCTCCATGCATAGTGCTGGAGCTGTGGACAAGGAGGCAAATAAGCCACTCTGGCAGCTGAGGTGGACGGTGCACTAGTGTTAGCTTAGGTGATAGAAGATGAGGAGGATGAGGATGATTTAGTAAGCCAGTCCACCACCTCCTCTGCATGTTGTGGCTGGATAGCACAGACAACATCACTAAACAGAGACAAATGTGTCCTGCCTGAGGACAGACCATGTCCATCTTTGTCTGTGGACACAAATGCTGCTGGCCCCCTCATAGTGGCATGGGAACATCTGCCTCTCCTTGTTGGCCTCCCAGACATGATGGGGGCTTATTACCCAAATTTAATAGAAACTGGGAAATGTGTGATTAGATGCACTTTATTGAATGAAAAGTGGTGTTTGGTGCACTTTAAATTGAGGACTGACGCTGACAGAAATGTAAAAACTATTTAAAAAAAAATGTTAAAAAAAATAAAAAGGGGAAACACCAGCATCACAGTCAGAAAAACTGTGGCTGGGCATATTAAAGTGGGCAGGCAGGGGACAAAAAAAACTACACCATACTCACACTACACTGCATTAACACACTATACTCACACTATACTAACACTCTACACTCAGAGTCACAATAAGTGAACACACTAACTCGCTAGTAGCAAACTGAGCCCTGCTCTACCTATCACCACTCCAACAATACACTGCAAAAGCTTGCTGTGGGAAGGAACCTTTTATATTGTAGGATGGGACTATGAGCACTGAGCCGTGATTGGACAAAGTCATCATCACTTTGTCCAATCAGGGCTCTGATAGTGGATGGATCGATGGATGGCAAATCCAATTAGGGCCCTAGAATTCGCATATATTGCAGCTTACCAATCCTTAGATGTGGTGACTACATTAGTTTTCTTTTTTTAGCCCTTTTCCCCCTTTGTATTCACCTGGTGATCTGTCCAGTAACACACCTTCGGCATTAGTGAGTAACTACTCTGAATGAAAGAGAACAGGAGGCACAGCAGACAGCAGCATTATCAGTCTGGGGTGGGGGGGTTGGGGGTTGAATGTGTTAGCAGATTTAAATACACTAACTAATTGAAGCCAAACTCCAGCTTACACTTTATGATCCATTACAGAAAACACTTTTTTTTCTTTTTGGGATAAAAGTTTTGCATGAATAAATTAAAGCTGATCATTGTAAGTACCCTGTTAGTGGTAAATAGTTTGTCTCATCTATGTAAACTGATACATTCTGCTAGAAAGCTGGAAATTTTGGAAAACAACAGACATGCTGGCCGGGTCACCAGATGTAAATAGAAGAAAAAAAACGAATGCAGCCATCACATCTAATAGTTGATAATACCATCTAAAATGGCAATATAATGAATATTTGCTTTTGGGTTTAATACCATTTTAAAGAAGAACTGCAGTCTGCTCACATAATTTGTAATAAAAACATATTTGCCATTCTGAAGCTTCCCTCCAACCACTTTGCATTTTATTTTATATATACTGTGATTCTGTATTTGCCAAATATGCTGCAGAAATCTCCCTCCATTGAGTCTGGATGCAGCCATTTTAACTGTGGGCAGCTGAAGCTGCTGCCTGTTCACTTCCTGGATTCACACAGAGGCACACCTCCAGCACTGCAGCTCTCATTGGCCCTCCTATGATTCATCCCCCCTCCCTTCCTGGCAACTCTCATGAGGGTGAGATAGAGAGCTGTGCATGATGTCATGAGCCTAGGCATTTTTATTAGACAAGAAACAGGAAGTGGGCTGTAAGGTATTTACTGGCAGAAAAAAAAAATGTTTTACTATTCAAAGTTAAAACAACAAGGGCAGAAGATTTAATAGGTGAAAAGATGAAAAAAAATGACTGAAGGTCCACTTTAAAGCGGAGGTTCGCTGAAAACAAAATATTAAAAGCCAGCAGCTACAAATACTGCAGTTGCTGGCTTTTAATATATAGACACTTACCTGTCCAGGGAGCCTGCGATGTCGGCAGCCGAAGCCGATCCGTCCTTTGGCTCGGCTGCTGCCGCTGCCATCCTCAGTAAGGTAATAAGAAAGTGAAGCCGTGCGGCTTCACTTCCTGGTTCCCTACTGTGCATGCGCGCGCTGCGCGTCCTCTCTGGTCCCTGCTGTGTTCTGTGTCAGCAGTGGAGGAGAGTGTAGGCGCCGTAAGTGGCGTAGGTCACCACAAGCGCCGCGGTGATCTATGCCAGGAAGTGGGAGCAAATACTTGTATTAGACAGGTATCTGCTCCCTCCTCCCCCCTGAAAGGTGCTAAATGTGACACCGGAGGGGGGGAGGAATCCAAAAAGTGGAAGTTCCATTTTCGGGTGGAACTCCACTTTAAGTGCTTACACCATCATGGTTTTGTAATACCATTGTAGTCAATACAAAACATTCAAAAAACATTTCTAAGATTATATACAATACTTATAAGGAAGATCTCATACAGTTACCATCAGATGTGTGGGTTGGATGGGGCAGTAAGGTCCGTTGTTGAACTGAAGTATGTTGTTTTCAATTCCTTTGCAGAGTAAAAAGTGTTTTCAGGAAGAAGATTTCGTTACAGTCTAAAAGCTGAAGCAGACTGGTACATTTTCAAAACATCTCTGGATTTATTTTTAGAGATTCAAATTGACAACATTTTAATGAAATGGTCCGTACACAGATCAGGTTGTGTGAGACATATTCTTCTTAACTGTAGGCAGCCCATCCATTGATAGCACACTACTATCTCCACAATATCAATGTACCCTGCAAAGCTTTCAAGCAACACTTAATTCTGGTTTTAAAAACATTCTATTCCAGTTTATATTCTTATCTCAAAAATGTCCCATCTATTGCCCTCTGCCTACTCCAACTCTCCAAATTCCTTTCATAGCCTTGCTACTTGACTATGTTCATTCTGCATGGTCCCACTGTAAGTAGAAACATAGCCACCCTCTCTTACTCACTCCTGATATAGACTTGGGGCTATGGGATTTGTATTGTGCTTAGAGCTGTGTACGTGACGGTAATTAGTATGCACTGCTCCATCCAAATTATGGAAGTAAGAGGAAAAAGGAGAGGTTCCAGAGCTCACTCAGGACATTACAAGGAGGCAGAAAAACGCAGAACTGATTTAATGAAAAACAGATTTCAGGGCCATTAAGTAGCGGATGTGTATGGATTATTTTTGGAGAATAAAGATATTTAGTGCCACTTTAAATGGTGACGCCATTTAAAACCCATAACACCCTTTGGACGTAGAACACAAGCAAAAAAATGCCTTTGCACTGTCCATTGCCACATGAACCTTTTACCCCCAGACTGATTCCACATGCTTATCTCTAAAAGCTCATGTACACAGGCTATGTTTTCCTGTGTTTAAAATGCAAGTCAAATGCAAGTTACCGTTGACTTACATAGTTACATAGTTGAAAAAAGACACAAGTCCATCCAGTTCAACCATAAAAAAAAAAAAAAAAAATATTGTACAATCCAATATACCCAATACTATGGATGCTAAGAATAGTCAGTTGCGCTTATATTAACCTCATATTCCCAAAGAAAAGATGAAGGGTAAAATCCGTTGCTACTAGTAACATTAAATTCCCAAAAAATGAAAGTGGTAAATTAAAGGTGAAATTCCACTGCCCAAAATAGTGAATAATCATAAATAAATAAACTGATTCCACTTAAAAACACTAATAAAACGTGAAGTGGTAATAATAAAAAATGTATAAAATGTAAAATATATAGGACTACCACTTAAAATAAATGACAGTGAATATGAATTAATTATATTTGGGCTAATCCGCCATAAAGTGTACCAAAAAACACACAATAATGAACCTTGCTGTGTAAAATCCTTGGACACAGCTAGAACACTCTTAATAACAAATAAACTATGTGAAATCTATTAGCGTCACACAAATAAAATAATATATATTACTACCATGAGATTCCTGCAAAGTTTAAAAGTGATGATGTGCAATCCTAAAATATACACATATAATCCTTTGCTAACACAAAAAAGCTTTCAAAAGAGGTGTGGGTAATTATCCAGTGTTAAATAATTAAATCAACATAGCGTCAATTGGCTAGTGACCTTTTTGAACCAAAAAAACAAAAGTGATAGTGAAAAAAGATAAAATGTTACTTGTATCTTCTTGCGCTTGTTTCTTCAATAAAAACACTTCTCCTCTCAGTTTTCCAAACATATAGGTGTCCTTTTATGAAAGTGAGGTAAAATACCGCTCTTCAGTTCGCAGGCATTCTCAGAGGAGATCGCTCTCCTCTGAGTGCCTATTTATGAAAGTGTGTAGATGGCTTCTCATGTTGAGTTGAGAAGCGATCTACAAATGCCAGGAACTCCTGAGAAACGGCTCCTCTCACTATAATCTCGCGTGATATAGCGGGATTACAGTATGAGGAACCATAAAATACAAAGTGTAACACAAATCAGCACACATTCCCCAACATATTAATAAAATAACAACGTTAAATTCCCCCTACACAATATACATTAACCTAATTATAAAAAAACATTGTTTTTATCAATATTTAAAGATCATACATGTCCTTATTTAAATGTGAATGGTGTATAGTAAATGAATGTAATGCACATATGTAATGCAGCTATACAGCATTCATATAAATGCAAAATACATTTATAATCATTAAAAAAATAATTTTAATAAAGTATACAAGTATAAATATTTATTAATAAATTAAAATAAAATATATTTCATAATTGATAAACATAAAAATTGATAAACTGGTGCAATGCGAGAACACTGCGAATCCACTGCGGGTTACCGCATCGCACCGACTCGCATGTCAGTTCACACTGCCATATGCGAATCGCTGGGGAGTGTCAATACATTGTTAACGACACTCCCAGTTCAGCTTGCATATCGCACTGCGAACTGACAGTCCGGACATGAATCGGATCGCATATGTGTGAACACACATGCGATCCGATTCTGGTCCGAACAGAAAAAAGGGTCCTGTGCGTGTTTGCACCGAATGCGGTGCAATATCAGCCATACTATCTGTACAGCTGATATCGCACCGCACAGACATCGCATGTAATGTGAATGGCAGTGTGCTGCGAATTAAATGTGATGCCTGTGCGATGTCCGGCATCGCACAAGTGTGAACTGGGCCTAAAAGTTAACAACACCCCCAAATCAGTTCGCATATCGCAGTGCGATCTGCAAACTCAGACAGTAATTGAATCGCATGGGTGTGAACACCCATGCGATCCGATTCTGCTGTGGACCAAAAAAAGGGTCCTGTAAGAGTTTGGTCCGAGGGCAATGCAAATTTAGCAATACTATCTGTATGGCTGAAATCGCAGCGCACAGAGATCGGATGTGATTTTGCACTGCAGTGCGGTGCGAATCACATCCGATCTTGGACACCGCAGCAGTCGGAACTGGCCCTAAACCATATTGCATTTGCACCAAAATGGTACAGGACCCTTTATTTGGTCCGCACTGGAATCTGATCGCATGGGTGTGAACACCCATGCGATCCGATTCCTGCACCATTACATAGTTCGCACTGCGATCTGTGAAATGATCTGGGGGTGTCATTAACTTTACATTGACACCCGCAGTGGTGCGCAGATGTCAATGTAGGTGCGATGTGAAAACCCACACAGGAATCACGCTGGTTCACGCATCGCACAAGTGTGAACCCAGCCAGAGACGTGAACATCTAAAAAAAAATATATATATATATCTATATATATCTATAGCTATATCTATATATAGCTATAGATATATATAGATACAGATATATATATCTATATATATATATAGATATATATATATAGATATATATATAGATATATCTATATATATATGTATGTATATATATGTATCTATATATATATATATCTATATATATATAGATATATATATATATAGATATATATATACATATATATATATACACATATATATATATACATACATATATATATATATACATATATATATATATATATATATATATATGTATGTATATATATATATATATATATATATATATATATATATATGTATGTATATATATATATATATATATATATATATATATATATATATATATATATATATATATATATATATGTATGTATGTATATATATATATATATATGTATATATATATATATATATATATATATATATATATATATATATATATATATATATATATATATATGTGCACACTATAAATTCGTATCCGGCTGGTTTTGGGGTGTGTAATGGTGGGGAAGATGTGCTCTGACTGTTTGGTGAAAGAAAGAAGTCAAAAGACTTCTTGCTTTCTCCAGAATATCAGCCAGTTTCAGGCTTCTCACTCTGATTCTCCACTGAAATGGTGAATCAGAAAGTGAGAATTCTGTCACAGATCGCCAGTGAGGTGCCGAGATCGCACCTTCATAAACTGGCCGTTTCTGTGAATTCTCACTGTGCTGAGATAATCAGCGGAGAACATGTTCTCCGCTGATTATCTCAGTTTCATAAACTGGTAATGAGCTGAGATCAGCGGTGAGACTCGGGATCGCCGCTGATCTCAGTTTCATAAAAGGACACCCTAAGGAGAGAAATTAACAAACCATTGCGCAGATAGTACTGATACATTGGTTATTGTACTGCAAATAGAGTATTCTCACTCACAAACTCATTCAGGCTGAGATCGCTTTTGTATTGATCAGGCTGCAAGAGCTCAGCGGCACAGCTCTCCCTTCAGCGCCGTCAACTCACACACTGCAGATGGACGATACAGGCTCCTCCTACATGTTACGTCACTGTCACGTGACTTTTTCAATACTATACCCACAGTTGATCCAGAGGAAGGCAAAAAACCCCAGCAGAGCATGCTCCAATTTGCTACAGCAGGGGAAGAAATTCCTTCCTGATCCCCCAAGAGGCAATCGGATTTTCCCTGGATCAACTTCATCTATAAATGTCAGTACCCAGTTATATTATGTACATTTTGAAAAGTATCCAGGCCTTTCTTAAAGCAATCTACTGAGCTGGCCAGAACCACCTCTGGAGGGAGTCTATTCCACATTTTCACAGCTCTTACTGTGAAGAAACCTTTCCGTATTTGGAGATGAAATCTCTTTTCCTCCAGTCATAAAGAGTGCCCCCTTGTCCTCTGTGTAAAGTGAATAACTCAACACCAAGTTCACTATATGGACCCCTTATATATTTGAACATGTTGATCATATCCCCCCTTATTCTCCTCTTCTCAAGAGAGAATAAATTCAGTTCCTTTCATCTTTCCTCATAGCTGATCTCCTCCATGCCTCTTATCAGTTTGGTTGCCCTTCTCTGCACTTTCTCCAGTTCCCCGATATCCTTTTTGAGAACTGGTGCCCAAAACATATTCCAGATGAGGTCTTACTAATGATTTGAACAGGGGCAAAATAATATCTCTCTCTCTGGAGTCCATACCTCTCTTAATACAAGAAAGGACTTTGCTCGCTTTGGAAACCGCAGCTTGGCATTGCATGCTATTATTGAGCTTATGATCTACCAAAACCCCCAGATCCTTCTCCACTACTGATTCCCCCAGTTGTACTCCCCCTAGCATGTATGATGCATGCATATTCTTAGCCCCCAAGTGCATAACTTTACATTTCTTTAAAGCTGAATTCCAGGAATTCAGCTACTTCGTAAAAAATTCCAGGCATACCATAAGTTAAGTCTAATGCGGTGCCCGCCACTTTGTAGACTTATCTCTATTTTTCACATCTGACAGGTTTATTATGCTCGATGAAGATAACTGCTCCAGTGCTGCTTCACTGTGGCCTCAATTCCTTCAGGAGCAGAGTCTGGAACTACTTCTGCCCATTCACAGAAGCCTTTGTATTATGTATTTGTATCATTCACAAATAAAAAGGTTTCTGTGAAGAGGCAGCAGTGGAGATGAGCAGGCATAGCTGCTCTCTGTGCTTCTCTCCTCTCATAGCCAGAGCGTGTTCTCTGGGAGTGCAATAAACCTGTCATATATAAGTAATTGAAATAAGTCTTGGAGGTGACATGTACTTAATTGAACTTAACTCATAGTGTGCCTGAGTTTTTGCAAAGTTGCTTAATTCCTGGAATTCAGCTTTAATGAAGCAGTACACAAACGTTCATAGAGTGTGCTTCCGTTTCTTTTGGTGCTGTTTGCGTTGCGTTTGCTTTTCTTTGGGTGCAGTGTGTCCTCTGGTGCATTTGAACTGCAGACAAAGCAAGTAAAATGTCCTTCTCCCACTTCCTCCTTCCCATACATCCCCTTTGTTGTGGAGCCCCACTATTTAATAAGGTATAAAAAGGGGTCTTGCGTGGAAGGATGCTCTCCCCTGACATCACACAGCCACAGGGTCACTTGTGCCTCTTACTCGGAATAGAACAGGTATATTAATGAGAAGGGATGTCCTAAAATGGCATGGAAACCATAGACCAGACCCTTAAAGTGATAATAAAGCCCCAATTGTTTACTCGTACCTACAGGTAAGCCTAAAATAAGGCTTAACAGTAGGTACAGTAAAAATCTCCTAAACGTGCACCGTTTAGGAGATGTATATACTATAGTTGTAGCCGGTGGCATCACTGGCGCATACACACTGCTCTCTCAATGGGCAGCATGCCATCCATTGAGAGAGCCGTGCCACAGCTGTGTCTCCGGGAGTGATGTCATCGCAGCTTGGCCATTCAAACAACTGAAGCCTGCGAACCTGGAAGGAAGACTGGGTGAAGATGAAAGCCCAGTGGGGCTGTAACAACGCACTGCTGGAGGGCTTTGTTCTAAGGTAAGTCTTTCATAATGTGCTAAAAGTAAAAAAAAATAAACATTTCACTGTTTATACCAACTAATTAATGAATACGATATTAAAATGGAAAGACGCTGGGGAAAGCATTGAGAGACCTCTGTGGTCCCCTTTCTCCTCTTCTCTACCCTTTCCTTCTCTGACATTTTCTTTTTTCTGCTTATATATATTTTATTTTTCTTTAACACCATCTTGCTGCTACCTCTCCAATCCAATGGCTCTACTCTTTGAGCCATTGGCTTTAGGAATAGGTGGTCCTTTACAATATCTACAGGGCATACATGGTGACATTACCTGATTACTTCCTCTTTGCATTAACCTGAACCATCACCCAGATGTTTCTTTATTGGATCTTTTCCATAAAGTTTAAGCATCTGTTCTGTACATGGACACACTTTGAAGCAAGCCTGATTGCCCCTGCGAGGGCTCATTGCATTTGCTTTTTGATAACTGCACTGTGGATTTGTCATTCTCCTTTTGTATTTGTAATGTATGCAATTTTTTGTAACCATCAAGCTCTTTTGGTTCAAGAAAATGGAAAGCTGCTCTGCAGTTGCAGTAAACGGCCTACACTGACAGGGAAACATTTCATATTGAAGGCACTTTGTAAAATGAAACATTAGGGATCACTTTTCACTGCAAAAGCAATCAGATGTAGTTACAGACTCATCAATCATACCATCACTCTCCATGGTGACAAAACTATTTTCTGCTTGAAAGTACAAAAGAAGAAAACTTATACAGTGGTCTGTAAGTCTAGATTCAGGTAGATCTTCACTTTAAACTACCCACGCAATTCAGCCACTTTGTGTCTGTAGAAAAAAAGGTTAAAATTTTTGAGCAAAATTCTGTAGCGCAACCTATAAGTCTTTAAAGGGAACCTTTAATGAGAATGTGTAGAGTTTGTCACTGCTGACCTCCCCCAATAACACCAGTTCTTGACTCTCATTGAAGAAAATAGAGGTGGATGACTGCAGACCAGATGATAAAATTTGTATTTCTTTATTTCAACAAGTTAAAATCTTGACAGCAGCACATAGCATAAAACACAGGGAACATGGTTGATGAATTTCATGTAAGAGTTGCTTAATCATAACCATGGTTGACTTTCATAGTTTAGTTTAGCTTTCCTGATCCCCATAGATCTTGGCCAGTGACCGAGAAAGTATTGAGGCCACTGGATCATCATAATGCCAGGTTCTAACTGGTGTTTGTGTTGGGTGTTGGGGGGGTCCTTTCTTCTGTTCTGAATGTAATCAATGAACATTATTCATTCACCAAGGCTAGTCATACACATGACAAGTTGATAGAGAGAGTTAACTTTCATTTCCTTTTTTTGCCGAAATTGCAAAGTAATCAAAAACAATAAATGGTGGTTTTGATTGGGGGTTGGATGGTATTGCCATCATCAAACACAACAGAAAAATCAGTATGCTAACAACAGAATTGCTGTAGATTTTTCCTGTTTTCGATACTTGAAACTGGCTATTTATTGATTAGTTTTGTCTTTACAAAGGACAATTCTGATGGTTGATTGAACTTGTGGGTGGTAGATTAAGTAGTTTCTGGAGATAACTTGTGATTGTATGTGGGATTCTCAATGGATATACTGTGGCAAAAACTACTTGAAAACTGCCATCTGATGTCACTGTCACACATCCTAGGAAGCTAGAGGACATTGGGGGTCCACTGTGAGTGTGAAGGAAAAAAACTGCACTACTATAGATGTGAAAGTAAGAAGCAGCCAACACTCAAACATACAAGGTTCAAGGAAATGTGGAAGTGGTAGTGTAGCGCTAAAAAAAAATGAAAATTAAACCAGTGTGTTCCCCAATCAAGGTACAACTATGGCCAACCAATAAACAATTGTGACATAGCCAAAGCAAAGTTGGAGAAAAACAATGAACTAAACAAAATAAAATAAAGTTCAGTCAGTGAAGTGTATAGAGTCCACAATGTTGTGATAAGATGTTTTTCTCCAACTTTGTTTTGGATGTCACAATTGTTTATTGGTTGGCCATAGTTGTACCTTTATTGGGGAACACACTAGTTTAATTTTCAATTTTTTTTAGCGCTACACTACCACTTCCACATTTCCTTGTCCACTGTGAGTGACCAGGAAGTGACAGCCGACCCCCGAATGTAAGATGGCAGCACAGAAGATCGGAAGCCCTGCGAACATTCGGGTGCTAGGAAGACATCCCTGGACTCCATAAGGTGGTAAATATGTGTTTATTAAAAGTCAGCAGCTACAGTATTTGTAGCTGCCGACTTTTAGTTTTCCCATAGCCTGGAGGAGGTTCTCCTTAATGGTAATGTCATATTATCCTATTGCTGACAGCAACATACAAGTTACAGGATGACTGAGAGATAACTTACCTGATAATATAGCATTGCTTCCTCACTGGACAAACCAACAAAGTGTAACTCACTCAATTAGAGCTTCCAATAAGGAGGTACAGACAGCCCTCCTGTACCAGGCCTGGGGTCCCCTGCTAACTGCGGGTCTTTCCCCTTTTTGACTATGCCATGTTGTGGGTGGGGTCTACTTTCCCTGCACGCTTGGTACCTTTCTTGAAGCACGCTCATTAATGCCCAGAACCAGATTGTGGTCATGTGAAAACCATAAGATTAAAGCATTTCCCCAACTTAGAGATGAACGTTCACACTGTGTGCAGTAATAAAACTTACAAAGTTCCTCTAAAAGTGTTGTAGCATATCACTACACACTGTCACTTGTATGTTGCATTAGGAGGGATGTGCTGAGCTTGCACCTGTGATGGACTCCGGACACCCTGACTGGGTATCTCCAGCAAGAAGCTGCTTCCCAAGCTCTGAAACACGAGATAAGTGAATCTGGCTATAGTTACCCCAAGAACTAGGCAACACCAGTTTTGGAGTAAACCAAAATAAGAACTCTTTATTGAACAAGAATACAGGCTTTTTTACACTTTTTTAAGGAGGTCCCTCACCACATTAACAGTGACCCAAATATTTGCCCAAAACATCACACAATGGTTTAGCTAACGAGGTACAGCTGACTCATGGCTAATCCCATCATAGAGGATCCTTAAGACTTTGGTCAAATTAGCCACCATACAGAAACAATAGGTGAATGGGAATTCACACATGCTTTGATTAATCAGGATCTCACTACAGGTCAGACTTGCTGTCACTGAGCTTCACAGAGTGCAATACACATTATCATAAGTATAAACACAGAACACCTTCAGACAATAGCAGGAGACCTACTTTCAATAAACACATTATGGCAGGGGTCCCCAGACAGGTGGCTTGGTGATGATATCAGCATCTGCTATGAGTCCCACAGTGTTGAACAGTCCTTGTTGGAAATGTGGCATCTAGGCCCTTAACATGGATCCCGGGCCTAGAGTCCCAGAGTCTGTGTGTCTTGGGCAGACATGGACTTGAATCCAAAGTAACATTACTCCAAAAGTCCCCAGGCATATGCCTCACAAAGAGTAGTGTTCCCTTAAAAGCCAGGGCCCATAGTCAGTAGGCAAGAGGCTAGCCTGCAGTCCCCTCCAAAAGCCTCTGTACCGGGTAAGTCTGTCACAGTGCCCTCTCCACCAGTCCAGTGTACCTCCGTTACCTCACTCCCAGGGACAGAATGGGGTCTCGCCGTGCACCTAGCATGGACCTAATGCATGCACACATTACCTTTTTCACTTCCTGTACCTCATGACCAAGTCATGGATCTCCGTAACACAGATTGTATACTTACTGCTAGGAAGGGAGCTAGACATCAACTGCCTCGCTACTGGAGGATCTGTTGCCTTACCAGGTACCATGCCTAATGACTGGTTGCTGTGTGTCTTGAAAAAGTGCTTGGTTACTCTTAGAAACGACACTGCTTTTTCTTGTTTTGCAGAGTTAATCCTTTCTGTAGTGGTGTTACTTCATACCCTGTTGTGCTTTTACAGACCCTGGTTCTTTAGATACGCCAGAACCAACATGCACCTCTTTTAATAATTTCAGACCAAGCTGAGAATGGTTAATGTAACTTTAGTGAACAAGTTGCAACATACAGTTCAATATGAACAATGTTCTTCTCCCTAACTCAACTACTGTAGTGTGGCTGCTCAGATATACCTCTTCAAGGTGAGAGTCCTTCTTGGTTTTCTCCATGGCTTGGACATCCTCTGGAAAATCTGGTGCCTTCAATAGACTGCAAGGTGCAGCAGTCCTCCTTCTAGCTGGAGATTACAACTATAGGTTTGTCTGTGTCTTCTTCCCATGCAGCAGTTCTCTAATGCAGAGCCCTACCCCCTTTTATTTACAGGACAGAGGAGAGGGCAGAGCTCAGAAAGACTGAGAAATACAAAGACAGGTTTAACCCCTTTCCAGCCTGGGCAGCCTGTCTCACTTGCTAAGGCAGACATAATACAACTTACCTACAACCGAAAAGACTCACTGCCTATGGGTGGCTCAGAGTCCTCTATCCTCCCACCCCCTGGCCACCCCTCTCCCTGCTCCTCATCCCCTTCTGATCACAACTTCCAGCATCCTCCTCACCTTATGGGGGGGGCATGTTTGGGCTTAGCCGCAGTGTGAGAAGCACCTGACATCATGACTATTTCTTTAAGAAAAGCCAAGCTGGTGCACTCCTTCAAGGTTAGGCTTTCACCACAAATCCCGGATATAGGAACAGCCAAGATATGATCAGTAGGGGGAGCTGTGTGTCAAAGGAGTGTAAACTGAGAAGTAGTGGAAGCATACAGAGTGCAGGTAATGGGGAATGTAGGAGGTACAGAGTGTGGGGTAATGGAGAATGCAGGCATTGAAGAATAATGTGTAATGGGGTTACAGAGAGAGTAGTGGGAGATAAGGTAGAGGGTGATCCAAGGGGTGTTGCCTTTAGTGGTTCTAGTTCTAGCAAATTGACACAAGTAACGCGATCGTTAATATGACATGGCTTTAATGTGGGTACATATAACCATAAAGACCTGGCAAACTACCTATACCATCCCCATTTCTGTTCGAAGCAAAAAATAAATGCTTGACCTATGCTTTAAAGTATATATAAAGCCAAAACAATGTTTTGTTTTAGACAGAGCAGGGAATGTTTAAAACCTCTGACAGGTTATTTTTTCCTGTCTGTGTCCCATTGGGGAGATTTTCTTTCACTTCTTGTCCTTGGGATGCAGCAGGACAAGAGATGGAATCTCTCCAGCCAGAAATACAAGTCCCATGTTAGAAAGTAGGGATGAGCCGAACACCCCCCCGGTTTGGTTCACACCAGAGCCTGCGAACAGGCAAAAGAATTTGTGCGAACACCGTTAAAGTCTATGGGAGATGAACATGAAAAATCAAAAGTGCTCATTTTAAAGGCTTATATGCAAGTTATTGCCATAAAAAGTGTATGGGGACCCAGGTACTGCCCTAGGGGACATGTATTAATGCAAAGGAAAGTTTTAAAAATGACATTTTTTTCAGGAGCAGTGATTTTAGTAATGCTTAACTGGTTACCGACTGGCCGCTGCAGTTATACTGCGGCAGAATGGCTTCCAAGGGTGAGCCGCCATAGCTGTATGTCGGCCCTTTAGGACGCTGTAGGGGGCGCACCCGCAGCGTGTGCCCGGAGCCGATGCGGGCGCGATGACCGCCGGGCACCCGCGATCGCTCGTGACAGAGCAAGAACCTGGATCTGTGTGTGTAAACTCACAAATCCCGAGTCTCTCAGGGGAGAGGAGACAGATCGTATGTTCATACTAAGTATGAACTGCGATCTCGCTCCTCCTCTGGTCAGTCCCATCCCCCCTACAGTTAGAACACACCTAGGGAACACAGTTAACCCCTGGATCACCCCATAGTGTTAACCCCTTTCCTGCTAGTGACATTTATACAGTAATGAGTGCATTTTTATAGCACTGATCGCTGTATAATTGTCAATGGTCTCAAAAATGTGTCAATAGTGTCCAATTTGTCCGCCGCAATATCAAAGTAGTTATAAAAATCGCAGATCACCACCATTACTAGTAAAATAAAAAATAATAATCAAAATGCCATAAATCTATCCCCTATTATGTAGACGCTAGAACTTTTGTGCAAACCAATCAATAAACGCTTATTGCGATTTTTTTTTACCAAAAATTTGAAGAAGAATACATATCGGCCTGAACTGAGGAAAAAAATAGTTTTTTTGATAAAAAATGTGGGATTTTTATTATAGCAAAAATTAAAAGATATAGTCTGCCTGTAAAGTAGCACATCGTTCTGATGTTTATTAAAGTACCGCAGCAAAATGACATTTTTAAAGGAAAAAATTTCATTTAAAATTGCTTGCGGCTGTAATGTATTGTCGGCTCCCAGCAATATAGATTAAAAATTGAAAAAAATGTGGTCCCCCCTAGAGCAAATATCAGGCCCTTTGGGTCTGGTATGGATATTAAAGGGAACTCCATGCCAAAATGTAAAAAAAAAAATGGCGTGGGGTCCCCCCCAAAATCCATACCAGGCCCTTCAGGTCTGGTATGGATTTTAAGGGGAACCCCATGCCAATTTTTTTTTTAAAAATGGCGTGGGGGTCCCCCCAAAATCCATACTTATCCTATCTGAGCATGCAACCTGGCAGGTCAGGATAGGGGGGACGAGAGAGCAGCCCCCCTCCTGAATTGTACCAGGCCACATGCTCTCAACATGGGAGGGTGCTTTGGGGTCCCCCCCAAATCACCTTGTCCCCACAACCCTTGCCCGGTGATTGTGGGGGTCTGCGGGCGGGGGGGCTTATTGGAATCTGGAAGCCCCCTTTAACAAGAGGGCCCCCAGATTCTGGCCCCCCCTATGTGAATGGGTAGGGGGTACACTGTACCCCTACCCATTCACCAAAAAAAGTGGCAAAAAAATAAAAACAACAGGAGACAGTTTTGGACAATTCCTTTATTTAAAAAAAAAGTGTCCCGCGATGTCCATCCATCTTCAATCACACTGCCCAACGGACCCGAAAAATAGAAAGAAAAAAAGCTCTGCCTCCGTGGGAGGCCTCCCAGCGACTACTGTCTCTTGGCTGTGACAGCTGTTATATAGGCAAGGGCGGGGCCACCCGGTGACATAAACAGATGACCCCACCCCCTCTGACATCCCATCGAGGCAGAGCTTTTTTTTCTTGGATTTTTCGGGTCCGTCGGTGCCATGATTGAAGACAGATGGACATCGCAGGACACTTTTTTTTTAAAAAAAATTTTTAATAAAGGAATTGTTCAAAACGGCCTCCTGTCGTTTTTAATTTTTTGACACTTTTTTGGTGAATAGGTAGGGGTACAACATACCCCTACCCAATCAGATGGGGGCGCGGGACCTGGGGGTCCCCTTGTTAAAGGGGGCTTCCAGATTCCGATAAGCCCCCCGCCCGCAGACCATCACAAACACCAGGCAAGGGTTGTGGGGATGAGGCAATTTTTATTCCATTTTTATCCTCAAGTCCAAGAAATGCACCTCCTCTCTACTAGCTTCAAAGTTTAGTATAATACCCCTATCGTTGTTATTGAGGGAGTCCATAAAGTCAGTGTCAAGGTCAGTGTAATGGTCAGGTAGGTCAGTGCAATGGTCAGGTAGGTCAGTGCAATTGTCAGGTAGGTCAGTGTGGGTCAGGTAGGTCAGTGTGTTTCAGGTAGGTCAGTGTAATGGTCAGGTAGGTCAGTGTGTGTCAGGTAGGTCAGTGTAATGGTCAGGTAGGTCAGTGTGAGACAATTAGATCAGTGTGTGTCAGGTAGGTCAGTATAATGGTCAGTGTGTGTCAGGTAGGTCAGTTTAGTGATCAGCATTGATGGGCACTAGTGAGCCAGGCAGCGCCTGTCAGCCTGAGTGGAGGAAAAGCTGATATACGGCTCTTCCTGTTTATACTGTGATCAGCTGTGATTGGACACAGCTGATCACGTGGTAAAGAGCCTCCGTCAGAGGCTCTTTACCACGATCGGAGATGCGGTGTGTCAGACTGACACACCACACCACTAACAGTCGCACTGCTTATCCTGCTGGGTGTCATATGACATTCAGTCAGGATAACTTAACCACTTTGCACACGTCATATTGCTATATGGCGGATGGGAAGTGGTTAAAATAAAAGCAAAGAATAAAAAACCCAATGGCGATTGAATACCACCAAAAGAAAGCTCTGTCTAAAAAAAATTAATAAAATTTCATATGGGTACAGTGTTGCGCAATTGTCAATGAAAGTGTGACAGCACTGAAAGCTGAAAATTGGCCTGGTCCGGAAAGGAGTATAAGTGCCCAGTAAGAAAGTAGTTAAAGCCATTATTTCTACGTCTTGCTCATTTCATAACATAGAATGTACAATATTCTTTAAAACAGAAGGGATACAGGGGGATATTTACTAAAACTAGAGCACTCAGAATCTGGTGCAGCTGTGCACGGAAGCAAATCAGCTTCTAACTTCAGCTTGTAGAAAAACAAAACACAAAACACTACAGCGCTATCTCTGTGTTAATCCCGTGGTTATAGGATATAATTAAGCAAATTACTAAAATAAACAGCAAAAAAAAGTCTTTTTCCCGGAGGTATAGGAATAGATGTCAATAATAAAAAGACTGGCTAACGCCATAGATGCTTGCAAGGCTGCCTTTAGTAGTGGGCTGGGAATCCACAATCTGAATTGCAAGAGGGAAGGGAGAAAAAGCACCAACCAGGCACATTTTATTACAAGATAAAAAAATTGTATAAACAGCAATGGCACTCACAAGCGGGTGTGATGGGGGATGATGATAGTTCGCAGTGCATGGGAAGTCCAGGTGTGAAACGAGAGCTATGGTCATGGATGGGCTTACCAGTCACCTATCGGATTATGTTGACCACTTTCTACAGCCGATAGTACAAAGAATCCTTGCATACATAAGAGACTCTGGTCTACTTAAAACTCTCGCTCATTATCAGTGGGATGATGAATATCATTGGATTTCTCTCGACGTAACATGATTATATACCTCAATCCCCCACTCAGAAGGACTAACAGCCATACAATACTTTTTGTCTAAAGAGGATCATTTCCATCCTGCACAAGCATGTTTCCTTCCCCAAGCAATAGAGTTCATATTAAATCACAACTACTTTCAATTTGATGGTAAATACTTCTTTCAAATATGCGGGACAGCAATGGGGGCGCCAGCTTCACTCCCAGCTATGCAAATCACTTCATGGCATATTGGGAAGATTTGCAGGTTTGGCCTCATAACCAATATTCACGTCATCTAGTTTGTTATGGTAGGTATGCCAACATGTACTGTGACATACTGAAGCACAGCATGATCCCCTCCCTTCGGAGACTGGGCTGCAGGGCAGTATTCCAAAATGATAATGGCCCCAAACACACCTCCAAGATGACCACTGCCTTGCTAAAGAAGCTGAGGGTAAAGGTGATGGACTGGCCAAGCATGTCTCCAGACCTAAACCCTATTGAGCATCTGTGGGTCATCCTCAAATGGAAGGTGGAGGAGTGCAAGGTCTCTAACATCCACCAGCTCTGTGATATCGTCATGGAGGAGTGGAAGAGGACTCCAGTGGCAACCTGTGAAGCTCTGGTGAACTCCATGTCCATGAGGGTTAAGGCAGTGCTGGAAAATAACGGTGGCCACACAAAATATTGGCAATTTGGGCCCAATTTGGACATTTTCACTTAGGGGTGTACTCACTTTTGTTGCCAGTGGTTTAGACATTAATGGCTGAGTGTTGAGTTATTTTGAGGGGAAGGCAAATTTACACTGTTATACAAGCCGTACACTCACTACTTTACATTGTAGCAAAGTGTTATTTCTTCAGTGTTGTTAAATGAAAAGAAATAATACAATATTTACAAAAATATGAGGAGTGTACTCACTTTTGTGAGATACTGTATATAGATGATATTATCATCATTTGGCAAGGAGACAACATCATCATACAATAATTCTGCAATTACTGCAACAACAATCATCTTGGGATACAATTCAACCTGGTATCAGATCCCCATACACTAATTTTCCTCAATCTGGAACTCTTCCATGATCAGGACCAGAAAATTTACTCCAGGACACATTTCAAACCCACTGCTGGGAACTCATATATACACAAGTCCAGTTGCCACCATAAGAAATGGATTCAGAATATCCCCTACAGTCAATTCTGCAGGTTGAAACGTAATTGCAGCACCATGGAGGACTACAAGTCCCAAAGTTTGATCTTCAAACAGAAGTTTGTTGAAAAAGGTGCTACACCATGCCTGCTTGGTGCTTTTATTCTATGCAGAGTTGCACCAGATTTTGCACTCTCCAGTTTTTATACATCTTCCTCATAGTATGTAAAAATGCTTTTATTTCCCCTTTAAATTGTATCAGTCAGCCAGGATTTTGTTTTATCAATATTGTTCAAGCTGGCTTCAAACTTCAGTCCAAATCATTTAACACCGCATTGAATTTATCATTCCGCTGTGCCAGGTACTGATCTGTGCCTGCAAGTGAGCTGCCAATGTTGCTTAACAGCTCTGGAGCCCGTTGGCAATAAAAAAAAAAAAGTTCTATTATTGTGTTATGGAATAACAACACATTAAACCTCTTACGCCTGCACAATCTAATCCTCTGCATGAGTCCAATAATTCTTCAACAGCAGAGAACATTACAAGAACATGCAATGGCTGAACAGAGACATCTTTGCACATTCCTGTTATCCACTGTGATAAAAATGTTATTGGTTAGGGCAGCAGGTGCAGCTTGAGTCTTCTTCATTTAGAATTGGTCACTCATTATGAAAAGTGTGTGGCCTCACATACCAGTATACAATGTATGAAGATTTGCAGAATGTACATCATCCGAAATTAATTAGAAATAAATATTTGGGAGTGAGGGCCCCAAACCCAGAAATGCTCTATCTCAGGCAAAAGTCAGAGTAAGGGCTCATTCACGTGTGCAGCTATTATTGCCACAACTCTGAAAAGCGATGTGTGGTGGATCATTTTTCAGAGGCATTTGACAGGCGGTATGGAGGCGATTTGTCACCTCAGTGTAGGTTGCAACCCTACACTTTCCCATCTCATCAGAAAGCCCTCCCTACTGCTAGTGCTGTCCCTAATAGACAGGGTACCTGTCCCTACTCTACAAACTCGAAAATGCGCACCCAGCCTGGGAGCCAGGGCCTTAAATCGGCTCTGCCTGGCCCAAGATGGCTGCCAGAGTCACATGGAACAGCACTATCCAACAGGATTGCCTCCCCAGCGACCCAGGAAACCATAGATGAACTGTGTTTCTCTTGATTTTCTCTCCAGTTACAAGGCCATTGTGGATGAGCACCACTTGCAGTAGAGAAAGTAGACTGCACCTGCCTACATCCTTACCACATGTTTCAACCCCCAAAATGCTGACCCACCATGCTGAAACGCAAAAGCATGTGGTTGAAGCTCAGCCTCATGCACTTGAAAGGGTTATGTTTGGCAGTAGTAACGCCTGCCAAATGCGACATGGCATTTTTATTTTTGAAGCAAAGAATCATGGCCATGGCACATATACAGCTCTGAAAGTTTGCATTTCTGAGTTAAGGTGGGCGGTCGAGAAGGGTGGGGATGGAAGCGGTAAAAACTGTGCCTTCACTGCCTGCTTCTACCTCTCCCTGGCCGCCTGTGTGAACGAGCTCTAAAAGGCCCAGCTTACACTTGTTTTTGCGGGGTTGTAAAAAATAAGGTGGTTGAGCTGTGTTCTTACCATTTTCCAAACCTCAAAGTTGCAAAGACCTGCCATATAGAGGCACACATGTGGCAAAAAATGGTCCTACCTCTCCATGGGTTTTCAGCGAACAATACCGCTATCTATTCAAGTCAGTGGGGCTGCGCCCATACATAGTCACTACAATAATGCTATAGTAATTTTGTCTCTGCAGGCCATGTCTAGGGGAAGGATATGCTTATGGACCAAGTCTGGAACATTTGTTAGATACACTATATTATCCAAAAGTATTGGGACACCTGTCCTTACACGCGTATGAACGTTAATGGCATCCCAGTCTTAGTCCGTAGGGTTCAATGATGAGTTGGCCCACCCTTTGCAGCTATAACAGTTTCAACTCTTCTGGGAAGGCTGTCCTCAAGGTTTAGGAATGTGTCTGTAGGAATGTTTGACCATTCTTCCAGAAGCGCATTTGTGAGGTCAGGCATTGTTGTGGACGAGAAGGCCTGGCTCGCAGTCTCTGCTCTAATTCATCCCAAAGGTGTTCTATCTGGTTGAGGACAGGACTCTGTGTAGGCCAGTCAAGTTCCTCCACCCCAAACTCACTCATCCATGTCTTTATGGACCTTACTTTGTGCACTGGTGCGCAGTCATGTTGGAACAGGAAGGGGCCATCCCCAAACTGTTCCCACAAAGTTGGGAGCATGAAATTGTCCAAAATACCTTGGTATGCAGACGCCTTAAGAGTTCCCTTCACTGGAACTAAGGGGCCAAGTCCAACCCCTGAAAAACAACCCCACCCCATAATCCCCCCTTTGGATTTGGACCAGTGCACAAAGCAAGGCCTTCCCAGAAGAGCTGAAGTTGCTATAGCTGCAAAGGGTGGGCCAACTCAATATTGAACCCTACGGACTAAGACTGGAATGCCATCAACGTTCACGTGCGTGTAAAGGCAGGCGTTCCAATACTTTATATATATATACTGTATATATATATATATATATATATATATATATATATATATATATATATATAATATTTGCTTAAAATAGTTTGTATGTCTGTCGTGGTTGAGTCTTGGGCAAAGGCAGATACTTGATAAAACCATCAAAAATCTTTGACACATTTACCAAATGTATTCCATGTATCCTAGCACTATGGCTTTTATCAGAGCAATCAGAGTCTATCTAGTGTGTGATTTTTTTGTATCCATTTAAACTTTGATCAGACAAAAAACATGCTGAATCAGTTTTATTAATATTTATGTATTGCTTCAGAAATTATTTCTCATTGTGTTTCCAAATCATCACAGCCCAGCCAACTTACTTCAAAAGACGCTGTCATCAGCCTATGGAGAGAGTTTTTATTATTCATTACATAGAACTTGTACGATTTGCAGGTCTCAAAAAGTAGCATCTCTCCTTGTATCTGTTCAGCAAGGACAGAGCTTACACCACTCTGAGGGGAAGCATACACGCTTCTGAAGCTCACCTCTGAACTGCAGTTGTTGGCATAACGAGTGTACAATGTTATAATCAGCCTCTACAGGCTTTTTAGGGAACGTGACTGGCTAAATATACAGTTTTAACTTGTGACTTTATCTGGCAGTGAGAATGCCATTACAGAGAGAGCATATGAGTATTGACAGGAACATGCATTGTTTTTAATATGATTTATTTTCTTTTTGTTTTTTTTCCCTTCATTGCATAGACTACATTTTTCTTAAAGAAAAAAATATATGATTTAGAATAAAATTAAGAATGCACAGGCTGCATGCCCTCTATTTTTAATGAGCTCAGTGCTGCCCTCTGCATGGCTATATTGCCTCTCTGCATTTTCCCCTAGATGTGTGCAGATATGAACATTGGTGACACACATCTCTGACTATAATGTTACCAAGATTGCTTCTATTTTATAGTTGTCAGAATAACACCTTATTACTACTGTACATGCATTAAAAACATCAACCACTGAAAAAATCTAGTAAGACCCCTTTCACAATGAGGCGCTTTTCAGGCGTTTTATCGCTAAAAATAGCACCTGAAAAGTGCTATAAAAACATTCCCAATGCATCTCAATGGATGCTTTCATACTGAGGTGTTGTGCTAGCGGGGTGTTGAGAAATGTCCTGTAAGCAGAATTTTTGGAGCATCTTTGGGGCGCTCAAAAAAGCGCTTCAAAAACGCCCCTCTCCATTGAAATAAATGAAAATGCTTTAAAAGCGCCTTAAATGCGCCTGGAAAACACTCTGAAGCTGAGGGAAGGTCACATGATCGCACTGAAGTGTAGGATGCTGGGATATCAGGAAATCCAGTTTGTAGAGGTGTATAGGAGAAGAGACAACATGGAAGCAGAAAGAGAGCAGCCACAACAGCAGGCCAGACCCGAAGATGTGGCCAGAGCAAACAGAGCCTATGGACCAGAGGAGTTCATAAGTACAATGAGGGGCTACCCTGAAGTATGGGATCTGCAAAATGCTTATTAGGCCAACTGCAGCAAAGGGACAATGGCATGGAACAAGATAGCTGAAAAACACATCCCAGAGTGGGAAAAAAAAAACCAGCGGGTTGAACAAAAAATAACTCACAGATCCCTGCATCCATGCAATTGACACGGATGCAGGGATCTCCTGACAGCAGGGACCCCTTCTTAAAAATACACAGACCAATGCTGCAGTCAATAGCCGTGCCACATGTGTGAGCGTGCAGATGTGTATTCTCGTCCTTGTACATCTTGTAAAGTCTTGCCTTGTCTTGTTAAAGTCCTAAAGTGAGAACTCGCTGCATGAGAATGAGCTCTTGATACACAGGGTTTTTCACAATAATTTTTTTGGGAGTTTCTAGGTTTCAATCTTTGTCATGCATCAGGTACAAATACTGTAGCTGCTGACTTACAATTAGGGCACTTACCTGTCCAGGAATCCCACAGTGTCCTCACCTAAGCCATGTCTTGAATCGGCTCTCGGGTGCTGGCACTGCCATCTTGGGTAAGGGAATCCAGCAGGAAAGCCTTGCAGCTTCACAGCCGGTTTCCTACTGCGCATGCTCGAATCGCACTGAGCTTTCTCAATGGGCCAGCTGCAGCGAGGGCTGAACATCTGGCCGAACTTCTGGCTGAACTTCTGGCTGAGTTCACCATGGTGAACTCAGCATGAAGTAGGAGCGAGTACTTGTTAAAACCAGGTACCTGCTCTTCCCCCACAAGTTGTCAAATGTGGCTACGGAGGAGGGGAGGAGGCTGACAAGCAGAGCTTCCCCTTTTGGGTAGAACTCCGCTTTAAGCCAAGGATGCTCAGAGAATCCTTGAAGCTGTATTTTAGTCTACTTATATTTTGTTTTGTCTGGTCCCTCTTTTCCTCCTTCATTCGGTGGACACAAAGGATCACAATGATTGGTACACGGCCACTGTGGGTAGCCAGGGTATTATGTGATCACTAGGATTGGTTATAGCTATCACATGATTACAATGTCAAAAATAGACATGTGCACAACAAAAAAAAAATTGTTTCTTTACGTTTCCGTTGATTCGTAACGATTTGTAATTTCGTAAGACGTGAGGTTTCGTATTCGGACTCGTTCGTATTTTCGTAACAGTTATATTTTCTTTGATACAAAATGATTCGTAATTTTGATAGATAATAATTTTCGTTTACTCTGTACACTGTAATTTAATAATTGTTACTTTTGTGAGATTGCCTTTTTCATTGATTCATACTTTCGTAGGAAATAAAGAATAATAATCCTATGCTTGCTTTTCTAATAAGTCCTGTACTTACTCCAGTCCACTCCCTCAGTCATGAGATTTGACTCCTCAACCGAATCTAAAAAGATTGTAATTTTGAACATTTTTAACGTGTTTAGCTCCAGCCAAAAAATCTTTTCTAAGCTTTTTGGAAAACATAGGGAAGGGTTATCACCCCTGTGACATTTGTTTTGCTGTCTTTCCTCCTCTTCAGAAGATTTCACCTCACTTTTTTGTCCCAATGAAAAATGTTTTTTGAAAATTTGGGTTTTTTTGTGGAACAAGGATTGGAAAGCATCAGTGGAAAGGAGAAATTGTTTTCCCGTATTAACTCTTACAGGAGAGAATTTCCCTTCCTAGGGGTAGATTTCATCTCACTTCCTGTTGTCTCCTTCCGTTTGCAAGTAGGAGTCGTTTGTAAGTTAGATGTTTGAAAGTAGAGTCCTGCCCTATATACTCAGCAGAAATTTGGGCCTTATGCCGCGTACACACGAGCGGACTTTACGGCGGACTTTGCCCGGCGGATTTTTCGACGTACTTTCCGACAGACTTTCTGAATGAACGGACTTGCCTACACACAATCCACCAAAGTCCGTCGAATTCGTACGTGATGACGTACGACCGGACTAAAACAAGGAAGTTCATAGCCAGTAGCCAATAGCTGCCCTAGCGTGGCTTTTTAGTCCGTCGAACTAGCATACAGACGGCGGACTTTTCGACCGGACTCGATTTCAACGGATAAATTTTAAACAAGTTTCAAATCTAATTCCGTCCAACTTTTGAGAAAACAAAGTCCGCTGGAGCCCACACACATCGAATTGTCCGACGAAATCCAGTCCGCCGGGCAAAGTCCGCCGTAAAGTCCGCTCGTGTGTACGCGGCATTAGGTGTTGCTGTGGCCACAACACTGTAAGCCCTCACAGGGCCCTGCTGTGAAATATTAGATCAAGAATTGTAATTACATGCCCCTGTTGAACAGGAGCTGAAAAATTAGGCCTTAGGCACTGGTGCTGGTGCCACAACACTGCAACCCCTCACAGACACTCTAGTTGGAACGCAGGAACGAGCCCTGCTGCAAAGTATTGCTTCAAAAATTGTAATTACACGCCCCTGTTAGACAGGGGCAGAAAAATTGGGCCTTAGGCACTGGTGCTGGTGCCACAACACTGCAACCCCTCACAGACACTCTAGTTGGAACGCAGGAACGAGCCCTGCTGCAAAGTATTGCATCAAAAATTGTAATTACACGCCCCTGTTAGACAGGGGCAGAAAAATTGGGCCTTAGGCACTGGTGCTGGTGCCACAACACTGCAACCCCTCACAGATACTCTAGTTGGAACGCAGGAACGAGCCCTGCTGCAAAGTATTGCATCAAAAATTGTAATTACACGCCCCTGTTAGACAGGGGCAGAAAAATTGGGCCTTAGGCACTGGTGCTGGTGCCACAACACTGCAACCCCTCACAGACACTCTAGTTGGAATGCAGGAACGAGCCCTGCTGCAAAGTATTACATCAAAAATTGTAATTACACGCCCCTGTTAAACAGGGGCTGAAAAATTGTGCCTTAGGCACTGGTGGTGGCGCCCAGAACCAAAAATGTTCTTACAAGCTATCAGCGTGATGATTGAGGAGGAAGAGGATAATTACTCAGGGATAGTCACTCAGCATCAGCATAGGCAGTCTTTGAAGGGATCTGAGATTTCAAAAAAAAATATTCGGTTACATCAGCATCAGGTGCTTGGTAGCTGGTGGTGATCCAAGACTGATTCATTTTTATGAAGGTCAGCCGATCGACCGAGTCGGTGGACAGACGCACCCTGTGATCGGTTACCACGCCTCCAGCAGCACTGAATGTGCGTTCCGAAAGAACGCTGGATGCAGGACAGGCCAGTAGCTCAATTGCATACTGTGCAAGCTCTGGCCAGTGATCCATCCTCAAGACCCAGTAACCCAGAGGATTTTCGGTGGGAAAGGTGTCCAAGTCTGATCTTGCCCCTAGGTATTCCTGCACCATGTAAAACAGACGCTGGCGATGGTTGCTGGAACCGATCATACCTTGGGGCTGCGGACCAAAAAATTGTCTGAACGCATCGGTCAGACGGCCACCTTCTCCACCGCTCCTTCTTTGACTGACCGAAGCCTCAGCAACACGTTGTCCAGAAACAGGAGTTTGTAACCTCCCAGTCTCTGGGAACGCGTTGCACAGACCTTTCTGCAAGGCCTCCCAAAGATGTTTCATCCTCTGCTCCGTCTGCGATGGCAAGATAAGGTCCGCAACCTTACCCTTGTAATGTGGATCAAGGAGGGTTGCCAGCCAATATTGGTCCTTCTCCTTGATACCACGAATACGAGGATCCTTACGCAGGCTTTGCAGGATCAGGGAGGCCATGCAGCGTAGGTTTGCTGAGGCATTCGGTCCGGAGTCCTCTGGGTCACTAAGGACAACAACGTCCGCAGCCACCTCCTCCCAGCCACGTACAAGTCCATGTGTTCCTTGGGACTGATCCCTTAAAGACTGCTGCTGATGCTGAGTGCCAGGCTCCACCTCCATACTGACACAATCTTCCTCCTCCTCCTCCTCCTCCTCGTCCTCTTCCTGTGTGATCGGCGGGCACGCAGGAACACTGTCTGGATAAAGGGGGCCTTGAGAGCTAAGGAAGTCCTCCTCTTCCTGCCTCTGTTCTGCCTCAAGTGCCCTGTCCATTATTCCACGCAGCGTGTGCTCCAACAGGTGGACAAGGGGGACAGTGTCACTGATGCATGCACTGTCAGTGCTTACCATCCTCGTGGCCTCCTCGAATGGTGACAGGACAGTGCATGCATCCCTGATCATGGCCCACTGGCGTGGGGAAAAAAAACCAAGCTCCCCTGACCCTGTCCTGGTGCCATAGTCGCACAGGTACTCATTGATGGCCCTCTGCTGCGTGTGCAGCCGCTGCAGCGTGGCCAACGTTGAGTTCCACCTGGTGGGCATGTCACAGATTAGGCGGTTCTTGGGCAGGTTAAACTCCTTTTGGAGGTCCGTCAGCCGAGCACTGGCATTATATGACCGGCGGAAATGCACACAGACTTTCCTGGCCTGCCTCAGGACATCCTGTAAGCCCGGGTACCTGCCCAAGAACCGCTGCACCACCAAGTTAAGGATGTGAGCCAAACAGGGCACATGGGTCATTTGTCCCTGTCGGAGGGCAGAGAGGAGGTTGGTGCCATTGTCGCAAACCACCATTCCTGCCTTAAGTTGGCGTGGCGTCAACCACCTCTGAACCTGCCCCTGCAGAGCTGACAGAACCTCTGCCCCAGTGTGGCTCCTGTCCCCCAAGCACACCAGCTCAAGCACCGCATGGCATCTTTTGGCCTGCATACTTGCGTAGCCCCTTGAACGCCTACGGAGCACCGCTGGTTCCGAGGAAGAGTCCATGGAGGAAGAAGAAGAGGAGGGGGTGGAGGAGAGAGGTGTGTCACAATCAGCATTTTGGAGGCGTGGTGGCGGAACAACCTCCAACACTACTGCACCTTGTCCTGCATCCTTCCCAGCTGCCAGCAGAGTCACCCAATGCGCCGTGAAACTTAAGTAACGTCCCTGTCCATGCCTGCTGGACCATGAGTCAGCGGTAATATGCACCTTACCGCTGACCGCCCTGTCCAGCGAGGCATGGACATTGCCTTCCACATGCCGGTAGAGAGCCGGAATCGCCTTCCGTGAGAAAAAGTGGCGTTTGGGTACCTGCCACTGAGGAACCGCACATTCCACAAACTCACGGAAGGGGGCAGAGTCTACCAACTGAAAAGGCAGCAGTTGAAGTGCTAGCAATTTTGCCAAGCTAGCATTCAACCGCTGGGCATGTGGATGGCTGGGAGCAAACTTCTTTCGGCGGTGCAGCAGCTGGGGCAGGGAAATTTGCCTGGTACAATCTGACGTCGGTGTACCAAAAGCAGATTGCCCACAAGTACTTGGCTGTGACACACCTAATTCTACACCTTCATTCCTCTCACTGCAGGTCTCAGAGAGGACTGAAGGTCTAGTGGGGTTGGAAATCTCAGCTGATGAGGAGCAAGGAGAGATCCTCTTTGTTCTTTGGTGTGGGTCTTTCAGATACGCTTGCCAACGAACTGCATGGCAGGTCAACATATGTCTGGTCAAGCATGTGGTACCCAAGCGGGAGATGTTTTGGCCACGCGAGATACGCTTGAGACATATGTTGCAAATAGCAGCGGTGCGATCTGATGCACTCGTCTCAAAAAAGGCCCACACCAAAGAACTTTTTGAATAACGCGCAGAGACTGCAGCGCCCTGCACATGTGGAGCTTTGGGGTGTGATGCAGTCAATGTGCTGCCCTTAGGCTGGCCCCTGGAGGGCATCCTGCCTCGTTGGTGATGTGCCGCCTCCTCCTCCTCCTCCTCCTCCTCTCTCCTATCAGGCACCCACGTTGAGTCAGTGACCTCATCATCCCCTCCCTCCTCATCACTGGAGCAAACCTGGCAGTATGCTGCAGCAGGGGGAGCATGACTGCCAGATTGCTGTCCTTCTTGGGCACCCCCTCTGTCCGTGCTCATGTTACTGCCTTCATCGAGCTCAGTATCATCATCAGAGCCTTCCAAACGCTGGGCATCCTCCTGGAGCATGTACCCAACACTGTGGTCAAACAGTTCGAGGGAATCCTCAGGAGGACATGGTGGAGCTAGGGAAGGAGTCACTGATGACATTGAGCTGAGGGAAGAGGCCGCTGCTTTGCCAGACAAAGCACCCTGGGCATGGGTGAGAGAGGATGAGGAGGATGAGGACGGCTTGGTCATCCACTCGACCAAGTCTTCCGCATGTTGCGGCTCAACACGGCCAGCTGCCGAAAAAAAGGCCAAGCGTGTCCCATGGCCACGTGCTGATGAGGATGCACCGCCTCCACACCAGCACTAGACACAGAGCCTGCTTGCCCTCTCTTATTGGCTTGTGACTGTCTGCCTCTCCTTCTTGGCCTTCCAGACATACTAATGGCCTGTAGCTGCACTAAGCTGGGATAGAACACCTGTAATTTTCTTCAGGTAGCTTTATATACTGTAACCAGACAAGCCTGCCTGTCAGTAGGAAGATAACAGGAACGGATCTAGCTGAACACTGTGAGCAGGACGCACTGTACTAAATGTAAATAGTCTAGCTGCCTGACCGTGGTACTAATAGGATCAAATAGAACACCTGTAATTTTCTTCAGGTAGCTTTATATACTGTAACCAGACAAGCCTGCCTGTCAGTAGGAAGATAACAGGAACGGATCTAGCTGAACACTGTGAGCAGGACGCACTGTACTAAATGTAAATAGTCTAGCTGCCTGACCGTGGTACTAATAGGATCAAATAGAACACCTGTAATTTTCTTCAGGTAGCTTTATATACTGTAACCAGACAAGCCTGCCTGTCAGTAGGAAGATAACAGGAACGGATCTAGCTGAACACTGTGAGCAGGACGCACTGCACTAAATGTAAATAGTCTAGCTGCCTGACTGTGGTACTAATAGGATCAAATAGAACACCTGTAATTTTCTTCAGGTAGCTTTATATACTGTAACCAGACAAGCCTGCCTGTCAGTAGGAAGATAACAGGAACGGACCTAGCTGAACACTGTGAGCAGGACGCACTGCAATCAATGTAAATAGTCTAGAAGATAACAGGAACAGATCTAGCTGAACACTGTGAGCAGGGCGCACTGCACTAAATGTAAATAGTCTAGAAGATAACAGGAACGGATCTAGCTGAACACTGTGAGCAGGACGCACTGCACTAAATGTAAATAGTCTAGAAGATAACAGGAACTGATCTAGCTGAACACTGTGAGCAGGACGCACTGCACTAAATGTAAATAGCAGGAACGGATCTAGCTGAACACTGTGAGCAGGACGCACTGCACTAAATGTAAATAGCAGGAACGGATCTAGCTGAACACTGTGAGCAGGACGCACTGTACTAAATGTAAATAGTCTAGCTGCCTGACCGTGGTACTAATAGGATCAAATAGAACACCTGTAATTTTCTTCAGGTAGCTTTATATACTGTAACCAGACAAGCCTGCCTGTCAGTAGGAAGATAACAGGAACGGATCTAGCTGAACACTGTGAGCAGGACGCACTGTACTAAATGTAAATAGTCTAGCTGCCTGACCGTGGTACTAATAGGATCAAATAGAACACCTGTAATTTTCTTCAGGTAGCTTTATATACTGTAACCAGACAAGCCTGCCTGTCAGTAGGAAGATAACAGGAACGGATCTAGCTGAACACTGTGAGCAGGACGCACTGTACTAAATGTAAATAGTCTAGCTGCCTGACCGTGGTACTAATAGGATCAAATAGAACACCTGTAATTTTCTTCAGGTAGCTTTATATACTGTAACCAGACAAGCCTGCCTGTCAGTAGGAAGATAACAGGAACGGATCTAGCTGAACACTGTGAGCAGGACGCACTGCACTAAATGTAAATAGTCTAGCTGCCTGACTGTGGTACTAATAGGATCAAATAGAACACCTGTAATTTTCTTCAGGTAGCTTTATATACTGTAACCAGACAAGCCTGCCTGTCAGTAGGAAGATAACAGGAACGGATCTAGCTGAACACTGTGAGCAGGACGCACTGCAATCAATGTAAATAGTCTAGAAGATAACAGGAACAGATCTAGCTGAACACTGTGAGCAGGGCGCACTGCACTAAATGTAAATAGTCTAGAAGATAACAGGAACGGATCTAGCTGAACACTGTGAGCAGGACGCACTGCACTAAATGTAAATAGTCTAGAAGATAACAGGAACGGATCTAGCTGAACACTGTGAGCAGGACGCACTGCACTAAATGTAAATAGTCTAGAAGATAACAGGAACGGATCTAGCTGAACACTGTGAGCAGGACGCACTGCACTAAATGTAAATAGCAGGAACGGATCTAGCTGAACACTGTGAGCAGGACGCACTGCACTAAATGTAAATAGCAGGAACGGATCTAGCTGAACACTGTGAGCAGGACGCACTGCACTAAATGTAAATAACAGGAACGGATCTAGCTGAACACTGTGAGCAGGACGCACTGCACTAAATGTAAATAGCAGGAACGGATCTAGCTGAACACTGTGAGCAGGACGCACTGCACTAAATGTAAATAGCAGGAACGGATCTAGCTGAACACTGTGAGCAGGACGCACTGCACTAAATGTAAATAGCAGGAACGGATCTAGCTAAACACTGTGAGCAGGACGCACTGCACTAAATGTAAATAGCAGGAACGGATCTAGCTGAACACTGTGAGCAGGACGCACTGCACTAAATGTAAATAGTCTAGAAGATAACAGGAACGGATCTAGCTGAACACTGTGAGCAGGACGCACTGCACTAAATGTAAATAGTCTAGATAGAAGATAACAGGAACGGATCTAGCTAAACTGAATACAGTGTATATATATATATATATGCAACACCTGGGATGCATATATATACACAATACACTGTAAGTGCAGCTAACTGACTGACTGTTCTGCCTAATCTATCTAACTCAAATCAAATGACACTGTCTCTCTCTCTCTCTATCTCTCAGCACACCGGAACACACTACACAGGGCCGCCGTGCAGGCGGCCTTATATAGTGTGGGGCGTGTACTAAATCCCCTGAGCCATAATTGGCCAAAGCCACCCTGGCTTTGGCCAATTACAGCTCTCTCTACTGACGGCGCTGTGATTGGCCAAGCATGCGGGTCATAGTGCATGCTTGGCCAATCATCAGCCAGCAATGCACTGCGATGCCGCAGTGAATTATGGGCCGTGACGCGCCACACGAATTTGGCGCTAACGGCCCATATCGTTCGCAATTCGACGGACGGTCGAACAGCCGATGTTCGAGTCGAACATGGGTTCGACTCGAACACGAAGCTCATCCCTACAGACGAATAAATGAAATTACGAACACACAAATGAAAATACGAACATGTGAAACTATGAACAGACAAAGGATTGAAAATACGAAATCATTCGTTATAGATGTCATTTTCTTTCTTTTACTGTTTCGGAATTTCGTATTTTCGTAAGTTTGTCCGTTCGCTGGAGAGGAAAGCGCTAGAAACCCTGAAACCCTGGAAACCCTGAAGCTGGATGTCCTCCAGCCAGGAAACTGATCTTTATTAAATGGATACAGATAATTTATCAAAACCCCACCTCAGCTATCAATTTGGGAGGTAGCTTATCACAGTCTTTTTCTCTGTCAAGGGGTACTCGACAGGGCTGCCCCCTCTCTCCAGCCCTTTTCGCCATAGCGATGGAACCGCTGGCGGAGGCTCTCCATACTTCCCTTCATGTTAAGGGATTGCGCGTTGGCTGGCTGGAGGAAAGGGTCGCCTTGTATGCGGACGACCTACTCCTCTTTCTTAATGACGCAGGACCATCACTTAGGGGGGCCCTACAGGTCCTCAATTCTTTCTTCGCAGTCACAGGCCTTAAAGTAAACTGGGAAAAGTCACTTCTATTTCCTATAGACTCCTGCTACTGCTGATATGGATACCCCCCTAAGATGGGTGGAGAATTTTAAATATCTAGGGGTGGTGGTTTCCAGACAGGTGTCAGACTATATATCCCTAAATTTAACACCTATGATCCAGGAGACTCAACAACGGCTGAAGGCATGGGAGTCATTACCACTTTCATTGTTAGGACGCATAAATTTAATAAAAATGAATGTATTACCTAAATTCACATATTTATTTCGACACTCTCCCCAGTGGATCCCTAAATCTTTCTTTGCAAGGCTACATCGTATTTTCTCAGCATTCATATGGAGATCAAAGCCTCCTAGGTATAGCTGGGCAACATTGGTACGCCCGACCTCCCAAGGTGGCCTGGCATGTCCAGATTTCCATAAATATTACTTGGCTTCTCAGCTAGTAACTACGGCCTGGTGGCTTAACCCAGATACCTCAAATTCCGCTACTCAGGTAGAAGCAGCAGTGCTGGGATCCCTAGAGGCGCTGAAATTTTTGATCTTTCGGGGCCCTCGTGCTCCATATTCATTGACACCATCTATGCTTACCACGCTATGTGTATGGGGAGAGGGCCTCAAAATTGAACAATATCCCCTACAGGCAATATCACCTAATGCTCCCCTCTGGTTAAATCCCACTCTGGAGCATTTCTATTCACTACCCGACCCCTATGCTTGGACTAATTTTAAGATAAAAACAGTGACACAGATCATTTTGGATAAATCTTTGATTTGTTTTTCCCAACTAATCTCGGATTTCAATATCCCTCAGTCGTATTCTTTTCGTTTCCTTCAACTCTCCCATGCCTTCAGCTGTCAATTCTCTGGCTCTCCTCTACAACTAGTCCAATCTGCCTTAGAGAAGCTTCTTAGTTTGTATTGCACAAAGAATGCCGCATCTAAATTGTATCTTCACTTAACGACTGCCTCTCTCCCTGATTTAGAGAAATTAAGATCAAAATGGTCTAAGGATATCCCTGAACTTCAACTCTCTCGTCTCCTTGAGAGACAGACTTATTCAGTTTAAGATAGTCCACAGGGCATATTACACCCCCCATATATTAAATAAAATTAATTCAGACTCTGCTCCTGGCTGTTGGCGATGTGGGGAGATTCCTGGAGACTTTACCCATATATTCTGGACTTGCCCAGCTATCGTAAGGTATTGGGAAGAAATACTAGCTTTTATATTTAAAATAACATATATCCCACTGCAACGATCAATGCCAATATGTATTTTAGGTCTGATAGAGCAATTTATTCCTACGACAGCAGGGCGCACTTTGGTGGGGCTGCTTTTGTTCTATGCTCGTAAAGCCATAGCTCTCAGCTGGAAGAAAACCACCCCCCCCCCCCATCGCTGACTTTGTGGAAACAACTCATTAATAATAGCTTACCATTATACAAAGAAACATATATAAATAGGGGTTGTCTCCTCAAATATGAAAAGGTTTGGTCCAAATGGCTCACGGACCCCTCTACAGCCTCAATAGCCTCCTAGAGGAATATGACTCTTTGCAATCTCTCCATTAGTTATTGGCCTCTAGGTGTACATATGTAACACGGGATGACACCTTTCTCTAAAATTAAACTGGCATAGGAACCAGGTATGACCAATGTATGTATGTATGTGGGGTTTGTTTTTGTTTTTTTGTTTTTTTGTGTTTTGTTTTCTATGTATATAGTTTCTTTAATTGCTGCAAATATTCATTTTTGTTTGTTGTCTGTTTTTTTGAAAATTAATAAAAACTCAAGAACACGAACAGACGAAGAAATGAAATTACGAACACACAAATGAAAATACGAACATGTGAAACTATGAACAGACAAAGGATTGAAAATACGAATTGTAAATCATTCGTTATAGATGTCAATTTCTTTCTTTTACTGTTTCGGAATTTCGTATTTTCGTAAGTTTGTCCGTTCGCTGGAGAGGAAAGCGCTAGTAACCCTGAAACCCTGGAAACCCTGAAGCTGGATGTCCTCCAGCCAGGAAACGAAATGGGCTCTATCTGACTTGCTGCACCTTCTAATTTACACTAAAAAGCTCAAGCTATGCAGTGAAATAAGAGTAAAAATTTTCAGTAAAGGAGCATAGCCTTTACAACTATACAAGACCAAAGCTTGAATTTAGCTTTAACTCATGGCAAACATTGTAACAGTGGTACAAGACTATATAAAGTATAATAAATTAATCTATCAATGGGTCCGCGCTTCAGACTTTTAAAACACTGCTGCCCCCCTATGTAAGTAGGGAACACCTCAGTGATACCCCAAAAAGGTTAAAAACAGAATTGCACTCACCGGAGCTCCCTGCCCCTGCAGGGGTATGAGCGTGTGATGTTAATCCTCAGCCTTTAATCGCTCCGATCTCACCGGTGCCAGTATTCTTCCACTTAGCCCAATCCAGGTGAACCACTCGTTGAGGAGGGGAGGGGGACTTAGTCAATTTACAATTTTTATTTTATTTTATTTTTATATTTTTTATACTTTATCTTTTCTACTGAGGTAGGATTGTACCACGCACCATAGCACCTGTCACTTTAAACATTCACATTTACACTCTCTGTTTTTACACAGCGCCATCCCCTATATTCTGTTTTTAAAGTATAATAAATGCTTATGGCAGATGCCTGTATATGTACAGTATGTGTATGGATCTGGTTTTCTATTGCTTGCATTGGTAGCAAAGATACAGTCTAGTCAACTACATTGCTGATTTTGAAGATGTGTGTCTTCAGCCCACTGAACTTTTATTAAACCATTAGAATAATATAGTACATTTTTCGTTGCAGACATTTTCACAGTTTGGCTTTTATTGTGTGCTTTTAGTCAGTGAAATGCATTGAACAAATCCATCAGATCTGCATTAGTGGGTCAAAGAGGGCTCAATAGATGTCAAACTCAATGAGTACAACTCATTGATTGCTGCACAGAATTGCACATTTATCTACATACAACCCTGGGGGTGGAAGTGATTAATAAACTACTAATGTCATCTTAGGCTAAATTTTACCCAAACAAGGCTGATTTGGCATTACTGCTAATGGAGGCGTCTGTAAATGAAACAAGGCAATGGGCAATGGAATGCAATAATCAGGATTGTAGATTTCTCTAAACAGGCCCTCCAGCAAAAGAGATCATAGCAGAGCCAAGCCTGATATCAGCCACTAATGATTTCCTTTCACATGTAAATAAGAGCTTCAATGCATGTTCCTGTGCACAAGGAGAGCTCCTTATGTGCAAAAGGGACAGCTACTGTAGGGTGCAGAGTGAGGATTTTTCTGTCCTTTCAAATGATCAAATGACCCACAGCCATGCCTGCCAAGTGTTCCTTATTTGGAGGGACTGTCCCTTTTTTGGGACAAAAGCTTTCTGTTCCTCTTTCCTCCTCAATTGTCCCTCTTTTTGGCCTGATGTACAGATATTTCTAAAAATGTACCCTTTGGACTCTTTGTAGCGTAAGCCTCTATTACCCTGAGCTCTCGGCTGGGAGGCATTTACTAGTCTATGGAGTGTATTTGAGTAAATCATACAGCATTGATTTGAGTAAATCATACAGCGTTGGACCCTGGATATAGCTTTATCTATCCAACACAGGGGAATATATATATATAAATATATATATATATATATATATATATATATATATATATATATATATATATATATATATGTTCAAACCTATCATAGGTTACGGTTGGCTACTTATAGCTGCAGCTTCCAATAGTTCTATCTCCTGGATCTTGGAAGTGTCCCATGGGCCGGCAGGCGTATGTACACCAGGAGACTTTATGTCTTCAGTCACTCTTTTTTTTCCCTTGTATACTACAGATATCTCTTGTAGTGGATACCTTTCACCACTTCAGATATATTTATTCAGAACTTTCTGTGATGTTCAATCTATTCAGTCCTGAAGAAGCGGGCGCTCCCTCTAAACGCGTAGACCAGCCTACTATTGATCATGTATATCAAAGCTCTGTATTATGTGTATATTTTAATCGTGTGCTGTATAGTACATGTTTAAAACAATTAAACAATTTAGTGCTTACTGGGCTCTCATGGGCATACTTAAAGTGATACTAAAGTCTCTGTTTTTTTTTTAGTTAAAAAAAACAAACATGTTAAACTTACCTGCCCTGTGCAGTGGATGGGTCCCTCTTCTGTGCTCCTGGCCCCTCCCTCCTGTTGAGTGCCCTCACAGCAAGCAGCTTGCTATGGGGGCACCCGAGCCAAGCTACAGCTCATTCAGACAGGGAGCCTCGTCCCGGCCCCACGCCCTTTCTCTCCTCATTGGCTGACTGACTTTGATTGATGGCAGCGGGAGCCAATGGGGCAATGCTGCTGTCTCATACAATGAGGAGGAGAGTCCTGGGCAGACGAGACACTCCTACAACATCGCTGGATCTAGATGGGGCTCAGGTAAGTATTAAGGGGGCTGAGGGGGCTGCTGCACACAGAAGGCTTTTTATCTTAATGCATAGAATGCATTAAGATAAAAACCTTCTTTCTTTACAATCACTTTAAAGTCCCGTTACCCTTCCGTTTGTTTTTGTTTACATTTTTTACCGGGATGAGGCCTATGAGCATTTGATTGATCTGTATAGATGAGATTCCACCCCAAATTTACAACTTAGTACAAAAAGAGTTTTCGGCACTAAATCTTCATCTTGTTTACTATTTTAAAGACATTACAAAATAAAAGTAATGGCGGAAAAAAAAAACAATTCTTAAGCCTCGTACACACGATTCGATTGTTGTCAGACTTTTGTCTGAAGGGTGTGTGCCTGGATTTTGTCTTGCATACTAACGGCACACCATTGTCGGCCAACAAACACGAACATAGTGATGTACTAGACGTACTACGTGGAATTTCAGCTCTTGTGCGTCACCCTTTGGGCACCTTCTACTAATGTTGTGTTTGGTGAGCATTGATTCCGAGCATGCGTTGTTTGTACTTTGGACTTTTGTGTGACCGGCTTGTGTACACACGATACGAAAATCTGACAACAGACCGTTGTCCGCCTAAAATTTATTAGCCTGCTATCCAACATTTGTTGGCGGAAAGTTGGACAGCAGTTGTCTGATGGAGCGTACTAACGGTCAGATTTTAGGTAATCAGTCTGTCGTCACACAATTCCCTACCGAAAATCTGATCGTGTGTACGAGGCTTAAGAATTTTTGACATACATTTTACATTCCTAAAGTGGTTCTAAAGACAAAAGGTTTTTTGAGCTTAATGTATTCTATGTATTAAAGTGGTGTTCCAGCCAAAATTATACTATAATACTATAAAAATACCCCTATAATACACAAGCTTAATGTATTCTAGTAAAGTTAGTCTGTAAACTAAGGTCTGTTGTGTTAGTTTATAGCAGTAGTTTGTTATTTTATAAACTTACAGCAGGCCGTGGCCATCTTAAGTCTGGGCATCTGAAGCCAGACTGTATTTCTTCCTGGATCTCATCCTTGCAGATCTCACACATGCTCAGTGCAGCACAAGCAGTGTAATAGGTTTAAGGTCAGGTTTCCATAGCAACGGCAGTGTCAGAGGAAGCTGCCGCCCCTTCCCAGAAGGCATTGCAAACAGGAAATGATGCGATGGGCAACGGCCAGGGAGGAGGAAGTGAAAAATGAATACAGCAGATATACAGTAAGTGCTGAGAATTTTTTTTTAAAAATATCCAATTCGTTTACAGTGCACAGTTTAGTGAGGGATCCTGAAGAGTTGTAAAAGTGGATGGAACTCCACTTTAAGGTAAAAAAACCTTCTGGTTGCAGCTCCCCTCCAGTCCCCCCTTATACTTACCTGAGCTCGATCTGATCCAGCTATGTGCATGAGAGAAGTAGCTCTCCCGGATTTGTCTCTCCTCATTGGCACAGCAACAGGAGCCACCCTTACCTGTCGGGAACCTTGTGCCCCAGGGGGGTTCAGGGATGCAGGCTCTTCGGAGGTTGGACCTTTTCTGTACCCTTGTCCTTCCACTTTTTTTTTGTGCTGTGACTTTATGGTTCACTTTTTTTGATCACAGGGACTTAACAAGCACCACACCTCAGAACTGCTTATTAAAAAGAAATTAGATTAAATATTGTGGATTCCCCTTCAATTTCTATCCTTTTGACAAAAGTCATCAGGAATTTTCCTGGCTGGGACATAGACAATAATCCTTCCTTGCTCTCTTTAAAAAAATGTTTTGGCTAGAGATACACTTTTAATTTACTGATATATTTAGATATATTGTTAAGCTACCTTGAAAATTTGATGGATCTATTTGGCATTAAACAGATTCTTGTTAATTCATCCCATATGCAAGATGCGTAGTTGCTGGCAGGTGAATGCAAAGCTTCCCTGACATTTAGTTATGTTTTCCACCATATTGTATATGGATAACAGCTGTGGAATTCTAGAATACCAGGTGCCCAACCTGTCCGACTAGCAGTGGGAGACTTGCATAGTGTTGCCGTTTACAGACTGTCATTGTGTGACTTGCTATGTTCTCCTGTCATTCTTATTGTTCTTAGTTTCATAAAGACGTGTTCTATATTTAGGCCTAGATTGCTTTCTGAAAGTTGATATCATCCTGAATCCTGTAAAGGAACAAGTAATAAGGATGAAGCTTATTGTATCATATATTGTTGTTTTGTGCTGTGTTCTTATTACTTCAGATTTCATAGCAAACACTGTATGTTAAAGGTGGTTGGTATGGTGTTACAAAGCAAATAGATACTGCGCAAATGGTAAGTGCAAGTTTTGAAAATGAAAGTGGTTCTAAAGGTTTAAGGTTTTTTTACCTTCATGCAGTCGATCTATGAAGGTAAAAAGCCTTCTGTGTGCATCAGCTCCCCCAGCCCCCCCCCCCCTTATTCTTCCGCCAGCGATGTGCTCCAGGGACTCAGGGACTCTACCTCCTCATTGGCTGAGACAGCTGAGCCAATGAGGAGAGGGGATGGGGCTAGGTCGTAGCTCTGTGTGCAAATGGACACGCAGAGCAGCAGCTTGGGAGTGAGCCTGCTTGGGTGCCCCCACAGCAAGCTGCTTGCTGTGTGGTCACTCGGTAGGATGGAGGGGCCTGGAGCGCAGACGGGGGACCCGAAAAGAGAAGGCCCCAGGCTACTCAGTGCAAAACCACAGAGCAGGTAAGTTTAACATGTTTGTTATTTAAAAAAAAAAAAAAACAAGCCTTTAATATCACTTTAAGCAATAGCAAGCACATGTATTGGATACCATACACAATAGATTCTAATTATTAAGATCCTGCTGCACTAATTCTGAACTTCAAAATATGCATCAAATTAACACATCAACGTGGAAATATATATCATGTACAAAACCACTAATAAAATAAAAAGGAGCCTGGTCTCCTGATGACGTAATTTTTGACGAAACGCATAGGCTGGGACCGGAAGCCGTGTGATGTCACCACACACGTGCGATCATGAGGAGAATTCTGGGTACTGTAGTTTGTTGAATTCCAATCTCACCATACCTGTAATAGGGCGTACACACGGTCGGACTTTGTTCGGACATTCCGACAACAAAATCCTAGGATTTTTTCTGACGGATGTTGGCTCAAACTTGTTTTGTCTACACACAGTCGCACAAAGTTGTCGGAAAATCCGATCGTTCTAAACGCGGTGACGTAAAACACGTACGCCGGGACTATAAACGGGGCAGTGGCCAATAGCTTTCATCTCTTTATTTATTCTGAGCATGCGTGGCACTTTGTCCGTCGGATTTGTGTACACACGATCGGAATTTCCGACAACGGATTTTGTTGTCGGAAAATTTTATCTCCTGCTCTCCAACTTTGTGTGTCGGAAAATACGATGGAAAATGTCCGATGGAGCCTACACACGGTCGGAATTTCCGACAACACGCTCCGATCGGACATTTTCCATCGGAAAATCCGACCGTGTGTACGGGGCATTAGTGTTTTCAACCTTCTTAATAAATGCTGCATTGAGGATTTTACACTATGCGAGCTTTGTGCTCTCTTTCTTTTCTACTTTCTTGGAGTACTGGCTTTGAAAGGTGCATATGAGGTGGTGGAGTGATAGATTTACATACACCGCTGGCCGCTGACTACTGGGCGGATTTATACAAGCGTTTGTTGTCTTCTCAGTTATTGAGAGTCACGTGTTCTCTGGTAGGTGTGTTTTCACACCTACCAGAAGATAATTTAAAGACACGGAACACATTTAGGACTTATTCACTGATGCATGGACTGTATATATGTTTATTTATTTTATTAGTGATTTTGCACATGGATTTATATTTTCCACATTGATGTGGTATAAAAGGTACCCTTTTTAATGAACAAATTATAACATTGTGGTTCTTCAAGTAGCTGTGTCAGATTTGTGATGGATAAGACCGTCTACCAGATTTCATATGAAAAAGTCAGAGAATGACCAATACTAAGAATAGATGAGACATGAGAACATGGCACATTCTAAACATCCAACCTAATATGTGAGCAAGGACCAAAGTGAAAAAAATAAAACAATATACATTTTCCTTCTTGTGTGCAAAAGCAATGCTAATTTTGTCTAAATAAAAAAATATCATTATGGTTATTAATATTGCCACCACAGCTACAGTATAACTTTTATCCAAGCACTCATCGCTAGTGGTCTGACAGTGCTGACAACTCTCCTGATGCCCTTTCTTGACTTATTCATGCTTTATATTAAAGGGGTTGTAAACCCTTACAACACACTTTTTGCTACAGGGAAGCCTATAATGAGGCTTACCTGTAGCTACCCTGGATATCTCCTAAACCTGAACGGTTTAGGAGATATCCCCTTGTATTTGTCATCGGCACATGCGCACTGTAGCAAACTGTTAGACTGTGCCGTTAGGATATAGTTTGGGGACAGTGGAAGAAGGAGAGGATCAGAGAAGACACGATCAAACAGTCTTTTTAAATTTTTTTTTTTTTTATTTAGTGGTATGCGACATACAATGAAATGATAACTTCACAGAAAATGTTGTTCAAACAAAATAGCTTACATATGAGCACAAGATAGTGGTATCTGAACAAAATATAAGTAAACTCCATATATTATAACAAGGATAGCTCTATACATAAAAAGATACCTAGATACCCAGGAAGTATAAGACTAGGGCTTCTCTTCGATAGGGCAGTTAATCACTAATAACCCTCTGGGGATTAGCCCTAGATCCATGGAGGATTTGGGCATCCTCACCTAGGGGAAGGGTACTGTGGTGTGACCAACTGGGGTCGAAACATACCAATTTTTGATTTAAAGGAGAAAAAAATTAATAAAGGAGAAAAGAGAAAAGAGACTGGGGGAAAGAAACTGAGTAAAGGAAAAGAGGGGGGGAAGGAGGTGATGTGATGGTAAAGTGAAGAGGGTAGAGGTAGAAGTCCACCTAGAGAGCAAGGACCGCCCCAAGCTCTCCAGGCCATCTGAGGGCCATGGTTTGGAACAAGAGCCTCTGGCATACGCCTTGGCCCAACTATGTCGTGCGGAGGTATTCCTCTGAGAAGCGGAACTGGGTCCAATAAAACCACCTGGTCTTATGTTCCTCGGATTTATCCCGGACCGTTGCAGTCAGGTCTTCCATTCGCTCAATGTCATTAACCCTCGCGAGCCAATGGGCCACCGTGGGGGCAGATTGTTGCTTCCAGAGACTTGGGATGCAAGCTCTAGCAGCGTTGAGTAGGTGTTTAAGGAGATATTTGTGGTATCGCTTACTTGACATGGGGGTGAGGTTGAGGAGCACAGCAGCGGGGTCATTGGTTAAGGAAATGTCTGTGAATTTGTGGATGAGTCGGAGGACAGGTTGCCAGAAAGTTTGTAGTTTTGGGCAATCCCAAAAAATGTGGAGAATAGTGCCAGCTTGTTGTTCGCAACGCCAGCAACGGTCAGATTGATTGGGAAATATTTTGGCCAAAACGGCCGGAGTGCGATACCAGCGTGTGATCAATTTATAGGAGATTTCCTGATATTTGCTGCAAAGTGACGATTTATGAGCGAAGAAGAGTATGCGTTCCTTCTGTGGGGTGGTGAATGTTATTTGTAGGTCTTTTTCCCACTTGGTTAAGAAGGGAGGGTCTGTGGTAGCTTGTATGTCCATCAGTGTTCTGTAAGACCTAGAGAGGGAACCTCGGATTGGGCCATCACTCAGGCATATTTCTTCGAAGGAATGGAGTTGTCTAGAAAAAAGCGTGTATTTGGGTAGACAGCTGAGGAAGTGGGAGAGCTGCCCTGCTCTCCAACTATCCAATGAGATAGGTGCCTGTCCTGCTATTAATGCCCCTGTGGGGATCCAGCCCGTGGGTCCTAGGAGATGAGATGCGCGTAAAAGTTTTTTCGGGGCTTGTCTGGTAAAGACCGGGTCTGACAGGCCCGGGGGAAATCTAGGATGACCCAAGATTGGAGTCATGGGAGAGGGAAAATTAGGCAGGGAGGAAAGACGAAAAAATCGTTCCATCTCGGTGAGAGAGGGGCCAATCAACGGGTGAGCGGTCAGGTGGAGATCCAACCGCCCACCCGCCCAAGGCAGGCCAGCCAAAGGAACCTGTGCCATCTCCTGTTCCAGCGTGACCCATAGTTTCCATTCCCCGTGTCGGCACCAGTCAATCACCCGAGTCATGTGCGTCGCTGTGTAATAGAGAGCAGGGTCTGGGAATCCAATGCCTCCCCTCAGCTTCGGCCTTCGCAGTACCGTCCTACCTATTCGAGGGTGTCCGCCTCGCCATATGAACTTAATAAACCTCGAACGGACCTCGTGAAAGAAAGTTTGCGGTAATTTGACAGGTAAGGCTTGTAACAAATAAAGAAGCCGTGGCATTGCGTTCATCTTCAGTACGTTGCATCGGCCGAACCAAGACAAAGCGAGTGGATCCCATCTCCTAAGATCTGTAGTGAGTGTTGATAGGAAGGGTTGAAAATTCAGGGCAAAAATGTCCTTTGGATTTGCAGGTATTCTGGTCCCTAAGTATTGAATGGAGCGGGTGGCCCATTTAAACGGGAAGAAGGGACGAATGCCTGCCAGCGTACGGTCTGGTACCGAAATATTCAGAGCTTCTGACTTTTGGAGGTTAACTTTGAAGTTGGAGAGATTGCCATAGCGTTTCAATTCTTGTAACAATGAAGGCAGGGATGTCACAGGTTTGGTGATGTAAAATAAAAGATCGTCCGCATACGCTGCTACTTTGTGTTGATAGTGGTCAGAATGGACACCACTGATATTTGGATTGTCTTTTACATGGCGAAGAAATGGCTCTAGGGAAAGGACAAATAGTAGAGGGGAAAGGGGGCACCCCTGCCTGGTGCCATTGGAAATCGCAAAGATGTCTGAGTTCACCCCGTTCACCCTTACCGTGGCTGTGGGTTTGGAATAGAGGGCAGAGATCCAGTCTAGGATAGACTTCGGCATTCCAAAAGAACAAAGTGTTTCCCGGAGAAATACCCAGTCCACCCTATCGAAAGCCTTTTCGGCATCGGTGGATAGGAGTAAAAGAGGGGTGTTGGATCGCCTTGCCTTCTCTATGACGTTTAATGTCCGGATGGTGTTATCCCTTGCTTCTCGCGTCTGAATGAAGCCTACCTGGTCAAGCGCAACCAAACGTTGCATTAGACTGTTGAGCCTCGAGGCTATGATTTTCGTGAGGAGTTTGATGTCGCAGTTTAGCAGGGAAATGGGCCTGTAGCTGGAGCACAGCAGTGGGTCCTTCCCGGACTTAGGAAGAACCGAAATAGAAGCTTGCAGCATGTCGGGGGGAACAGTATGTCCATCGAGTATGGCATTGAAGGCTGTGATGAAATGGGGGGCCAGCTGTGTCTGAAATGCTCTGTAGTACAGGAGCGTAAAGCCATCAGGACCGGGGGCTTTTCCCGGCTGTGTATCCTTCAAGGCATTAGCAAGCTCATCTATGTGTAGAGGTTGGGATAGTAGTTCCCGTTCGGCTTCCGTAAGAGAAGGGAGTTTGGCTTCTTGAAGGTATTCCCGAATGTTTGAGAGGGAGGGGGCCGAAGATCCAATGGCCTGTACTGCATCTAAATTATAAAGCTTTGAATAGAAATCTCGAAAGGCGGCTGCTAGGTCCGTGGAATCATGAATCTTGGACCCTGATGGGGTCAAGAGAGCAGGGATGTATGATTGTGTGCGTTTAGCTCTTAATGCATTGGCCAACAAGCGGCCACATTTATCTCCATACTCATAAAAGGAGCGGCGAGCTTTGAGCAGGATATGTTTGGCCTTGTAAAGGGAATGCTCCCTGATTGCCTCTCTAGTCCGGAGTAACTCTACTTCCGATGTGTGGTCAGGGCGAGCTTTATGTTGTTTCTCCAAAACGTTAAGTTTTGTCAAAAGGTCTGTCAGAGTTTTGGCGTGGCGTTGCTTGGCCGCATGGCCAATTTTTATGAAGATCCCCCTAATGTAGCATTTATGTGCTGACCACACTGAGAGAGGGTTAGACACGGAGCCATTGTTGTTTTCAAAATAGGAACGAAGTTCTCTGCTGATCTCCGCCACTGTTTCAGGGTCTTTGAGAAGTGATTCATTCAGACGCCAAGATGGTGTCTTTGAGTGTGAGCATGGGAGAGTGAGGTCCAGGAAAACCGGAGCATGGTCAGATAATGTTATCTGGCTTATCTCTGCTTTGGAGGCTAAGGAAATTGTGGAGTGTTGTATTAGGAAAAAATCAATCCTGGAATAGGATTTGTGGGTTGGAGAATAGAAGGAGAAATCTCGTTCTTGAGGATGGAAAATTCTCCATATATCAACCAATTGATGGTCATGCAGCAGGTCTTTCAGAGCTCGTCTTGCACCTTGAGTTAGAGATGTTGATTGGGCAGATGAGTCCTTAGATGGATCTAAGGTGAAGTTAAAGTCTCCCCCAAAACAGTCTTTTTACACAATGCATCACCTTTTTTCCACCGCTACTGTTCTGTTGAAATAGACATAGACTATTCCAATCAAATTCTGATCAAATTCTCAATTTCTTTTTCAAATTAATGTGGAGGGTCTTTACTTTTATCTAATCAGTACTAGTGATTTAAAAAGAAATACAGAATCTTTGTCAAATTAAAGGAAAAATATTTTTACAGATATAAAAAAACATTATAAATGCCTTTTTTCCCTTTTTTTTTAAGTGATCACAGTCCCGCTGTTCTCAGCTGCATAAGAGCTGGGAGAGGAGCAGCAGCAGCACGCTGAGCTTCCCAGTGAATGGCTGTGCAGTGGGGGCGTGTCAGGACAAGTCTGATCATTGGAGGAGAAAACACTGAGCTCCCAGCACAGCTAGAGAACTGACCACGCTGTGCTCTCCTGCCTCCTGGCCACTCTATGCTCTCCTGATCGGTTTTCAATAGGAAAGCAGAGGAACTGGCAGGTACACCAAGGATTTCACACAAAGGAAGTGATATAGAGAGAACAGGATATTTTCTCATACAAGTACATGGGACAGCAACCTCATATCAGAGACATGAAGTGTTGGGGTAACAATTGCTTTAAGCTTTAACAAAAACAAAATTGAAAGCTGACAAAATTGGAAGCTCTATGCAGAGCTGCATCAGATTTTGCACTCTCCAGTTTTAGTAAATCACCCCCAATGTGTAGAAGTGACCCCATTGCAGAGGGAGAATGGTACTCCAGCAATGATAGTGAGGAAAAGCAGGTCCCTTCTTAGGCTTGATTCACACTAATCCGTTTTTTGATGCATTTTGCAGAAATGCAGGGACATTTTTTAACATGCGTTCCTATGGAATATGTTCACATCAATGCCTTTTTGTGCCTCTGGGTTTTTGGAAAGGGTCGGGGACTTTTTTCCCGCAAAATGCAGCGTTTTTACAGCGATTTGCGTTTTTTTTTATTTCTTTTTTTTACACTGTATATAGCTGGTTGCTAAGGAGGGGACCGGGAAGCCGGCCGCTGCGTCCTTAACAACCGATGAGTCATCAGCTGTCAGCGGGAGTGGCGGCAGAGGAAGAAGAACACCGGACAAAGAAGACAGAAGAAAGAGCGGAAGAAGAAGCAGGGGGAGAAGGAGAAGACAGGAGGATGCAGATGCGGGAGAAGATGGAGGAAGACCGGAGGATGAAGCGGAGAAGAAGATTTTTAATAAAAGACTTGTCAAAAACGGTCTACTGTATTTTTTAACACTACACTATTTTTTTTTAGTGAACGGGTAGGGGTACAATGTACCCCATACTCATTCATATGGGGGGGCGGGATCTGGGGGCTGTTAAAGGGGGCTTCCAGATTTCGATAAGCCCCCTGCCCGTAAACCTCGACAACCACCAGGCAAGGGTTGTCGGGAAGAAGCCCTTGTCCCCATCAACACGGAGGCAAGGTGCTTTGGGGTGGGGGGTGCAGAGCCACCCTGCCCCAAAGCACCCATCCTAACATGTTGAGGGCATGCGGCCGGGTATGGTCAGGAGGGGGGGGGGGGGGGCGCTCGCTCGTCCCCTCCCTTTCCTGACCTGCTGGGCTGCATGCTCAGATAAGGGTCCGGTATGGATTTTGGGGGGACCCCCACGGCATTTTTCTTTAAAATTTTTGTGTGTGGGTCCCCTCTGAATCCGAATCCATACTAGACCCAAAGGCCTGGTGTGGACCTGGGGGGGGGGGGGGGGGGGCCACGCTGTTTTTTTTTCACAATTTTTTTTTTTAGCCAGCATTTTTTTTTTTACATTGAGCAGGAAGCCCGCTGACAACTGATGACTCATCGATTGTTAAGGACGCGGCGGCCGACTTCCCGGTCCCCTCCTTAGTGTAAAAAGAAACACGCAAATCGTGGTAAAATAGCGGTAAAAACGCCACCAGCTCTGCGAGCTGGTGGTAAGTAGGCTTGGAGTTTTTTCCTGGGCATTCCCCAGGCCTTGTTTATATCTGTTTGTAGCCCTCCAATGTCGCTTACTGCGATAGCCAGCTATAAATTAGGGTGGTGGCAAGTTTTTTGAGACAAGGTAAATAACTTTGCCTTGATCCTGCGATGTGATCCCGAGTGTGGCTCGGGGTTACCGCTTTTGGTACTGAAAATTCACTCCGAGCCAGACTCGGGAATACCGCCAGGGAGGTTAAGGTTAGTCTCTGCCGCCGGCCTTCTCGTTTGTCTAACGCCTGGGGGGTCATCGGTGTACTTGCGGCGCCCGCCGCATCCCCATCCACAGTTCGTTTCCCGCGGGGGGTTGTGGTTGCCGTCCCGTCCATTCGGGGGGGGTGGCATCAGTTTTCCACCCCCCCCCAAAATAATTAGCACCAGCCGCCACTGATTTTGTAGCAATCAGCAATCCTAATAAGCACTGTGAAAACAGCAAGCTATGGAACGAAGCTAATAAATATAAAACGATAAAAGGTAAGCAGAACAGAAGCACAATTTTCAAGAAAGGTGCCAGTCAGTAAGTTGTATGTAAGCTCAGAAAATAGCACAGAAAGCACAGCCTCATATGTTGATGCTAGAAAAACCTAGGAAATATACAGAGGAGAACAGCCTGCATTAAAAAAAGACGTCTACACCATTGGCCTGACACTGTGAGTGTTCCATAATGTCCATGCATTTTTGTCTATGCATTGCCCATTGTCCTTGATGACAGCAATAAAGATGTTAATATTAGCAGTAATAGGCTCATTTGAAAGCTGTCAGGCACATAAAATGAGTGTTCTCCCCCTTGTGCTTTATACTTTTACTTTTGTCCTTTATACACAATATTATATGCATCAGTTCAGATACATTTCCATGGATATCTGAACAGGTCACCCAAAACACATCATTTTATATTGCTCATTTATGAATGTCAGCTGGGAGGAAGGGGATTGTAGAGAGTTTAATAGTTTTCTTGGTGACTAGACCTCCCTTAATCGATCTAATGCTGCTCTGGTCAATCATTCATTCATCAAAATTTTGAGTTAACCACTTCAGCCCCAGAAGATTTGGCTGCTCAATGACCAGGACATTTTTTTGCGATACGGCACTGCCTCGCTTTAACTAACAATTGCGCGGTCCTGCGACGTTGCACCCAAACAAAATTGACGTCCTTTTTTTCCCACAAATAGAGCTTTCTTTTGGTGGTATTTTATCATCTCTGCAGTTTTTATTTTGTTGCGCTATAAACAAAAAAAGAGCGACAATTTTGAAAAAACACAATATTTTGTACTTTTTGCTATAATAAAAATCCCCATTTTTTTAAAAAAAAAGAGAGAATTTTTTGCTCAGTTTAGGCTGATTCTTCTACATATTTTTGGTAATAAAAATTGCAATAAGTGTATATTGATTGGTTTGCGCAAAAGTTATAGCATCTATAAAATAGGGGATAGATTTATGGCATTTTTATTATTATTATTTTTTTTTAATAGTAATGGCGGTTATCAGCAATTTTTATCAGGACTGCGACATTGCGGCGATCAGATCGGACACTTTTGAAAACATTTTTGGGACCACTGACAATTATACAGCGATCAGTGCTATAAAAATGCCCTGATTACTGTGTAAATGTCACTGGCAGGGAAGGGATTAACACTAGGGGGCGATCAAGGTTAAAAAGTTAACTGTGTTCCCTATGTGTGTTCTAACTGTAGGGGGATGGGAGTGACTGGAGGAAATGACAGATCGTTGTTCCTAGCTCTCCTCACAGACCAGGGATTTATGTGTTTACACACACACGTCCCTGTTTTGGCTCTCGTGCCCACGATCTCACGTGGCCGGCGGTCATTGCGACCGCCGGCCACGCGCATTGTGTCTTCGGCCGTGCACGCACGCCTGCTATCCCTCTTAAAGGGACCGACGTACAGCTACGATGGCTAGCGGGATCGTGCTGACCTGCCACTGTATAATGATGGCGGCTGGTCGGCAAGCGGTTAAAATGTCTACAGTCCTGATAGGAATGGAAAAGGCAGTTTCCAAAATGTAACAGCTAGAAAGACTGTGTAATCCACCTAAAGAATCTGAATGCAAGAGAAATGCAAAAATTTAACATAGAAAAGAAAAAGAGATATGACCTGCCAAATACCATAGTGACAGAACCTCCATCGCTATTATGTATATAAAACAGAAAGGAAATTAGTGGGACTTTGAATGAGGAAAGTTACTGTTACAGATATTGCATAGATCATTTGTATATAAATGTTTTATTAATCAAATGCAAATACAAATACATTGATAAATTCAATAATGAAATACATATTGTTGTCATAACATTAGTACACCATATGCAACAGAGCTACTATAAAAAAAAGGGAAGATACACATACACATTGATAATTACATAGTACTCGATAAACTCTGAATACATAGAGGTATATATGGGCCAGTAAGTAGGTAATGAGCCAGACTTGTCTGAGCACCCCAAAAAAAATTGACGCGTTTCATGGCTTATGCCTTTCTTTCGGAGTTGGGTACAGAAATAAACTGTAAATACAAATGGGTATATAATATTAGTTAATATGTTCTACCTCTAAGGGGAGAAAAAACCTCATGGGGAGAAAGAGGTCTATAATCACAGGTCGACTAAAACACTGTTAGCCAATTTACTTCCCTGGGACCTACATACGGAAGTTTACACCAGCCAGTGACACCTGTCCTGGCACTGACTACACAGTCATTTTGAAGGGAACAACATTAATGCCCTGTACACACGGTCGGATTTTCCGACGGAAAATGTGTGATAGGACCTTGTTGTCGGAAAATCCGACCGTGTGTGGGCTCCATCACACATTTTCCATCGGAATGTCCGACATACAGAGTTTGAGAGCAGGCTATAAAATTTTCCGACAACAAAATCCGTTGTCGGAAATTCCGATCGTGTGTACACAAATCCGACGCACAAAGTGCCACGCATGCTCAGAATAAATTAAGAGACGAAAGCTATTGGCTACTGCCCCATTTATAGACTCGACGTACGTGTTTTACGTCACGGCGTTCAGAACGAATGGATTTTCCGACAACTTTGTGCGACCGTGTGTATGCAAGACAAGTTTGAGCCAACATCCGTCAGAAAAAAATCCATGGATTTTGTTGTCGGAATGTCCGATCAATGTCCGACCGTGTGTACGGGGCATAAGTGCTGATTTCCCTCCACCTGCCCTTCACCACCCACTTCTTCACGTCAGCCGAAAGGTAAAGAGGGGGACCACTGCACATTTTTTGTGAGACCTTACACACCATGGTTCCAGGCCAGGTGCCTAGGACTGGTTCAGTTCCACAGCAGGTTCCAAGATAGAGGCCCAATCACTCAGCAGAGTGCATTATGTGCCAGACCACCCTACCTACAGAACATCCTTCACTGGCCACCACCATTCCTTCTCCCAAACTCGCTGCTACTCCTTCCTACTACTTGTACTCTTCATCACCCAGAGGGTGAAGATTTACATTTTGTTCCATAAATGACAGTATATATCAGACAGTCATATGTCTCTTATCAAGGTCCCACTACAAGGTGGCACCTACTACTTTTGGTGTAACGACTATATCTCAACATGTATGGTCACCTTCACATTTCCCAGAAGACTTTGAGGCTCCACCTCCTCCTGCATATATCCCCTCCAAGAACACAGGAGGTGACACAAGCAGGGGGAAGTCTCACCACAGCTCACCATTAACAACTAAAATACCACACATTAACTGTTGGTAGTACTTAAAAGAATCAACATGTACTCTCCTGCATACGTAATTTTTTTAGGATGGGGCTTTTTTTACATTTTTCCCATTTTCTGTACCTTCTAAAAAGGTAATAGCTTCCTGTAACTGAACCACTAAATCCACAGACTTTTATGTCTGCTAGTGATACACTCAGGAGTGACCCCTGGCTACCTGTAGTCAACTGACTAGTCACTCCTATAAAAGCTGCAAAGTTCTTCTGGATGGGATGTCTGTGCAGGAGCTTAAGGCATAGTACATGATGTGCAGATCCCTTGAAAAAGCCTGCCAGGGTCTGTTATTATGCCAGCAGACAAGTGTTAACTCAGCTATAGCTGCCAGATATGATAAACAGAATCTTGTGGAACAAAGTAACCCTTCCTTATCATTGGTGTCCATAGCTCTCTACATTTTCAAATCTAAATGATTAAGCTACATACTTACAGACATTTTTTCCATCAATAACTAAGCTGAAGTACATCTTGTTGCTTTTCAGCAAGACTTGACCAATGTCAACCAAATGTCAAATGAGTGGCCATTAACCCACATTAGGCACAGGAGATGTACAGTCACCTACATAACGCAACATTCACAGGAACAGAATGTCAAAACAAAAAGCAAAATCGTTCAGGGAGCGATTTAGGTTGGAGGGTATAGTTAGTAGGATTCATGCACACACAAATAGTCAATACAAGGGCCTATCTACAGTATATCTGCTTTCAGAGTATAGCGACTTGTAGTAGTTTGTAGTCTTATGCCGCGTACACACGACCTGACTTTACGGCATACTTGGTCCGGCGTACCGGAATCTGTCAGACAATTCGATCGTGTGTGGGCTCCAGCGGACTTTTTTTTCTCAAAAGTTTGACGGACCTAGAAATGAAACATGTTTCAAATCTATCCGACAGACTCGAGTCCGGTCGAAAAGTCCGCTCGTCTGTATGCTAGTCCGAGGGACAAAAACCGACGCTAGGGCAGCTATTGGCTACTGGCTATGAACTTCCTTGTTTTAGTCCAGTCGTTTGTCATCACGTACGAATCCGTCGGACTTTGGCTGATCGTGTGTAGGCAAGTCCGTTCATTCGGAAAGTCCGTCGAAAAGTCCGCCGGACAAAGTCTGCCGTAAAGTCCGCTCGTGTGTACGCGGCATTAGTTGTAGTTGCCAAAGTAAGATCATCCACTGAATGTTTCTATATTTGTAAAGTTTGTTAAACCATGTTATTTTTGTAAAGTGACATGATTAGGGTTAGCAGGAAGAACCAGTGAGAAGTGTGGTGAACAGGTAGGGCAACACACCTGGAGGTGTTGGTGTCCCTGCTGACTTCACATGGAGATTTTTCAGGAAAGGCATGATATGTATGTGATTTGAACTAACAATGTGCCAGCTGGATCTGTGATTTTTGTGCTGCAAGCAAGTGATGTGCTGGAGGAAGAGGAGTGTGTACATAGAGAGTGGGTTATATTGATTTGGGTTATTTTCACTTCCTTTTCAAAGAAATGTAGCAGTAAAAATGTTGACCTAAATTTATGAAGAAAGATTATTTATTTGCAAAATTTTATAACACAAACGAAGAAAAACACTTTTTTTAAAAAAATTCCAGTCTTTTTTCTTTTATCTAGCTAAAAATAAAAGATCCAGTGGTGATTAAATACAACCAAAAGAAAACTCTATTTGTGTGGGAAAAAAAATTATAAAAATTTCATTTGAGTACAGTGTTGCATGACCGCACAATTGTCATTCAAAGTAGCAATGAAAGCTGAAAATTGGCCTGGGCAGGAAGGGGGTGAAAGTGCCCAGTATTAAAGTAGTTAAACAATAAATGAAGATTTGAAATAATATATTGCATCCTTGGAGTAAAATCTGGTTGTCTTTTTGTTTAAAATTGGTATTATATATATATACACAAGGATAAGCCGTACAGAACAATAGTTGATAAGAACCTGTATCACCTTCCAATAGTTAGGATGTGAGGTTACATTTCATTTTTTGGCTTTACCGCAGTCAGTGAAGCAGTGAACTACTGTTTTTGTCTGGTCAGGGTTTCCTAGCTGGATGTTTGATTTCTCCCACCTGCTTCTAGAAGAAGCTTCCAGAATAGAGGGCAGGGGGAGTGAAATGACCAGCATTTTACCATGGCCCAGGCAATCCGTGGAAGGAGGCTTGCAGAAGGTGGCTGGGGAGGTGATACATTTTTAGTTAGGGTTCTTTCCTCTCCAGAGAGGGCTTCCAGTTCTCCTGGGGCTGCTGCTCCTGGGAGATAGCTGCTGAGGCAAGAATTGTAGTCTGGGACCTAACTGGAGCAGGGCCTGAAGGGAATTGCTAATAGATTTTACTGGAGGGCACTGTCCTGAACATCTGGAATGGAGAAGGATCTTTTATTTCCCTGACGGAGGGAATGTGGATGATGGGTGGCAGACAGCTGCTGGAACATTGTGAGTAAGACCTGATTTGGGACTCCCGTTAATTGCTATTATCATTTTAGAGTATCCTGTGATCCTAAACCCCTCTCCTGTTCAAGTTCTTCAGCCATAAATAGTACAATGACATCCCCTAGACAGAGCCATTATTGTCGGTGTGTGTGAGACTGTGCGTGTGCCTGGCGGCCTCTGGTCTGCTGTCATACTCAGCTTTCCTTCCAGGGGTGAGTGCTACAAACCTAACCATGCAAATCTGATTGGTTGTTGTCAGATAAGATCTATGCTGGATGCTTGGATGCCAGGTGAAAACCTTATGGCTTCTCATGTTTTGCGGCAAAGTTTTATTCCAGCAGGTTTGTGACAATATTTTACACTAATTGCAAATTATCAGAATTCATCATAACTTTGTGGCTAAAGTTAACTGCAAAACTGTTTGATTGCTATTGCACCTTACCAATCCATAACCATTTTGTTTAACTGACTGCAGAGCAAATTATTGCAAGATTAGACCCTGTACTAGCTATACATGCTAAAATCCAGCAGAGGATGCAAGTGCGCTAATGCATTCTGTTTTCTGGTGGTCCCTGGGGTAATGGTAGGACTCTATGGCTGCTCAGAAAAATCAATTGCATGTAAAAGCAATGTCTCATCAGCTATAACTATAAACTGTAGGTGTTTGGGCTTTGCTAGGAAACAGGATTTCTTATGTTGATCTCTGTCACTTTTAGCTCCTATTGACTTTTTATAGGTCAAAGGCCAAATTAACTCTGTCAGTTCGTATAAATACTTTTCTTTTCTCTATAATTGAAATAATCTTTTTTTTTGGGTTCTGACATCCATGTAGGTGGAATTGTTTTTTATTGCATAAAAGGATTCCTTCAAAGTCTGATAACTGAGTATAGCAGCCTTTTTTAATCCTATTTAGCATGGAGGAATCCCTGATATAACTTTCATGCTTTAGAGAAGCCATGCTAATAGTTTTTGTATCTGATAGATTGGAATGAACAGCAGGGGCGTTGCTAGGTCTACAAAAAATCTGGGGCTAGAGCCCATAGCAGCGAAGTAAAGAAAGTCATACACTTGGGCGGGCATACACATGTATATAATATACATATGTGTGTGTGTGTGTATATATATATATATATAATATATATGTGTGTGTGTGTATATATATATATATATATATATATATATATATATATATATATATATATATAATATAAGTGTGTGTGTGTGTATATATATATAATATATGTGTGTGTGTGTATATATAATATACATGTGTGTGTGTGTATATATATATATATAAATATTGTTACATTTCTGAGTGCGAATCCCCCCTTACATCAGGGTCCCCAGAGAGCCCCCCTTACATCAGACACCCCAGAGAGCCCCTTCCTCACATCAGGGGGGTCCCCAGAGAGCCCCTTCCTTACATCAGGGTCCCCAGAGAGCCTCCCCATACATCAGGGTTCCCAGAGAGCCCCCCTTACAACAGGGTCCCCAAAGAGCCCCACTTACATCAGGGTCCCCAGATAGCCCCCCCATACATTAGGGTCCCTAGAGAGCCTCCCTTACATCAGGGTCCACAGAGGGCCTCCCCATACATCAGGGTCCCCAGAGAGCCCCCCTTACATCAGACACCCCAGAGAGCCCCTTCCTCACATCAGGGGGGTCCACAGAGAGCCCCTTGCTTACATCAGGGTCCCCAGAGAGCCTCCCCATACATCAGGGTTCCCAGAGAGCCCCCCTTACAACAGGGTCCCCATAGAGCCCCACTTACATCAGGGTCCCCAGAGAGCCCCCCCATACATTAGGGTCCCCAGAGAGCCTCCCTTACATCAGGGTCCACAGAGGGCCTCCCCATACATCAGGGTTCCCAGAGAGCCTCCCTTACAACAGGGTCCCCAAAGAGCCCCTTCCTCACATCAGGGGGGTCCACAGAGAGCCCCTTGCTTACATCAGGGTCCCCAGAGAGCCTCCCCATACATCAGGGTTCCCAGAGAGCCCCCCTTACAACAGGGTCCCCAAAGAGCCCCACTTACATCAGGGTCCCCAGAGAGCCCCCCCCCCATACATTAGGGTCCCCAGAGAGCCTCCCTTACATCAGGGTCCACAGAGGGCCTCCCCATACATCAGGGTTCCCAGAGAGCCTCCCTTACAACAGGGTCCCCAAAGAGCCCCACTTACATGAGGGTACCCAGAGAGCCCCCCCATACATTAGGGTCCCCAGAGAGCCTCCCTTACATCAGGGTCCACAGAGGGCCTCCCCATACATCAGGGTCCCCAGAGAGAGAGGGGGGTGGATGAGAGGGGGGTGAGGGATGGTGAGAGAGAGGGAGGTGGATGAGAGGCATAAAAGGCTGTAATATAGTGTCTTAGGAATGGGCAAATCTGCCTGGGTTTGACTTGCCAGGGGTTCAGCAAATCTGGTTCAAGGTTTGGCAAACCCCATCTTTGCAGCAAATCCCATTGAAAATATAAGCTAGAGCTCTCGGCTTTGCACAAATGGGTCAGTGGCAAAACAATTTAATAGTACTGTATATCTTGTGAGGTTCTACTTTCACAATACCACACTGCATTGTCTTAAAAGTTTAGTAAAATGTCAAAACTTCAAAACCTCCACTCCACATTCCTTGAACGCCCTCTCATATCTGTATCCCCATTTCTTTCAAAAAATATAAAAGGTAAAAATATAAACTTCAGGTATGTGTTTGGTAGAAATAGGCCAGTGTCAGGACAGTACATGAGCTCTTGAAGTGGCAGCAAATAGAAAGAGACAAGACAGATTTTATCTTGAAATAAACATTACAATGTATTTGTATCCGAAAGAGAATAGCCACAAATATTGTACAGTGGCCAGACAGTATATAAGCAGCTTGGTTAAGCCATGATAAAAGAGGAAGAGACAAGGCAGGTTTTATCTTGAAATAAACATTAGTGAATGATTGCAGAAAAAATAGTCCCAAATAGTTTTGAGTGCCAGGGCATAGCCTGCAAACTCTGGATTTACCCTTCAGTAAACATTAGGAATTTTGCAGATGCAGTCAAGCTACATGAATATTGTATTGCTCCTTTACAATGTAGGCACACCTAAATAAGTCAGGACAGGTGACGGGAGCTGGTAATGGTGGCAGGTATAATTTTTTTTTTGGGCCAGGTGACACTTGAAAGTTTTGTCTGTAGCATCTGCTGCAGGGGTGAGCTGGTCTACAGTCTCCATAACAAAACCTACTGCTGTCCTGAAAGCCCTCCAAAAGAGCATACTGACATCTTGTGCCAGCTCCATCCAGAGATCCAGCCTGGACACACATTAGTCCATGAGGTCCTCACTTGAGAGCCCCCACATCATCTCTACACCAAATGTAGTCAGCAATCATGTGGTTTAGGTATTGCCTGTGAATGCTGCACTGGGCTTGGCTGCTGTTGCTCCTCTTTTAAGAGGTCAGAGGATTGGAGGGACATTGGCCATCAGAGGGGATCCTGCCACCATCAGGAAATGCAGCAAAGAGGTTCTAACACAGCACCTCCCCAAAGTGATGAATTTTGGGCTGCCTCTGATGGTAACAGGCTATTGACCATTTTAGCCTTGTATCAGGGAACCGCTAAGGTGTCCACCCAACAGTGATGCTTCTCTTTAATGACTCAAATCCTGGAATTTCTGCGTAGGCATTTTGGTAATAAAAGACCCCATTCGTCTCAAACTGCCTGCAGTAGGAGACCTAAAATCCTCAGTTTTGCTGATTAGATTAGACCAGTGTTAATTTTGCAAATTTCGATCTAGTTTTAGTCTTATGACCCGTACCCACAGTCGGACATTGATCGGACCTTCCGACAACAAAATTCATGGATTTTTTCCGACGGATGTTGGCTCAAACTTGTCTTGCATACACACAGTCGCACAAAGTTGTCGGAAAATCCGATCGTTCCGAACGCGGTGACGTAAAACACGTACGTCGGGACTATAAATGGGGCAGTAGCCAAAAGCTTTCGTCTCTTAATTTATTCTGAGCATGCGTGGCACTTTGTCCGTCGGATTTGTCTACACACGATCGGAATTTAAAGGATTTTGTTGTCAGAAAATTTTATAGCCTGCTCTCAAACTTTGTGTGTTGTAAATTCCGATGGAAAAAGTCAGATGGAGCCCACACACAGTCGGAATTTCCGACAACAAGCTCCGATCACACATATTCCGTCGGAAAGTCTGACCGTGTGTACAGGGCATAAGTCTTAGGACTAAAATGGCATTTTAGTTTTAGTCCCATTTTAATCGTATTTTAGTCAACTAAAATCTCTAGTACATTTTAGGTGAATAAAATAATTTTAGTCAACTAAAATCTATTGTGTTTAGTTAAATTGTAATGCATTATTTAAGCATTTCTCTAGAATTTCCAAACTTATGCCGCGTACACACGGTCGGACTTTTCGTCTACAAAAGTCAGACAGCCTGTCCGACAGACTTCCGGCAGACTTTCGGCGGACTTGCGGCATACTTTCTAACTAACGGACTTGCCTACACACGACCACACAAAAGTCCGACGGATTCGTACGTGATGACGTACACCGGACTAAAATAAGGAAGTTCATAGCCAGTAGCCAATAGGTGCCCTAGCATGGCTTTTTGTCCGTCGGACTAGCACACAGACGAGCGGATTTCGGGGTCCGTCGTAGTTACGACGTAAAGATTTGAAGCATGTTTCAAATCTAAAGTACGTCGGATTTGAGGCTAAAAAAGTCAGTTGAAAGTCCGGAGAAGCCCACACACGATCGGATTACCAGCCAGCTTTAGTCCGTCAGCGTCCGTTGGACTTTTGTAGACGAAAAGTCCGACCGTGTGTATGCGGCATTATTCTATACTCCTGGAGTAAAAAAATCTAATATCATGTTATTATTTATGGTATTAAGGTTTGAACAAACTCACGGATACAGCTGTGTGAAAACCAGATGTTAATTCATGAGGCGATTTTCGTCCCGTTTTCATTCCTTAACGAGAGTGGATTTGATTTTCGTCATAGTTTTCGTCAGTGGACGAAAATGTGCTGTACTTTTCGTTTCATTTTTGTCACTGCAAAAATGGCACTGATTAAAACTTTGATGAGAACGTTATCCTTGATGAAATTAATACTGGATTAGACACAGCATAAGCCGATCAACAGGTGCCGGACAATAGATGTCTGCCGGCACCCGCTGATCAGCGAGGAGAGAGACAGAACAGAACTTGTTTACATAGGCAGAGCTCAGTTCTGTCAGCAGGGATGTGATAGATTTTCTTTCCCTGAAATGCAGGAAATAAAATCCATCAGATTCCTTAGTAAAAACAGCACACATAGTGGGTAAGAACACTGGCTAGGCACACATTAAACCCTTTGATTGCCCTATATGTTTAAAACCTTCCTAGCCGGTGTCATTAGTACAGTGATAAAAAAAATACTGTTTTTTTTTTGTCAAGATTGTCTGTCTTTTCTTGTTTATAACGCACAAACTAATAAACTCAGAGGTGACCAAATACCACCAAAAGAAAGCTCTATTTGTGGGAAAATAAGGTCATAAATCTAATTTTGGTACAAATTTGCATGATTGCGCAATTGTCAGTAAAGTAATGCAGTGCTGTATCACAGAAAATGGCCTGGTCGTGAAAGGGGGTAAATCTTCAAGTGGTTAATAAAGGATAAAAAGAGATAGAAAAATCATAGGTTGATCATATGTTTTGTTACACTAGTGACCAAAAGCACTGAGAAAGACTAGAGATCAGAAAGAAGGGAGTAGGTTTAGCTCACGCCTGTATTGCAACGCTCCCATTATAGGGAACACTACCCTTTATTGTAGTAATGCAGAAGTATTTAGTCAATAATATTAGTTAAAATAATAGGGAATTTTAATAGTTGAATTTAAAAGGTCATATTTAAGAATTTGGTGGTAAGATGCAAGATGAAAACCGCATCTCCTCTAACACAAGCATACAAACATACAAAAACTAGAAAGGATTGTGTGTATATATTGAGCCTTTGTCAACCAAAGGATATGCAAATTATTACAAAATAAAATCATGTACTAGCTATACACATTGAAACCCATCAGATTGAACAAGTGCACTGATGTGTACTGCTGTCTGGTGGTCCTAAGGCATTGCTTACATGTGTGTACTTAAGCATGCAAGGTGTTCCATGCATTACCGTGCAGGCAGTCACATTCATGTCAATTAGGATGCAGCGGCTGCATGGACATAGCTGCTACTCCCAACTTGACATCCATGTGGGTGCACAACCCCAAACCCACACTGTCTGTATTCATGGAGCTGTTCCAGCACCCTCCAAAATATCAATTGTGACACAGCGGGTACAGGTCCCCAAATCTACACTGTCTGCGTTTGGGGACCCGCACCAGCACACACACAAACCCACATGGCTGTCAGATTGGGAGTAACAGCTGTGTCTGTGCAGCCACTGTGTCCCAATTGACATGGATGGGACTGCCTACACAGGGATGCAACCTTATGTGGGCATAAGTTGGCATACATGGCCCTCGCATGGGCGTACTCTAAGGCACACCCATGTGAATGAGGCTTAAGTAGATACAAGGTTTCTAGCCATACATGTACATTATGTCTGACAACTTCCCCAAAATGTATAGACTACTCAACTTTTGTTACAGAATTATCATCATGTTTTAACTAAAATACCCACAGTGATATTGCAATCAAACTTTTGGCAGCAGTTCTAAGTACTTTACTAATACTAAAATAAAATGTAACCATTGTGTTTAACATTGCCTGGGCAGATTGCCACCACACTGTGGAGTGTGACTTTTAGTACTCCCTATAGTTTAGCAAACTTCCACCAACCACATTGTCAGCTGTGCACCTATTTTAGATGTGATATGAACACTGTAACTGGATGCTTCTCAAATGCTGTAAAACATTTTTAAGGACATGTTGTTTTAAAGATTCTGCAGTCAATGTTAAATTGTTTGTGCTTTTTAAGACGTTTAAGACCGGTCTGTAATTTTTTGATATCACGTAGTTAGAGGGCCATCTTCTTCATTATGCTCCCACTTCTACATACAACAATGGGAAAAAGAAGGGGCTTATGCCCCATACACATGATCAGAAATTCTGCCAGCAAAAGTCGGATGTGAGCTTTGGGTCCATCGGACTTTTGCTGGCAGAATTCCAGCCAGCAAAAGATTGAGAGCAGGTTCTCTATTTTTCGGTTGGAAAAAGTTCCTATCCGAAAAGGCATTCGCCTTTATGCAATTTGGACGTGCAAAAAATCATGCATGCTCGGAAACAATTCGACGCATGATCGGAAGCATTAAACTTCATTTTCTCGGCTCGTTAGTTATAGTGTTGTACGTCACCGCGTTCTTGATGGTCTAAAGTTCAGAGAACTTTTGTGTGGCCGTGTGTATGCAAGGCAAGCTTGAGCGGAATTCCGTCGGAAAAACCATCCAAGTTTTTTCTGACGGCATTACTGGTGAGTTTCCTGTGACTCTAGCAGGCCAGTCCAAGCTAGAGCAAAAGGGCTAATGCCGTGTACACATGACCGGACTTTTAGACCGAACTGGTCCGACGGAACTAATCCATCGGACAATTCGATTGTGTGTGGGCTTCATCGGACCTTTTCTGTCGAAAAATCTGTTAGACTTTAGAAATAGAACATATTTCAAATCTTTCCGACGGACTTGAGTCCGATCGAAAAATCAGTTCGTCTGTATGCTAGTCCGACAGACAAAAAAGGATGCAAGGGCAGCTATTGGCTACTGGCTATGAACTTCCTTATTCTAGTCCGGTCGTACCTCATCATGTTCGAAACGATCGAACTTTGGTGTGATCGTGTGTAGGCAAGTCTGTTTTGTTGGAACTCCGTCGAAAAGTCCTTTGGTGTTCAGTCTGACGAAAAGTCTGGTCGTGTGTACAGGGCATAAGTTGTGCTACTTCTTATGCCCCGTACACACGGTCGGATTTTCCGATGCAAAATGTGTGATAGGACCTTGTTGTCGGAAATTCCGACCGTGTGTAGGGTCCATCACACATTTTCCATCAGATTTTCTGACACACAAAGTTTGAGAGCAGGTTATAAAATTTTCCGACAACAAAATCCGTTGTCGGAAATTCCGATCGTGTGTACACAAATCCGACGGACAAAGTGCCACGCATGCTCAGAATAAATAAAGAGATGAAAGCTATTGGCCACTGCCCCGTTTATAGTCCCGACGTACGTGTTTTACGTCACCGCGTTCAGAATGATCGGATTTTCCGACAACTTTGTGTGACCGTGTGTATGCAAGACAAGTTTGAGCCAACATCCGTCGGAAAAAATCCTAGGATTTTGTTGTCAGAATGTCCGAACAAAGTCCGACCGTGTGTACGGGGCATAAGAACTAGTCGGTCCTGATGAGCACTTTACATCGTCTTTGTAAATGCAGATTTAAGATACAGTCAGCTACAGAGCAAATTCTCATAAACTATTTGATATCTGAAGGTCCACATAAGGGAAATAATGCATGTATTTTCCATTAACTGCATTTTTCTTCCTGCTAATAAGTACAAAATTATTGACACATCCTGCCAACAGAATAGCAGCACGGCTAAAACAAATTGGTGTTAGTAAAAGAGAAGGAAGCCACACTTCAAATAAAAAGCCATAGTTAATGAGTAACTCCACTTTTGTTGGTGATCTGGGTGATCTATGTACATTGCAGGGATCGTAACAAACTTTGTTGCAGATTTCTACCTCTTGTTATTCTAAAGAAAACTCTGTGTGTTTGTCTGTGTCCATGTAGGAAAGTGAATCTAACGGAAATGGTTTCATAATTATCAGCTACTGCACCTGCAGGGCTCTAATGAGGAAAATTGAAGGGTCTGCTTCCCTTTAGATGTGATTTCTTATTGGGAGTATCTCACCAAAAATGATATTTTTGTTGCAGGAGATGCATGAAATCTGACTTGTAACTTAATGTAAACTTCTGGGAAAATCAGTGAGCCAAACACACAAGCAGGGAATGATGTTTTTGGGGGGCATTCTGTACACATATACACATATCCAGGTAGCCATGTTGCATTGAATTTTACAAATAATTACAGAGCTGCAGATTGAAAAGGAAAGGTAAATTTTAATAACATTCAATTACAATGTGACCTGTCCCACAATTGTTTACACTATATTATTTATTTATTTTTGCTATTTTTTTTTCTTTAAAGTTACCCTTTAAAGATTTAATGAATGGTCCAATGCAAGACAGACCACGTGAGCTCCACCCTTAAATGCGTTTCCCTCTCATTAAGTTTATTTCTAGAGTCTACAAATAAGCTCAATACAAGTGAAATGAGTTAGTAGGTGAAGCCTTATGCCGCGTACACACGGTCGGACTTTTCACCTGCAAAAGTCCGACGGACGCCGCCGGACAAAGTCCGGCGGAAAGTCCGACCGTGTGTGGTCTCCATCGGACTTCCGACGGACCGTTTCGGTCGGATTTTTGCGGAAATCCGACGTACTTTAGATTTGAAGCCTGCTTCAAATCTTTACGTCGTACCTCCGCCGGACTCAGTTCCTGACGGAAAGCCCGTTCGTCTGTATGCTAGTCCGAAGGACCAGATACGACGGAGGAGCAGGTTACTGCATCTCGCGCTCGCTGCAATAGGAAAAACAAATCTTCCTATTGCGGCGAGCGCGGGGCATACCAGGCCCTTAGGTCTGGTATGGATTATAAAGGGGAACCCCTACGCCGAAAAAACGGCGTGGGGTCCCCCTAAAATCCATACCAGACCCCGATCCGAGCACGCAGCCTGGCCGGTCAGGAATGGGGGTGGGGACGAGCGAGCGCCCCCCCCTCCTGAACCGTACCAGGCCGCATGCCCTCAACATGGGGGGGTGGGTGCTTTGGGGGAGGGGGGCGCCCTTCGCCCCCCCCCCCCCCAAAGCACCTTGTCCCCATGTTGATGAGGACAAGGGCCTCTTCCCGACAACCCTGGCCGTTGGTTGTCGGGGTCTGCGGGCGGGGGCTTATCGGAATCTGGGAGCCCCCTTTAATAGGGGGGCCCCCAGATCCCGGCCCCCCACCCTATGTAAATGAGTATGGGGTACATGGTACCCCTACCCATTTACCTAGGTAAAAAGTGTCAGTAATAAAACACAACACAGGTTTTTAAAATAATTTATTAAACAGCTCCGGGGGGGGGGTCTTCTTCCGTCTTCGGGGGTCCCTCCGGTTCATCTTCTCCCGGCGTCCGGTTGGTTCTTCTCCGCTCTCCGGCCTCTTCTCCCGGTGTCCCAGGTCTTCGGCCGGCCCCTCCGCTTTCTTCAGGTAGCTCTATTGCCAGCGGAGGTCCGGACTTCTGGGCTTCTTGGCTTCTTGTGTTCTCTTCTCTTCTCTTCCCCCAGATGTTGACACGACGCTCTCTCCGGCTGGACTGGTCTCTGAGGGCTGCGTTGTGACTTATATAGGCGGAGACCCCGCCCCCATATGATGTCACAGTCGACCACGCCCCCTAAAACGTCACAGTCCCAGCATGCCCAGGGACTGTGACATCATATGGGGGCGGGGTCTCCGCCTATATAAGTCACAACGCAGCCCTCAGAGACCAGTCCAGCCGGAGAGAGCGTCGTGTCAACATCTGGGGGAAGAGAAGAGAAGAGAACACAAGAAGCCAAGAAGCCCAGAAGTCCGGACCTCCGCTGGCAATAGAGCTACCTGAAGAAAGCGGAGGGGCCGGCCGAAGACCTGGGACACCGGGAGAAGAGGCCGGAGAGCGGAGAAGAACCAACCGGACGCCGGGAGAAGATGAACCGGAGGGACCCCCGAAGACGGAAGAAGACCCCCCCCCGGAGCTGTTTAATAAATTATTTTAAAAACCTGTGTTGTGTTTTATTACTGACACTTTTTACCTAGGTAAATGGGTAGGGGTACCATGTACCCCATACTCATTTACATAGGGTGGGGGGCCGGGATCTGGGGGCCCCCTTATTAAAGGGGGCTCCCAGATTCCGATAAGCCCCCGCCCGCAGACCCCGACAACCAACGGCCAGGGTTGTCGGGAAGAGGCCCTTGTCCTCATCAACATGGGGACAAGGTGCTTTGGGGGGGGGGGGCGCAGGGCGCCCCCCTCCCCCAAAGCACCCACCCCCCCATGTTGAGGGCATGCGGCCTGGTACGGTTCAGGAGGGGGGGGGGGCGCTCGCTCGTCCCCACCCCCCTTCCTGACCGGCCAGGCTGCGTGCTCGGATCGGGGTCTGGTATGGATTTTAGGGGGACCCCACGCCGTTTTTCGGCGTAGGGGTTCCCCTTTATAATCCATACCAGACCTAAGGGCCTGCGACGGGGCTCGCAAGGTTTCAATCTCGCCAAAAAAAGCGGCGAGATTGAATTCCTTTTCTAGTCCCGTCGTACCAAAGTCACGTTCAAAATGAACGGACTTGTCCGTGTGTGGGAAAGTCCGTTCGTTCTGAAAGTCCGGCGGAAGTCCGTCGGGAAGACCGGATTCCGGAAAGTCCGGCCGTGTGTAGGCAAGTCCGGCCGTTCAGAAAGTCCGGCGGTAGTCCGCCGGAAGTCTGGCGGCAAGTACGTCGGACCTAGCTTTCTAGAAAGTCCGACCGTGTGTACGCGGCATTAGTATTACTGTTTATTTTTCAGTTCTAAAAAGACTGCTAATATTGTTAATAAATTTACCTTCATTCACAAAAGGGGATGAGGCCCATGCACCAGGAATTGGCCATTTGTTTATAGGGTTGTAGCCGCCAGGTGCTGCGTGCAGGCAGCCCATAGAAGTCTAATGGCACGCCGCCTGCACTGGAAATCGCACCCGTACTGGGAACCTCAGGTCCTGTGTGGACTGGGATTTCAAAAATAGTGTAGGAACTTTTTTCCTGCATGTCGTGGGGCATGGCAGCCCATTCAAATGCATGGGCTCTCGTGCCCATGCAGATCACGGCCACACAGGTGTGAACCTAGCCTTAAGGCCCATCTCCAGGAAAAAAAAAATGTTTCCCGTGCAGTGGGGCTGTGCCCGCACTACAGGGTTAACTGCTAATTTTTGTTTAGGGGAGAGGAGATAAGAGATTAACTTACCTAATCCCCTGATCCTCCAATCACAAGAATGGTCCTGCACCCCCGTGCTCCAGCGGTCTTTAGTTGACTGCTGGAACACAGGGGTGTGCCGTTTTCTGGTGGAAGAAAGTATTGGGTGAGTATAAGTTTTCTCCTGACCCTTTGACAAAATGAGCAGTTGAGCCCTGCAATGCAGGCATAGCCTCACTACATGAGAAAACTTTTTTTTTTTTTGCCTGGAGTTGGGCTTCAACCACTTGCTTACTGGGCACTTAAACCCCCTTCCTACACAGGCCAATTTTCAGCTTTCAGCTCTGTCACTCTTTGAATTACAATTGCATGGTCATGCAACAATCTATCCAAATTAAATTTTTATCATTTTTTTTTAACACAAATAGAACTTTCTGTTGGTGGTATTTAATCACTGCTGGGTTTTTTATTTTTTGCTAAAAAAAAATGAAAATTTTGAAGCCCACTCAAAAAAACACCCCAGTTTCATAATTTGTTATAAAATTTTGCAAACAGATAATTTTTCTCCTTCATTGATGTGTGCTGATAAAGCTGCATTGATAGGCTGCACTGATGGGCACTGATAGGCTGCACTGATGAGCACTGATAAGGCGGCACTGATGGGTACTGATGGGCACTGATGAGGCGGCACTGGTAGGCACTGGTAGGTGGCACTGAAGGGCACTGATGGGTGGCACTGATAGGCACTGGCAGGTGACACTGATAGGCAGCACTAATAGGTGGCACTGAAGATGAGGCACTGGTGGGCACTGATTGATAACCCTGATAGGCAATGGTGGGCATTGATAGGTGGCACTGGTGGACATTGGTAGGTGGTACTGGTGGGCACTGATAGGCAGCACTGGTATGCACTGGTAGGTGGCACTGGTGGGCACTGGTAAGTGGCACTGGTGAACACTGCTTAGCAGCAGTGGGTGTCCGTATGCGGGACCGATGTTCCTCTGACAGAAGCCGGTAGTCGCCTTTTTTTTTTCCTCTCGCTATCAGCATGAGGAAAAAAAAGCCGATTATGATCTTCTGTTTACATCACGTGATCATCTGTCATTGGCTGACAGCTGATCACATTGTAATGGGCCAGGATCGGCCCCTTACTCCGATCTGTGATCAGCCGAGTCTCATTGACTCGCTGATCACAGAGTGTGCTGCACGTGCCTCACAGGGGGTGCGCCGGCGGTGCATTCTCGGAAGGACGTACATGGACCCCCTTCCAGCAATTTAGGCCTGCGCTGTAGCCCTTCTTTCAGCTACAGTGGGGGAGTGAGGAGGTTAAGGGAACAAAAGCTGCTAAAGGCAGAAGAAACACAAGCCAGCTATAGTTCTTGACCTAGACATTGGGCTGGGTGTTACAGCAAGCTGCTAAGTTTCGATGGTCATGGTGGCATTCCTCCAATTACAATGCCTCCTAACTAGGCAGGGTGTGGATTGACCATTTATGCTACACAGTTCAGTGACTAAGCAGCCATTCAATGTACTGTGATTGCTAAATCTGGTCTCCAGCTTCTATTCCAAAAGCTTAATTTGACACCGAGCTTCGTGGTCAACTACTGCCAATTTCTTTAGACAGTTTTCTTGGTCGGGCAGTTTTCTCTGTTAGGCAATATCTCTTTAAACTTCAATAATAGTTGCAGTTCAAGCTTAATTATTTGATATGAAAATTAGATATCAATCTACTATTATGTCAACATCTACTTGATGGCACTTAATATTAGCAAAGAAACATTATTCATTTTATTAACAAATATTTTATTCTTTGGGTTAAGCTTATTTCCTATCAGCAGCAGTGAGCGTAGCTGCTTTACTCAAGTCTCTCTAGAATTCTTCTGGATCATTGCAGGTCAGAGAGAACTTCAATAACATGTATTAAAGAATTAAAGAACATATTTCATTTTCCTGGCATCATGCTGGTAAGTACAGTAGGGCAATCGTGGGAAAAACCTAGCAGCTTTTACTTGCAGCCTATATGCACTTATATAAAGCATAAGCCTGCATAAACATCTCCTGCAGAAAATATGAAAGTACATCAAATATGGTTTATATATTTGAAAAATTTAATGTTTGGTCTTTAAAAAATTAAACGAATTACTTAATACAAATATTTTTATGATAGAATAGAATACTTTCAGGCCATATAGAGCAGTAGTCCCCAATCTTTCGGACCTCACAGACCACTAAACTCACAACTGTGAATCCCGTGGACCACTAACATGAATTTTACATGCCTTATATACACAATGCTCTGGATCTCTGTCCCCTCCCCCTGGACCACACTGCCGCCTTATACCAGCCTTTTTCAATCTGGGTGCTGTGGCGTGTTCTGGGTTCTTCAGGGGTGCCTTCACAAAATGCTTAAAAATTGCCCCAAATTGTCCAAAAACTGTCAACAAGTGGGTGGATCAGGTCTGCCTTTTTGTTAAATAAAACCACATTTTTTTTTTTGGGCAGCACTATAACCTTGGGCACTGTGTGGGCCAGATGCCAGCGTCTAAGAACCAATGCCATCATAGATTGATAAGGTGGATGCCAGGTGCCTGAGGACACCCCTCCTCTATTTCAGCACTGGGGTCAAGTTAGCTAAGTGAGGGAGAGAAACTGAGAGAGAAGAGAAACACCAAATACTAGTCATTACCAGCGTGCAAAGGTGTATTTGCTTTGTTAGAATAAATAACCTCCAAGTTGGGTGTCCTACTTGCGTGCTGCGAGTGTAATGCCCCGTACACACGGTCGGACATTGATCGGAAATTCCGACAACAAAATCCATGGATTTTTTCCGACGGATGTTGGCTCAAACTTGTCTTGCATACACACGGTCACACAAAATTATCGGAAAATCCGATCGTTCTAAACGCAGTGACGTAAAACACGTACGTCGGGATTATAAACGGGGCAGTGGCCAATAGCTTTCATCTCTTAATTTATTCTGAGCATGCGTGGCACTTTGTGCGTCGGATTTGTGTACACACGATCGGAATTTCCGACAACGGATTTTGTTGTCGGAAAATTTTATATCCTGCTCTCAAACTTTGTGCGTCGGAAATTTCGATGGAAAATGTGTGATGGAGCCTACACACGGTTGGAATTTCCGACAACAAGGTCCTATCACACATTTTCCGTCGGAAAATCCGACCGTGTATACAGGGCATTAGAATATTAGTTTCGTTTTTTAAATTTTAGAATGGTGTGCCTCGAGACTGTGCATAATTTTAAAGGGTGACTTGACTTAAAAAAGGTGGAGAAACCCTGCTTTATACACACAATGCCCTGCTCCCCCCCCCCCCCCGCACTCTTCATCACACTGTTGCCTTACACAGACTCAACATTGGATCTCACCTCCTTCTCCAATCATGTGCTCAAGCTCTGTGCTCCCTCCCACAGTCTGTGAACAGCACTGCCATTGGAAGTCCCCTCCTTCTTCACCTACCGCTCTCTGCACTACTCTCAGCACCTCCCTCTGAGTTCCCAGGAGCTGGAACTACAGAGGAGGTGCCAGGTATCAATGTACGCTAAAAGTATTGACTGCCAGCGCACATTAAGAACAACACTGGAATTAATGTTGGGCGGTATACCTCCAGCACAATGTTGATTTGCAACAGAACCAAAGTTTTCTCATGGACCATCAGTGGTCTGCAGACCACTGGTTGGCGACCGCTGATATAGAGTATTTGGATTATCTTCAAGGACTCGTCCAATTTTTGGCCCCATCAACTTCCATTTTCATCCCCTCAAAACAATTTTGGACTCAGTTCCTACTCCCCCATCCTTCACCCCCTGCAAAATGCACTGTGAAAAGCGATCTACCAAGGACCACTTTTCAGTGAAACAGCAAAGGGATGCAACATGTGAAAACGAGCCCAAATACTACCAACTTTAGTATTATTATAGTGAAAGTATACAAGGAGTATATTTCGCCTTTAAATAACTTGTTGAATTAGCTTAAACAGATTTAATGTATGTCTAGTTAAAAAAAAAAAAAAAAAAAGAAAATCTTTTTTCAGCTTCTATTTGAACGACAAGCAGAATAAAAGTTTCTTTAATTTTATCCGTCAAAAGCTTTTATTCCTTCAGCTTTCACAATGAAAGAATTCACAAATTGCTTTTAAATGCGTTTTTTTTTTCTTTTGCAGTAACTACTAATATTTCAGATGCAGCAATTTTCCCTCTGCATCCCCCCGAGGTTTCAAACATTTGAGTTTTATGAGTATTGTCTGCATTGTGCAAGGTTGCTTTTCAATGCTGAAATGCCTTACTAGCTGTCTAGTAAGCCTGTTGTATTTTTAATTGCCTCCTATCCTCAGCATTTAGCTCACGTCTTAATACAGTACGCCCTTTGCATTAAAGTGAACAGAGCCCTGTTTAATTCCATTCCTTTAAATGTTTAAGTCAAGGCAATTTTTTCCATCTCTATCAATCCTAACCCTTAATCAATGTGTCCTACTTTATTGCTCTACAGCCAGCATCCTTAAAGAGACCCTGTCTCCAGACCATTCATGTCCAAACAGATGATACTGTATGTGCATTCTGCTAGGAAATTTGACCACTTCAAGAGAGTCAATCCCCTAGTGCAGCCCCCTCCTTCCTGCCACAGCCTCCTCCCTGTGCTGGCCCAGCCCCTTCCTCACTCCCTTTAACTCCCTACATAACCTTTTATGTAACTGCCAGAGGACAAGTAAATACAAAATCAAGCAGGTTCCTCTGTGGGACTTCTAAAGGCAGAAATTTCTTGACAAATAAATATAATGAAAATATATCGATATTTTATTGAAAACGTTTAAAAATTAATTGGTGGCTTATGGGAAGTCACAATAGGATGCATATATCTATTATACAAAAATACCAAATACAGATATCAAGAAACATATGTGTGTATGTATACAGACAACCACTTGAGACTGGTCAGTAGTGAACTGGGTCAGATGATGTCCGACGCGTTTCGAGGTTTGTAGCGATTAAACCTCTTCTTCAGGGGATAGTGGTTCATTGGCTGTCTGTAAATTAATAAAAAGCAAAAACAAACATAATAAGCAATTATCATACAAAATATATGAATAAGCATTACATATTGAACATGTAATAGAATAACAACATGAGATCTAACCATGTTTCTTGAGATGTCAGGAAAAATGCATCTGGTTAAAAGAAACGAGGAGAAGTGTTCCGCTGGGGACACGTAAAGGTGAATACCAAGTCTAAGTACTTTTTGATGTCTGCAGGTACAGGTAAATAACATACCTACAATACATTAAATGCACAGATCATCTTATAGGAAGATTTTTATAGGTCTGACGAGGGGAGCAGCTGTGTGCAGGATCACGTATATCTACCTGATCCCTCACTTCCAGGTAGGGGGCGCTCCCTCCCCCTGTGATAACACACAGCAGAAGTTGATCAGCGGGTATCGGGGACCCAATGTCTGCTGGCATCAGGCGATCATAAGGCAGAGACACAGAACTGCAATCTGCTTATGTAAACAAGGCAGATCGACAAGAGAATCCGGCAGGCTGGTTGTACCCAAGTTGATCGATGTATCAACTTGCTACATTCAGCCTGCCCATTAACGGATTGAATAAGAATCGGCCGAGAATTGAACTGTGTATGAATGGCCTAAGGCTAAACCTACTCCCACATCCATCCTAAGCTTGTTCTATCTGACCCTGTAAAGAAAAGACCTGTAGACTTACCTATTCTGAAGCCGCTCCAATCCGCCCATGGGCAGCTGTCAGCAGCAGCTTCAATTTAGAGGAGGGACAGCTGACAATGGATACCCCATAGTAACCCTATGGGTGACATCATTTCCCAGGCATTTGCAGGCATTGTTGGCGAAATCTCTCCTCTACACAGAAGGCGCCGCTGGAATAGAATAGGTAAGTATACAGGTCTATTCTTTACAGGGTTAGATAGAATAGGCTTAGATTGGGGGTGAGAGTAGGTTTAGCTTTAGTTAAAACTGAACAGTTTTAGTGCTACAGGGAAGCCCATGTGCTCCAGATCAGGTATATATGTAATCTGACACTTATGCCGCGTACACACGGTCAGATTTTCCGACGGGAAATGTTCGATGGCAGCTTGTTGTCGGAAATTCCAGTCATGTGTAGGCTCCATCGGACATTTTCCGTCGGAATTTCCGACAAACAAAATTTGAGATCTGGATCTCAAATTTTCTGACAACAAAATCCGTTGTCGTAAATTCCGATCGTGTGTACACAACTCCGACGCACAAAGTTCCACGCATGCTCGGAATCAAGCAGAAGAGCCGCACCGGCTATTGAACTTCATTTTTCTCGACTCGTCGTATGTGTTGTACGTCACCGCGTTCTTGACGTTCGCAATTTCCGACGAGATTTGTGTGACCATGTGTATGCAAGACAAGTTTGAGCCAAAATCCGTTGGAAAAAAAACATGGATTTTGTTGTCGGAATGTGCGATCATGTGTACAGGGCATTACGGGTAGGGGGCACACATGCGTGTTGCTGGTAGCTCGCTTCCGCATTGACTACACAGAGCGGAAACCAATTGGCGGGTGCACAGTACCCGATGTCCTCCGGTACCCACCGATTGTCAGGCAGAGAGGCTGAGTGCTGGTCCGCCTATGTAAACAAGGCAGATCATCGTTCTGACAGGAGGGAAGGGATGGAGTTTGTGCCCCTGCAAACCAGGGAAAAAATTCCATCTCTTCTTCTAGTAAAAGCACCTCCCACAGTTCACATAAACAGTAGTTGGGCACGCAGTAAACCCTTTGATTGTCTTACAGATTTAACCCCTTCCCAGCCAGTGTCATTAGTACAGTGACCGTCCATATTTTGTAGCACTGGTTCCCAAAAAGTGTCAGTTAGTGTCAGAATGTCTGCCGCAATATCCCAATCCCACTATAAGTCGCTGATTGCCGTCATTACTAGTAAAAAAGAGATAAATAAAAATTCCATAAAATGTATCCCATAGCTTGTAGACACTAGAACTTTTGCACAAACCAATCAATATATGCCTATTGGAATTTTTTTTTACCAAAAATATGTAGCAGAATACATCTTGGCCTGATGATGAAGAAATTATATTTTTTATTTATTTTTTATTGGATATTTTATATGGATATTTTATAGCATGTTTTTTTTTTTCAAAATTGCCTATATTTTTTTGTTTATAGCGCAAAAAAAAACAAAAAACATAGAGGTGAAAAAACACTACCAAAAGAAAGCTCTACTTGTGGGGGAAAAAAAGGACATTCCTTTTATTTGGGTACAGCAGGGCCACACAATTGTCAGTTAAAGTAACGCAGTGCCGTATCACAAAAAATGGCCTGGTCATGAAGGGGGGTAAACCTTCCGGAGATGAAGTGGTTGCACAAATCATCTTATGGGAAGATTTTTGTTGGTCTGACCACAGGGTCTCTCTCATTTCATTTTTTTTTTCTAAATTGTTACAGTTAAAGCAAATGGTCTGCATTTTGTAGGAGGTGCAGTTCATTCCTTTCTATTGTGAGAACATAATACATTTTGTTGTTTATAATAAATGGATCAATTTGTGAGTAAATGATTGCCATTAAATGATTGCCATTAAAATAGGACAAATAAAATAAAAATGTTTTATTTGTCCTGAGGTCTTCAATTCACTTGGTGCATTAGCAAGATTTTTTTATGTCTGATTCCTCCTGGCATATAAAGAAAGCCAGACTTTTAAAGGAATTGTATATTTTCTAACAAAAGCGTAATTGCATCATTTACACAGCAATCATTTTTGCTACCTAAAGCATAATTACATAATTTATCTCAATACAGCTAGCACAACTTCAAGCTCAATAAAACTTAAATCTTTTGTATAGGATCCAATATGTGTAATGTTTTAAGGTAAAGAAGAAATACACGGCTATACAGTATTTATTTGTAATCTATCTCGTTTGTGTGGTTCATTCTGCATTATGGCTGCCATCACAGGGCTGGTTGTATCTGTAAGACTAGATGTCCAGAACACCCCACCCCCCTACATCAGATGTCAAGCCCCCCCCCCACCATCAGAAGTCAAGAGTCTCCCATCTTCCCTTTACATCACAGTGCACCCCCCCCCCTTACCTCGTGCTGCTGCCAAAAAGAAGCTGGAGACGAAGCTGGGAAGCAGAAAGTGCAGGGTCTGGAGGAGGACCAAAGGAGGGCTGGAGTCAGCTGCTGGAGTCTGCTGAATGCTGAGATCAGGAGGTCAGGGGAGGCGAAGACCTGGGTGTGGTGTGACTGCACAGAAAGGCACCGGATCTGGTGGAGGAGTTCTATCCTCCTCTCTGCTGCTGACTGCTGAGATGGGGGGGGGGGGGGGGGCAGATACAAGCCTCTCTGCAGCTATACGGACAAGCGCAAGATCTGGTGGAGCAGTTTGGTCTTCTTCTCTGCTGCTGATTGCTGAGACAAGGTGTGGGGGAGACAAGGGGGTGCCACAGCTGCAGGAGAGATGTGAAGGCCACGTGAAATGGCCTGGCATGCTGGATTAGGGCTGCGGGCCTTGTGTTTGACGCTTGTGTTTTAGTGTATTTAAAAGTGTGTAGCTAACTCCTACCCCGGTTTCTATTTAAAGTGTATATAAAGCCATTTTTTTTCTTATAGTCATAACCTCTGTCAGGTATTTGTATGTTTCAATCTTTGTCCCATCAGGGGAACTTCCATTAGATTCCTGTCCCAGAGACACTAGTTGGATAGAAGAGGGAATCCTTTCAAAGCGACGCAAAATGCCTTCAAAAACCTTTGTTATCAGAACAGGTTTATCTATTGGAAGATTTTCCCTCTCCTGCGGCAACTCAAAAATGTGGGATTTGAAATGACTTTTTGTACTGGGGACATTTGTCCTCAGGACTACGGATAAGTTTGGGTTTGGTTTGAACTCAGACGTTTGCTGTCATTGTTGGGCCAATGAGTTGTAGGCCCCACAGTTACATGTATACAAAGGGCAGGGATGCTCAAAATATCTTTGACCCAGTTTGACCATGCGTCCATATTAGGTCAATAATGTCACAAGCATCCCCACCCCTTTGTGTATGTCAACCATGGTGCATGGAATCTACTGCCTGTAGCTCATTGGCTCAGCAATGACAGCTAACTTCTGGGTTTGGATAGAACCCAAGCCTGAACTCAGTCTCATCACTACTTGGGACCAATAGTGATAGTATATGTCCCCAGAAAGGATGCAAATAGCAGTAAAAACCATACAAGGATTCTAAGTGTAGCACTACCCCCATAAAGGCCACTGGATTTTTGGGTTCTCCCAGTCAGACAACAGGAAATTTCTGTCATTTACTCAGTAGTGAAAAAACAGTCCAGGGTGCTTTGTTTTGTTTTTGGTCTATTAGGGGATAAAGTTGGATAGGGATGGGAAGGTATGGGATGCCCAGAACTGTAGTTGAGGACTTGAAGCTCTGCTACCAAAAAAAGATCACACGGCTGTTCTCCCATAGGAAAAGCGGACCAGCTCAACTGGTTAAAGAAAGATTTTCAAGCACTGAATGCAGGTGCTTTCTCTCTATAGAAAAATGCCAAGGCACCTGGCCTCTCCTTAGATTCCCCAAGCAATAAGTGTAGGGTAGCTGTGGTGGCTTTAAGTGGTTCTAAGCTGTCCCTTTGTAGAAAGCTAGCTGGGTATTGCATCTAGCTGCTTCTCCTCTGTGGGCTCTGGGGTGTAGTGGTTGAAGATACTCACTTCGTCCCTTTGGTGGCTCCTGTAGCACATATGACTGCTGAACAGGCCTACTGCTGGACAGGTCCCAATGGCTCCCAGGATGGCTTCAGCTAGACCTAGCTGAGGCTGAAAGGGTGTATGGCTTCCTTTTCTGCTCTCTCTCTCTATCTTCCTCTGGCTCCTTCCTTTTTGCCCAGAGGCAGAGCCCCTTAGCATAGAGGTCCCCTCCAGGTGAAAGGACCCTGGATTCCCACATGGCCAGTCTCCAGAATATTTATGGCCTATCTCTCCATCTTCTGGGCTGTCTCTACTCAGGGTTTGGAGGAGACTCCATAAGTATTCAGGCCTAATCTCTGCCCCTTCACCCTCTAAGTTCTACAACTCTCTAACAGTTCCGTAAGACAGGGAGAGGCGACAGAAACTCAGCCCTTGGAGCTCTGCCAAACTAGTTCTAAGCAAATTAACCTTTTTAAATAAATATACCTACACTGTACAGTGAGGGAGCTAAATAAGCTTTCCACATTGGGTCTAAAAATGAAAAATAATGTTTTAGCTTTACATACACATTAGGGCTCCAGTTGCATGCATAAAATTTAGTTAGTTTGGTGGTCTGTGTCATTCTCTAGCTTGTTTATGTTTCTGATCAATAAGCTCGTTCTGCCAGAATTTCAGCCTGTGTTCTTGTTAAGTTTTAGCTCTTTCTGTCCATCTTTGTGTTTTGTAGAAATTAGGCTTAGTTCACATGGGCAGCCAGGGGATAGTAAAAATACGTGCTTGATCTGTGTTTTTACCAGCTCAGATGGGAGAGTTTACAGTACCTTCGACCACAATGCTTTGTAGCAATTTTAACTTGGCATGTTGAGTATGACAGGCAGCACCAATGGTCTTTAGTTATGAAGCTGGGGAGACAGTAATGCCCCGTACACACGGTCGGACTTTGTTCGGACATTCCGACAACAAAATCCTAGGATTTTTTCCGACGGATGTTGGCTCAAACTTGTCTTGCATACACACGGTCACACAAAGTTGTCGGAAAATCCAATCGTTCTAAACGCGGTGACGTAAAACACGTACGTCGGGACTATAAACAGGGCAGTGGCCAATAGCTTTCATCTCTTTATTTATTCTGAGCATGCGTGGCACTTTGTCCGTCGGATTTGTGTACACACGATCGGAATTTCCGACAACAGATTTTGTTGTCGGAAAATTTTATATCCTGCTCTCAAACATTGTGTGTCGGAAAATCCGATGGAAAATGTCCGATGGAGCCCACACACGGTCGGAATTTCAGACAACACGCTCCGATCGGACATTTTCCATCGGAAAATCCGACCGTGTGTACGGGGCATAAGAAGCTATAGAAGGTAAAACAGATAGAAACCACTTAATATTTTCTTAATATTTAAGAAAGATATTAGCTATAAAACTTCAATGTCTAAGAAAGGAAAGGATCACCTCACACCAACAATGTAAATGAAAGCTTCTCCAGCCTGACTACATCTAGGCAATGCCCCAACACGTTTCGCCCCACCCTCAGGGATTAGTCATGAAGGACCTGGCTGGGGCATTACATTACACTCCGGTCTTGTAAGTGTACAGTGATTGGACCTTTCCTTTCTTTGACTGCGTGCATCATGCCGGGATAGGCTCTCTCCACGCTAGCACCCCTCTGTGTGAGCCACCGGAGCAAAAAATGAGAACCTTGAGAGGCACCCAAAGTTTTCCTAGCTTATGGTCACAGCTTTAGCTACCATGTCACTCATAATTCTCCATGAAACCTAACCTCCCAATCCTGCAATGGAAACATGCATACAGGATTCATGCAGTGCTAAAAAAAGAATATCCTCTTAACCGGTAAAAAGACAAACTCTTCTCTGCATTTCTCTTTTGCAGCCTTGTGCTCAGTATCAATTGACAAGACTACATTGAATCAACAATTTTGTGCATTGTTGGAGTATTTTCTTAATGTTTCTATATAAGGCCGACTTCACAGTAAAGGTTGACAATGTTCAGCTAAAGCTTAAAAAGTACTTCTTAAGCTTCATTTAATTAACTTAGGTTTAAGGATATGTCCTTCCGACTTCGGTTTTGACTAATGATCATTTTCCACTGAGTGTTCTGCCAAATATGAAGGTATATTGAAATGGATACTGTGTTCTTGATCTCTTGATCTTGATCTGAGCGTGACATTTATGGGTACATTTTTTTCTTTTATGCATCACATTTTAAAAGTCATTCTTTTTTTCATTAATTCCAGGCAAGTGTATTAAAAAATCTGAACGTAGGATATATACAAAGCACCAAAACATAAATCTCTGTAATCACTCATACATCATTAAATGCTTTAAAAATAATTATAATTTAAGCCTCTAAATTTTACTTGGGTTCTGTTCTGTTTCAAATGCCACTTTTTGTGAAAACAAAAGTGCAGCACCCAAGTGAACAAGAATGAATATTCACAATCACAATAGACAATCTTATAATCAAAAATCAAAGTGTAAATAGTATACTTATGACAAATATAACCAACAAAAACATGACTTTAAAAAGTGCATAAAAAGTCCCACAAACGTGACTCTTCTTAGTGGTAAATAATAACTCCAACAGTTGTCTGTGTGTACTATTCATCCAACAATCCAAATATATGACCACATGCTGCTCCAAACCGCCACCTTTGCACATTCACTAGCTATTAAAGCGTTTGTTAACCCCGAAAAAAAAAGTGAGGCTTGATACACACACCTGATCTCTATATGACGGTCATGTCCGTGGGAGACTGGCCATCTGAAAGTGAGGCTTGATACGCACACTTGATTTCTATAGGACGGTTGCCAGATGACCCACTTTTCATAACGAGGTTTTAGTCGCACGCGTGGACACCCTTTTTCGAAAACCAGGAAGTGTTTACATTCCAAACGTTAATTGAGCACAGGTTTGTATTCTGTTATTGGGGTACAGCATCTATTTAAATGCAATCACCACGGCATGTTGACACCCCGGATGATGTCTCCTTAGATGAAACGCATCGGGCGAGTCTTGCTGATGTTATTGCAACCTACAGTCTGTTTTATAAGCGCTTTTTATCTTCCCTAAGAGCCCTTTTACACTGGGGCGGTTTGCAGGCGCTATTGCGCTAATAATAGCGCCTGCAAACCGACCCGAAAGTGCCGCTGCTTGCATTCCAGTGTGAAAGCCCCGAGGGCTTTCACACTGGAGCGATGCGCTGGCAGGACGGTAAAAAAAGTCCTGCCAGCAGCATCTTCGGAGCGGTGAAGGAGCGGTGTGTATACCGCTCCTTTACCGCTCCTGCCAATTGAAATAAATGGGACGGCGCGGCTATACCGCCGGCAAAGCGCCTCTGCAGAGGCGCTTTGCGGTGGTATTTAACCCTTTCTCGGCCGCTAGCGGGGGGGAAAACCGTCCCGCTAGCGGCCGCATAACGACGGTAAAACGCCGCTAATAATAGCAGCGTTTTACCGCCGACGCCGCCCCCCGCCCCAGTGTGAAAGGGCTCTAAATGTGAGTGTTCCTCTTACTTTTAAATAAATATCCATTGTTATGTGGATTTACACTATGTGAAACTTTCGTTTCATTTCATTTCATTTCATTGGGCCCAATTTGGACATTTTCACTTAGGGGTGTACTCACTTTGGTTGCCAGCAATTTAGCTGTGTGTTGAGTTATTTTGAGGGGACAGCAAATTTACAGTGTTATACAAGCTGTACACTCACTACTGTACATTGTGGCAAAGTGTCATTTCTTCAGTTTTGTCACATGAAAAGATAGAATAAAATATTTACAAAAATGTGAGGGGTGTACTCACTTTTGTGAGATGCTGTACATATATAAGGTTTACATTAATACATTTACATTTTTTTACTCTTAGATTATATGCATTTGCTATCACATGGTCCTATTTTTATACAACTGTTTTCACTTAGAGCTGCACTTACACTAATTATCCTAAATTGCAGTTGTCTTTTGCCTTGCTAGCTGCTATTGCAATTTTTCAGGTGACAGTGTGGTATATTTCACTTTGATACTAGAGTGTTGACCTGTCTATTCCTATCCATGAAATAGCCTGCTAAACAAGCCGCCCGTTGTGTTTATTGCCGGAACCATTTTCCTGGCGTCCAAAGACTTAATTTAACTGCATACATTTTTTTTTTCCCTAGCGCTGACTAATATTTATCAGTTTGAATGCCACTTTATGCATTGACATACCTCCTTAGACCCAGTCTGTCCATACACTATGGTTACCAGATGACTTGGCACCATCCAAAGGCAGCTTCAATAAAACACAGAAGTTGTGTCTGCTAATTGCAGTACAAAGGGTGTTTTTCCAGTCTTTACAAGAGAAGATATGTTCACTTTCCTAAGGCTGGCCACAGATAATGCAATTTTCTTTCTTTCAACCAAAGGGTGAAGGAAAGAAAAATGCTCGATTCCGCCATCAACATAGTCAGTGTTCATGAAGGAATGCCTTCCACTGAGCTACAGGGGGTCCCCGGGTTACAAACAAGTTAGGGACTGTAGGTTTGTTCTTAAGTTGAATCTGTTTGTAAGTCGGAACAGGTACATTTTTTAAGTATAGCTCCAGCCAAAAAAACAATTTGTAAGCTTTTTGGATAGCATAGGGAAGGGTTAACACCCCTGTAACATTTGTTTTGCTGTGTGTGCCCCTGTTCAGAAGATTTAACCTCACTTTCTGTCCCAATGACAATTGGATTTTGAACATTTCGGGTTGTTGTGGAAACAAGCCTTGTTGATAAAGCATCAGTGGAGGTACCTTTTCCCCATAATAGCTCTTACAGGAGAGAATTTCCCTTCCTAGCGGTAGATTTCCTCTCACTTCCTGTTGTCTCCCTCTGTTTGTAAGTAGGAGTCGTTTGTAAGTCAGATGTTTCTAACTAGGGGATGCCCTGTATTGTATTCTGACAGTGGGAACTATAGCCGCCAGCAGTGTTCACAAAAAGAAAAAAAAACAGCAGGCTGATTGTACTGAAGATCATCGATAGATCAACTTCAGTACAACCAGTCTGCCCATGGATGGATACGTGCAAACAATAAAACCAAAAAACCCTGCGCTTGCTCAATAATTTAGCAACTAACAAAACAAATAGAAATTTTCGCTTAAAACAACAGGTGTAACAAAGTGTAGTGCTATGATAATAAATGAAATATCCATAATAAATGGTGAAATACAATAAAACTTTTATAGTGGGAAACGTATAGTGAAATGTAATAAAAATAAAGTCTCTAATATTGTCTAGGTATCCATCATATATACTGGTTAATTACAGTCCATTTTGAAGTGAAGCAGTTCTGATCACCATGTGAGTAGTCAATATAGTGGATGAAGAGGGAAAATGTTGATGTGGTGATACCGCCACCCAAGTGAAATGGAGGCTTACCAGAAAGTTTGAACCCAAAAGAGCATACGCTCTATGGGTCAAACCAGCTTATATTGCCCACCGGCAATGGAGGGGGAGCCTTGGGAACCAACAGTAAATGGGGTCCTGAGAGCCTTCACAGGAGGGTCTTTTGTTATTCTGAAGTAATCCCTTGAAATTGAATTGAATTTCATCTATGGCTGGTTTAAGAAGTAGGGAGGGTCTAGCTAAGAGGATAAAGATTTGGGAGTACTTATTTTAGATTATTGCAAAATGGACAAAGAATGTGGCCAGGCAGTGGGAAAAGCAAATAGAATTCTAGGATGTATTACTAGTAGGGTCATCAGCAGGAGGAAGGAGGTTCTGATTCCCCTTTATAGATCTGTAGTTAGACCTCATTTAGAATAGTGTGTGCAGTTTTGCAGACCCCAAATGCTATTGATAAGATAGAATGAGTCCAGAAATGGACATCAAAAATGGTGAAAGCTCTGAGTGATAAAACATATCAGGAGAGACTTCAGGAACTTAATATGAACAGTCTGGAGGAAAGAAGGGAAGAGGGAGACATAAATGAAACCATTACATACATCAAAGGGGTGAATAAGGTTCCGGTGGGCAGTATTATCAATATAAACTAGTAAAGATCAAGAATACAGGGACAATTTAGCAGGAGGAAAGGCCAAAACCAATCTTAAAAAGTATTATTTTACTAAAAGAGTAGTTGGAATAAACTTCCAGCAGAGGTAGTGTGCCAGTCAGCAGTTAATGGATTCAAACATGCTTGTGACAAACATAGATCTATACTCAAAAAAAGGTAACAAAAAACAAAAACCCTACATACAAATACATATAACAGAGTTTGTGTAGTTAAAAATGATGTGGCCACAAAACAATTGAAGATGTGGCATGTGCACAACTTTGTCAGGCTGTAATGTCACAATTACGGGATGTAAATCATAATTATGGTACTGCAGCTCAGCAGCCTGTTTTTACCCCCCCCCCCCCCCCCCCCGGCTACCCGTGTGAAAGAATCCTTTAGTTCTATTGAGTTCTATTGAATTTACTGTATATACATTTATGTACTGTATATATGTATGTCAATAATTATCTGCATACATAAAGTATCCTCTAGTGACTTTGCTGTAATGTGTTTTGCAGGTAGTACTTTCTGCAAATAAGCAATCTTTTATAGGGCAGCATTACCCAGAAATAGCCTACCAAATCTTTAATGGGCTAATAAAACCCTAAATCTTTGGGATCTAAATGTTAATGCATTGCCCTTTTTATTTTCTAGCCAGCACCACACCGCATTGTCTCTTGTGTAATGCAGTAACATAATTCTTCTCTAACTTCTTTCCCTACTACAACAAGCAATACCTAAAGATACGGCAAACTGTGAAGTAACATTAAAAATGTGTGTGATAAAGTGAATATTTCAATAAGTAATGAACTGAATACATCTAGTTGTTTAGTACCAACACATTTCATGGGGCTTTACAGCATACATAGAGCCATTGAAAAGACTCCCTGCCATGAAAGCAGCAGTTATATCATTTTCCTATCACTGATTTAGAAGGAATATATTGTGGTTTTTGTATATATTGGCATACTGTATTTACTATGGTTGAAATACAACTAAATTCTGTACTGTTTTTAAGTTCTCTTTTGTTTTCTCTGGGATTCATATTTCTTGATTCTCAATTTCAATCACTAAATGGAGCTCTTAATTTAATTGTACATTGTTCTTTTTACACACAACAATATCCTTATCTGCTTTATTAACAGCTTTTTTTTGTTAACAGAGCTCAGTTCCTCAAGCTGCAGTTTATACAACTAAATGATTTAGCATTTACCCTTCTTGCATGTCATTTATAAGGGCTCCTTGTGAAGATTCAAATAGAGATAAACTGAGGAATTACCTAAACTCCCTGCTCCATTATAATGCTGCAGGAAACTGTCAGAGGTGGCATGCAACACATTACCTAAACAGATAGACCTGTTTCAGGTTTATTTGTGCCATCCATGCTAGCACCGGGTCTGCCCCTAATTAACAGAGGGAATGCGGCAGTTTTTCAAATAGAAAACAACCGCAGATCCCTTCCAGGTGTGACCTTGTCAGACAGCTCACATCCCTCTCTCTGCCCATGCTGTGATTACACTACGTGAGCAGAGCCTGCAAGGTTAACAACCCTCCTCCTCCTTCCCATTCTGAGCTGAGAAGGGGGCAGAGGACGGCAGAGACATCAGAGCATACAGCTCCAGCTCCCTTTCTCTGTGCTGTGTGCTATATATGTCACAGCCACATAACAGAAAACTGATTTATCCCAATTAACAAAGTAGCTTATGCCCCTTTGTTAATTGGGAGTAGCATATGCTCAATTTTTACATTTAGAAGAGTGCTACCAACATTTTGCACCACTCTTTGTTAATTCCACCCAAAAGGTCTGAAAGCAAACAGTTTATGCTGTGCTCTCTCATTTGAAAATCATACTGCTATGTAAATCATGACAGCTAATAAACGTTAACAAATTAAAATACAAATGATCCAAAACCATTAGAGTTCATGTGCATGGTTATTTGTAGGCGTTTTATGCACCTAGTGTACATTTCCCAGAACTTTCCTGCACCTGGAGAGCCACACATGCCATAAACAGCTTGCCATGCAAGTGAATGGCTATGCATGCTGTAGTCTTGTAAACGCCAGTGCTTCTTTGTATTGGCATTTACCCATGCATGCACGTCAAAGGTACTTCTGAACACAGAACATCCACGTTCAGGAAATACATGGGACGTGCATGTGGAAATACATGAGAGCTTAGGATGAACTTCATCACTGAAAGTGTGCATCTTGAAATGCAGTCTGTGAAAACTGTTGTCACCCTCCTTATGCTATGCAGGCATGCTGTCATGGTCTAGGATCTGGCTCGGAGGCCAATGGCTGTAGCAGTAGGGAGGTTCATGAGTAGTCAAAAGGAAATATACCAGCAGATCCTTCTAGCCGATGACGCAGGTTCACCCATGGTGCAGGTTCTAAGTACTAGCTGCTATCCCAGACCTCCTGATGGTGGAGATGGGTTTTGCTGCATGATAGTACCAGGTTGCAGTCTTCAGAATTGCCCCACTAGGAGGTAAGCAAGCCATGGTCCAGTAGCAGATGGGTAGGGATCAAGCAAAAGCATAGACCGTAAACAAACTAAAGGTTAGTAACAAGTAATATCTGGATGAGATCAGACGGAAGCGTAATCAATGAACAAGCCAAGGTTGATAACGAGAGGTAGCGAAGATAAGGGCAGCAGCAGGTATGCAAGGAGCAGAATGTTGGCTGGAGAAAGCACAATGATCTGGCAAACAGGAAGTGCAGAGGCATGGTTCACTAGAAGCAAGCCACAAAGCAAGGTTGTCCAAGGAATCAGGCAGGGAGTTCTCCAGCATCTCTGGTGGCACAGTGGGAAAGACCATCAGCCATACACCACAAAGGTTGCATGTTCAGACGTGGTTTCTTACAGATGCATCATTGCAGGAGCTAATAGATCACAAGATGATGGCTTCCTTCTTATGGCATGTAAAATAAGTCTTAATAAAGAGATTTATTATTATTAGTATATTATTATTATTAGTATATCCGAGTATCGATCATGTAAAACCCAAATGACAGATCTATAGGTTAAACCGGAATGAAAAACTGTATGTATATGCAATACATTAATTGTGATTTGTTATTCAGTAATAGGCATCCTTTGTAAGCACACCTTACTAATTACACTGATAAATGAAATTGACAGAGGCATATTTTTAAATGACAACTGCTGAATGCCAAGAGCTTTGTCTAATGTATGATGTACATCAGTGATGTACCATATTATTAATATTCGGGGATCTGAGAGCCAGCTGGATTTCATTTACTTCCTATACGGCACAAAAAAATAAAAATAAAACTGGTGCCAATTTTTGTGCAATCAGAACTAGCCACAAACCGAGGGAAGTTTGCCAAGAAAATTACTGACAGAATTAGGTGCCTAATTGGTGTACATTTAACTGTCTCTTATTCATATAATGACGTCGGACAGGTTTGTGCGTATTTGTGACCTTCCGTCCACACTTTCCAAGATAAGAAAGAAATACATATTTTAGTACAAAGTATGAAGGCAAAAGATGCACCGATGCCATGTCCCCAGTTACATTAAGAGTAAACATGCTAAATAATTGGCTTCAGCCTTTCTCAAGCTTTTTAACATGGAGGAACCCTTGGAATAACTTCACAGTTTCAGGGAATCCTGCTGATAGGTACTATATCAACAGGTTATGATACATTAGTGTAGCACCCTCCTAGTGTAGAGTAGGCTGCTAGGTAAATTTAGTTAGCTCCACCTTAATCAGAGGAGCAAGGGGTAAAATAATTAGAGCTGCTCAGTGTTTCATAGGCTGCTACTCTGTTGCCTCTCCCTGCCTTCCAGAGGATTCTAGAACCATAGTAGTAGAAAAAACAGGTTATGCAGCCTGGATATTTAAGGGACTCCAGCCAATCCCTGTGGAGGCATGCCCAGTAGGTGGTAGATGCGCTCATAAATAGGCTAAGACCTAAGGCAAGGCAGGAGTGTTCCTGGGTCCAATCCTGCAGGAGGAGACCCTTGAGGAAGGACCTTAGAACAATCTTTTAGGAAGACACCGAGGTTGCAGCTAGACTTAGCTGGGGGGACTATTCGCAAATCTGAGTTTAGGGATTAGGCTGGGTCTGGAGAAGCTCACTGGAGAGAGCCAGGAGTAAGTTAGTAGGAACGATTCCAGCTGTCCTATGGTGGTGGAGTCTACATTTTCCTCACTAGGAAGAGCCTGGTGAATCTCAGTAGGAGGCAACCAATGATCCTATGGCTATGTGAGTAAATGACCCTAACACTGAAAAGTAGTGACTGTGTGTGACTTTTAACTCTGGGAGTAGTAAAGGTCACCATCAGCATAGAGATCCTGTATTCCTTGTTTTGTACTAGGCAACCAGAAGTGAGGAGTCCTCAAGCTGTTCAATTTTTCAGTTTACTGAGGTAACCTATGCTCCCTATCACTATCCAAGTTGATTAGTCCCAATAAAAACCCCAAAAGAAACCCCTAGATTGTTCTTTGGAGCCAGTAGAAGAGTGCAGGAAATGCTGTGTGCCTGACTGTCTGCGTTCTACGAGTGAAATAGGACCAACATTCACCAGCGGCTCTAAATTAGCGTGATGGCCAGTCAGAAGAATTCTTCTTACATTTGTGTTACTTAGTCATTTTATAGAGCACACGGGTTCGCTTTAATCTTAGTAATAGGTAGGTATTTGAAAATAACAAGACAGGGACAAATAAATGAGAATTTTGCAATGGGCATGAATAAATACAAATGAGACTTGGACTAATATTTTAGATGCTCAAATAGTAATGTATTACAGTATCTCACAAAAGTGAGTACACCACTCACATTTTTGTAAATATTTTATTATATCTTTTCATGTGACAACACTGAAGAAATGACACTTTGCTACAATGTAAAGTAGTGAGTGTACAACTTGTATAACAGTGTAAATTTGCGGTCCCCTCAAAATAACACAGCCATTAATGGTGAAATCGCTGGCAACAAAAGTGAGTACACCCCTAAGTGAAAATGTCCAAATTGGGCCCAATTAGCCATTGTCCCTCCCCAGTGTCATGTGACTTGTTAGTGTTACAGGGTCTCAGGTGTGAATGGGGAGCAGGTGTTTTAAATTTGGTGTTATCGCTCTCACTCTCTCATACTGGTCACTGGAAGTTCAAAATGGCAACCGTAATGGCAAAGAACTCTCTAAGGATATGAAAAAAAGAATTGTTGCTCTACATAAAGATGGCCTAGGCTATAAAAAGATTGCCAAGACCCTGAAACTGAGCTGCAGCATGGTGGCCAAGACCATACAATGGTTTAACAGGACAGGTTCCACTAGGCCTCACCATGGTTGACCAAAGAATTTCAGTGCACGTGCTCAGCGTCATATCCAGAGGTTGTCTTTGGGAAATAAACATATGAGTGCTGCCTGTCAGTGCTCAGACCATACACTGCACTCTGCATTAAATTGGTCTGCATGGCAGTCATCCCAGAAGGAAGCCTCTTCTAAAGATGATGCACAAGAAAGACCACAAACAGTTTGCTGAAGACAAGCAGACTAAGGACATGGATTACTGGAACCATGTCCTGTGGTCTGATGAGACCAAGATAAACTGATTTGGTTCAGATGGTTCTAAGCGTGTGTGGCGGCAACCAGGTGAGAAGTGCAAAGACAAGTGTGTCTTGCCCACAGTCAAGCATGGTGGTGGGAGTGTCATGGTCTGGGGCTGCATGAGTGCTGCCAGCACTGGCGAGCTACAGTTCATTGAGGGAACCGTGAATGCCAATATGTACTGTGACATACTGAAGCAATGCATGATCCTCTCCCTTTGGAGTCTGGGCCGCAAGGCAGTATTCCAACATAATAACAACCCCAAACACACCTCCAAGACTACCTCAACCACTGCCTTGCTAAAGAAGCTGAGGGTAAAGTTAATGGACTGGCCGAGCATGTCTCCAGACCTAAACCCTATAGAGCATCTGTGGGGCATCTTCAAATGGAAGGTGAAAGAGCACAAGGTCTCTAACATCCACCAGCTCTGTGATGTCATCATGGAGGAGTGGAAGAGGACTCCAGTGGCAACCTGTGAAGCTCTGGTGAATTCCATCCCCAAGAGGGTTAAGACAGTGCTGGAAAATAATAATGGCCACACTTTGGGCTCAATTTGGATATTTTCACTTTTGTTGCCAGCTGTTTAGACATTAATGGCTGTGTGTTGAGTTATTTTGAGGGGACAGCAAATTTACACTGTTATCTGAGCTGTACACTCACTACTTTACATTGTAAGATTTGAACCAAGAGAATCTGGATGCCGCACACTGGATAAATTTGAAAATTCTTCTTTATTATAAAATCAGGATCATCAAAGATACAGGACAATCAGGCAGATGGTACAGACACAGCTGACGCATTTCACACTCTAATTTGAGTGCTTACTCAACACTCTTGAGTAAGCACTCAAATTAGAGTGTGAAACGCGTCAGAGGTGTCTGTACCATCTGCCTGATTGTCCTGTATCTTTGATGATCCTGATTTTATAATAAAGAAGAATTTTCAACTTTATCCAGTGTGCGGCATCCAGATTCTCTTGGTTCAAATCTTGCCTCAATTTGCATTTAGCCAGCACCTGGGACTCCCCTCCTCTGAAGGATCTACGTAACACACACCTGGGAGCAAGTCTCCCTGAGCGGTGAATCACCTTCCCTGTTTTGTACTTTACATTGTAGCAAAGTGTCATTTCATGTGTTGTCACATGAAAAGATATAATAAAAATATTTACAAAAATGTGAAGAGTGTACTCACTTTTGTGAGATACTGTATGTTTATATTAAAAAGTCATTCTCAGCCTAAATCAATGACAATGCAGACTGCTACTGCTGACTGGTCACAAACATAGTCTGTTTTCCCTGTGTAGATTGCATTCTGGAACTGTCAGATTTCATTATTCTCAGACTGCATCAAGAGAGTTTACTTTCTGGTTATATTCTGCACTTATTGTATCAGAAAAGACTTCAAATGCACATAAAAAAATCTGTTACCAGGCATCACTAAAAGTGGTGGACCAGCAGAAGGGGGAAAGTGCAACTCTGGTCTGTCAGGTCTTCTCCAGAGCTGTCTTAGGTGAGGATGTTATGCTGCAGACAGCTTCAGAACACAACCCCATACATGTCAGTGGGAACAGGGGTGGGGGGCATAACCAGGTGAAGTACAAAATTGTGAGATGAAAATGTCAGACAGGCTGGAGGTCAGGGCAGTTTAACTTGGTCAGGAAACAAAGAGGTCAGGGAAGGTGACAGGTAGACACAAATTATGTGGGATTTATAAACAAAATTAAATCCAAGAATGCAAAGTAGCCAGATAGGAAGGAACAGACACCTTTGATCAGGTGCAGTCTGGAGCTTCTGAAATAAATTTAAAAACTGCTGATTGAGGCCAGGTGTGGCGCAGCAATCTGCGTCAACTGCAGATCTGTGCAGTATCCAGCAGGAGGCAGAGGTGAGCATGTAGGATTAGCAAATTTGAATTTTCCATGTACTGCAGGAAAATAGAAACCTGCAATCTGCATTTAAAGAGCAGCTGCAGGTGGATCCTTATAGCAAGACTGGGAATATGGGAAATTACTCACCTCATGCGCCTTTATGCGCCCATGCCAAGAACTCTTTCAACACTGGGCTGTTTAATTAATTCAGCATTCTCTATGCCACAGCAGCATAAAGTGGGCTGAGCCGGGCTTTTTATAACAGGATATAGCATGAGTAAAGGTTTTAAATTCTATACTTTATAAGCTGAACCAACTATACAGTTATGCGGTTGCGATTGAAAACATTTTATTGGCAAATGAGGCACGCTTAATGCCACACATCCTTAAGACACAACTTAATCTTGCAATGTATGCAAAAGCAATAAATACTGCATCGCTGACTAGGCATATCATACCTTCACTGGGCCAGTGATGTTCTTAATGATCTGGAGGAGTTCCAGTCTAGAGAATTAGTAATAAGATCCTTGTAAACAGCAATAAACACAAGGCAGGCAATGCATGTACACTAGTCCTAATTCTCAGAAAATCAGCCCTGTATTAGTAAGGACTTGGGAAAAGTTCCACGTATACAATATTTTCAATACTGCATTTTTCAAGGAGCAGAGGTGCAAATTACCGTAATATAAGGTTTATATATAGGTCCTCGGTGATTTTCACTTGAACCATTTCATATATTCAATAATACCCTAATGGTTAACTGGTAATATCACTCATCTACACATAGAACAGTTTGCACAACTTTTTTATTGGTCAGATCTACTTCAGTTGTCAGTTTGGTGAGCCAAATAAGCAAATGGGTACTTCTGTTAGTTGGCCATGTTAGATAGAGATGGCCTTGTTGGTGATTGCCTGGTACGGAACTTTGGGCAGCATGGAAAGTATGCCATAGGTGAAAGTGAGCGATTCTATTGCTGGTGGTTTGACACCAGTGGCAAATCTCTAGTGTGACATGACTCTAGTGGCAAATCTCTAGTGTGACGAGAGAATGACTTGTTAGAGAGAGACTGCTCTGTTGTAGAGAGTTTTCCATGAGAGAGACATCCATGTTACAAGGTGTAGTAAGGAGTCTTAGGTACGTGTAGTGCTATCCCCGCAGGAGCCACTGGTAATTTGGCCTATTTCCCGCACTTACAGCATGCACAACCAGGCACATGGCATTTTCAGCACTCTTCCACTGGCTCAAGAATCGTCTAGGATTTTCTTTTTCTTTTTTTCTTTTTTTTTAACAGGGACATGGATAGAGATGGGGAGCATGGGATACCCCAAACTGTAGATCTTGCTAGGTTTCTGGCTGCTCTGTACAAATTGCAAGCTCTATTGCACAACGTTAGGGTGCACTGTACTTTTTCCTGGTTATTTAGTAAAACTTCTGGCTGTCTTGCACAACTCCTGGCTGCACTAACCACTTTACCAATATGGCACACTCCTGGTTGTCTTGCTCAACTCCTGGCTGCACCAAGCACTGGTTTGTAAGATGAATCACCCCACAGTCACTTCTCCACTACGTAGTAGGCTCTAGTACTCAATCACTTCAGTACCAGAATGGTGGAGCTTGCTCACACTTGCTATCCTGGCTCTATTCAAACTCTAATCCAGGCTCTCTCTTTTCAGTAGGCCCCCAGCTAAGCCTAGGGAGGTAAGCAAAACCTTAGACAAAGAAGTGGCCTGGATGTAGTATACTTGGATTTTGCAAAAGCGTTTGACACAGTTCCCCACACACGGCTAATGTATAAGGTAAAGTCTACAAGCCTGGAAAAATCAGTTTGTGAATGAATAGAAAACTGACTAATGCCGTGTACACACGAGCAGACTTTCCAGCAGACTTGGTCCGACGGACTTTCCGGCGGACTACCTGAACGACCGGACTTTCCAGCAGGCTAAGTCCGCCTGTCTTTCCGACGGACTTTCGCTGGAGTTACGGAGGACTTTCAGAATGAACGGACTTGCCCACACATGGACAAGTCCGTTCATTTTGAATGTGACTCGGGTACGAGGGGACTAGAAAAGGAAATCAATCTGGCCGCTTTTATCGGCGAGATTGACACCTTGCGAGCCCTGTCGCGGGGCGTGGTTGTTGACCATGCCCCCTTAAACGTCACTGTCCCAGCATGCCCAGGGAGTGTGACAGCATAAGGGGGCGGGGTCTCCGCCTATATAAGTCACAGCGGAGCACTCAGAGAGCAGTCCAGCCGGAGAGACCGTGGTGTCAACATCTGGAGAAGAGAAGAGGGAAGAAGCCAAGAAGACAAGAAGACAAGAAGCCCAGAAGTCCGGGCCTCCGCTGGCAAAAGAGCATCATAAAGACAGCGGAAGGAGCCGGCAGAAGAACTGGAACACCGGGACAAGAGGCCAGAGAGAGCGGAGAAGAACCAACCGGACGCCGGGAGAAGAGGAACCGGAGGGACCCCCGAAGTCGGAAGAAGACCCCTGAAGCCGGAGGAAGACCCCCCCCGGAGCTGTCTAATAAATTATTTTAAAAACCTGTGTGTTTTATTATTGACACTTTTTCCCTAGGTAAATAGGTAGGGGTACCATGTACCCCATACTCATTCACATAGGGTGGGGGGCCGAGATCTGGGGGCCCTCTTATTAAAGGGGGCTCCCGGATTCCAATAAGCCCCCCCGCCCGCAGACCCCGACAACCAACGGCCAGGGTTGTCGGGAAGAGGCCCTTGTCCTCATCAACATGGGGACAAAGTGCTTTGAGGTGGGAGGGCCCCGCAGGGCGCCCCCCTCCCCAAAGCACCCACCTCCCCATGTTGAGGGCATGCAGCCTGGTACGGTTCAGGAGGGGGGGCACTCGCTCGTCCCCACCCCCTTTCCTGACCGGCCAGGCTGCGTGCTCAGATCGGGGTCTGGTATGGACTTTAGGGGGGACCCCACGCCGTTTTATCAGTGTAGGGGGTTCCCTTTAAAATCCATACCAGACCTAAGGGCCTGGTATGCCCCGCGCTCGCCGCAATAGGAAAATTTGTTTTTCCTATTGCAGCGAGCGCGAGATGCAATATTCTGCTCTTGCGTCGCATCTGGTCCATCGGACCAGCATACAGACGAACAGGCTTTCCGTCGGACCAGCATACAGACGAATGGACTTTACATCAGGAACTGAGTCTGACGGAAAGATTTAAAACATGTTTCAAATCTAGGTCCGGCAGACTTTTGGGGAAAAAAAGTCCGCCGAAGCCTACACACGATCGGATTGTCTGGCAGACCAAGTATGCCGGAAAGTCCGCTCGTATGTACGCGGCATAAAAGATCGAATTCAGAGAGTAGGTTGTTAGTCAGTTCACAAAAAGGATATCGGGGAATGGAGAAAGTGCAGAAAAGAGCAACCAAACTGATAAGAGGCATGGAGGAGCTCAGCTATGAGGAAAGATTAGAGGAACTGAATTTATACCTCTTGAGAAGAGGAGATTAAGGCCGGATATGATCAAGATGTATAAATACATAAGTGGTCCATATTGTAAACTTGATGTTGAGTCATCACAGAGGACAAGGGGCACTCTTTATGTCTGGAGGAAAAGTTATAAATATGTGTGTCTAGGTAGGGAATAGTCACATTGCAACACATCATGTGAGCAAGACCATTGAGAATAGCTGCTAGTACACTTACATAAAACTTACATAAAAGAAAAAACAACAACATATAGTTGCAGAACAAACTAAGCTGAGCTGACCAGTGCAAACCCACCATGTGAACAGGCATGCAGCCACTGCAAAACATAAGGATATGCATCCACAAGAAACGCCCCATGGACTAAACCAGCAAGGATTATATACATATATGTATGGCCGTCTGCAATCAAAAAAGAGTAAATAAAGTGGTTTGTAATTGAAAGGTAAGCTAGGCATGAAACATAAGCAGGGAGCCCAAATAGATAGAATCCTGCCTTTAACCACTTAAGCCCCGGACCATTTGGCTGGCCAAAGACCAGAGCCCTTTTTGCAATTCGGCACTGCGTCACTTTAACTGACAATTGCGCGGTCGTGCAACGTGGCTCCCAGAAAAAGTTGACGTCATTTTTTCCCCACAAATAGAGCTTTTTTTTGGTGGTATTTGATCACCTCTGCGGTTTTAATTTTTTGCGCTATAAACAAAAAAAGCGTAAATTTTGAAAAAAATGCATTATTTTTTACTTTTTGCTATAATAAATATCCCCAAAAAATATATAAAAAAACATTTTTTTTCCTCAGTTTAAGCCGATACGTATTCTTCTACATATTTTTGGTAAAAAAAATCGCAATAAGCGTTTATTGATTGGTTTGCGCAAAAGTTATAGCGTCTACAAAATAGGGGATAGTTTTATGGCTTTTTTATTAATATATATTTTTTTACTAGTAATGGCGGTGATCTGCGATTTTTATCGGGACTGCAACATTATGACGGACAGATCGGACACTTTTGCCGCTATTTTGGGACCATTCACATTTATACAGTGATCAGTGCGATTAAAAATGCATTGATTACTGTGTAAATGTGATGGCAGTGAAGGGGTTAACCAGGAGGGGGCGCTGCAGGGGTTAAGTGTGTCCTAGGGAGTTATTCTAACTGTAGGGGGGGGGGGATGGGCTATTTGTGATACGACACTGATCACCGCTCCCGATTACAGGGAGCGGTGATCAGTGTCATTAGGCAGAACGGGAAAATGCTTGTTCACATCAGCATTTCCCCGTTCCTCCTCTCCGTGAGACGATCGCGGGTATCCGGGGGACCCACTAACACACTTACGGAGCTCGCGACAGGGTCGTGACCACGCGGCGGCAAATTTAAAGGGACGTACCTGTACGCCCATTTGCCTGTCCGTGCCATTCTGCCGACGTAAATGTTCGTGCAGCAGTCGGCAAGTGGTTAAGAAAAAGGGGGTAAACTGTTTTTTACCTTTTAAACAGCCTAGCATCCACAGGTATCCACACAGCAACACTCAGAATGAGACTGACATGCAGTGTATGTGAAAGCTGTCTTTATAGTACTTGCTAAGGATGAGCCGAACACCCCCCGGTTCTGTTCGCACCAGAAATTTTGGACGAACACGCGAACACCGTTAAAGTCTATGGGACACGAACATGAAAAATCAAAAGTGCTCATTTTAAAGGCTTATATGCAAGTTATTGCCATAAAAAGTGCCTGGGGACCCGGGTCCTGCCCCAGGGGACATGGATCAATGCAAAAAAAGTTTTAAAAACATGGCTGTTTTTTCAGGAGCAGTGATTTTAATAATGCTTGAAACAATGAAACAATAAAAATGAAATATTCCTTTAAATATCGTGCCTGTGGGGTGTCCATAGTATGCCTGTAAAGTGGTGCAGTCTTCCCGTGTTTAGAACAGTACCATAGCAAAATTACATTTCTAAAGGAAAAAAGTCATTTAAAACTGATTGTGGCTGTAATGAATTGTCGGGTCTCGGCAATATAAATAAAACTCATTGAAAAAAATGGTATGGGTTCCCCCCCAGTGCATTACCAGGCCCTGTAGCCTGGTAACACCGCATAATGTTCGCTGTTTGGCGAACAGGCGAACACCCAATGTTCAAGTCGAACTTACGTTCGACTCGAACATCTGGCTCATCCCTAGTATCCGCACGGGGGGGGGCAAGCCCCAGTGGGAGGAGCACTTTTAGCCTGACACCGACAGCTGCTAATGATGCAGCTTATGCCAAGCCTAGGACGCTTCCTTGAGGCAACGGCGCGCTGCGTAGCCAGGCCCAACTGGAGGAAAAGAGGTTTAATCTCTAATGCCGCGTACACACGGTCGTACTTTTCGTCTACAAAAGTCAGACAGCCTGTCCGACAGACTTCCGGCAGACTTTCGGTGGACTTGCGGCGGACTTGCGGCCTACTTTCTAACGAACGGACTTGCCTACACACGACCACACAAAAGTCGGTCGGATTCGTACGTGATGACGTACACCGGACTAAAATAAGGAAGTTCATAGCCAGTAGCCAATAGGTGCCCTAGCGTGGCTTTTTGTCCGTCGGACTAGCACACAGACGAGCGGATTTCGGGGTCCGTCGTAGTTACGAAGTAAAGTTTTAAAGCATGTTTCAAATCTAAAGTACGTCGGATTTGAGGCTAAAAAAGTCAGTTGAAAGTCCGGAGAAGCCCACACACGATCGGATTACCAGCCAGCTTTAGTCCGTCAGCGTCCGTTGGACTTTTGTAGACGAAAAGTACGACCGTGTGTACGCGGCATAAAATGCGGAAAGGTTTCTTTACAGTAAGAGCTGTGAAAATGTGGAATAGACTCCCTCAAGAGCTGGTTCTGGCCAGCTCACTAGATTGCTTTTAAAAAGGTCTGGATTCTTTCCTAAATGTACATAATATAATATTTATAGGTAAAGTTGATCCAGTAAATATCCAATGGTTGCTTGGGGGATCAGGAAGGAATTTTTGTCCCCTGCTGGAAAAAAGGATGAACTTTTGTCTTTTTTTCAACCAGACTGTAATGTAACTACAGTATCTCACAAAAGTGAGTACACCCCTCACATTTTTTGTAAATATTTTACGATATCTTTTAATGTGACAACACTGAAGAAATGACACTTTGCTACAATGTAAATTAGTGAGTGTACAGCTTGTATAACAGTGTAGATTTGCTACCCCCTCAAAATAACTCAACACACAGCCATTATTGTCTTAACTGCTGGCAACAAAAGTGAGTACATCCCTAAGTGAAAATGTCCAAATTGGGCCCAATTAGCCATTTTCCCTCATGTCATGTGATTCGTTAGTGTTACAAGGTCTCAGGTGTGAATGGGGAGCAGGTGTGTTAAATTTGGTGTTATCGATCTCACTCTCTCATACTGGTCACTGGAAGTTCAACATGGCACCTCATGGCAAAGAACTGTCTGAAGATCTGAAATAAAGAAATAAAGAATTGCTGCTCTACATAAATATGTTCTAGGCCAGGGGTGCCCAACCAGTGGCCCGGTGGCCACATGTGGCCTGCGCAGCCCTCTGATGTGGCCCGTGACTTCCTGTTCTGGAATGGTGGGTTGGCAAGCCCAGATTGTGGGTTGCCGACCCGCCATCCCAGAGCATCAGTGTTGTTAATGAAGCTGGCGGTAGAGAAAGCAAGTGGCTACAGAGCTGCAAAAAAACCAATGCTTCCTGTATAATAAACTTCTGTTATTACCTGCAGGTGTGGTGAGCTTTCAGAAAGTGCATCACACCTGCAGGATATAATAGAAGTCTAAGGCAAAGTGCAGCTAACCCAAAGGAAAGCCACAGGTGTACTGCACTGTACCTGCAGTGCAGGCAAACCACAGCACATCAGTGTGAAAGCAGCATTAGGCCCCTTTGGCATGAATGGTCCAACCCAATCGAACCCTCCGTTCATCTCTATTGAACCACAGATGTAAACGGACTTGTGGCCGTATACACCCACCTACCTCCATTCCGATCCACTAAAAAAAACAGAAGGGGGATCCGTCCCATTCCATCATGGCAGATCAGATCAGAGGACCCATAGAGTAGAGCGAGCCATGTCCGTGTCCGCTCTGCATATGCAGGGTGGACATGGACCTGTCATCCGCCTGCTCCACTCATTGTGGCCTGCAACTGGTTACTAAGTCGCTTAAGTGGCCCTCACTCTTTAAAAGGTTGGGCTCCCCTGGCCTAGGCTATAAGAAGATTGTCAAGACCCTGAAACTGAGCTGCAACATGGTGGCCAAGACCATACAGCGGTTTAACAGGACAGGTTCCACTCAGAACAGGCCTCGCTATGGTCGACCAAAGAAGTTGAGTGCACGTGCTCAGTGTCATATCCAGAGGTTATCTTTGGGAAATAGACGTATGAGTGCTGCCAGCATTGCTGCAGAGGTTGAAGGGGTAGGGGGTCAGCCTGTCAGTGCTCAGACCATACGCCGCACACTGCATCAAATTGGTCTGCATGGCTGTAGTCCCAGAAGGAAGCCTCTTCTAAAGATGATGCACAAGAAAGCCTGAAAACAGTTTGCTGAAGACTAGCAGACTAAGGACATGGATTACTGGAACCATGTCCTATGGTCTGATGAAACCAAGATAAACTTATTTGGTTCAGATGGTGACAAGCATGTGTGGCGGCAACCAGGTGAGCAGTACAAAGACAAGTTTGTCTTGCCTACAGTCAAGCATGGTAGTGGGAGTGTCATGGTCTGGGGCTGCATGAGTGCAGCCGGCACTGAGGAGCTACAGTTCATTGAGGGAACCATGAATGCCAACATGTACTGTGACATACTGAAGCAGAGCAAGATCCCCTCCCTTCAGAGACTGGGCCTCAGGACAGTATTCCAACATGATAACGACCCCAAACACACCTCCAAGACAGCCACTACCTTTCTAAAAAAGCTGAGGGTAAAGGTGATGGACTGGCCAAGCATGTCTCCAGACCTAATCCCTATTGAGCATCTGTGGGGCATCTTCAAATGGAAGGTGGAGGAGCGCAAGGTCTCTAACATCCACAAGCTCTGTGATGTCGTCATGGAGGAGTGGAAGAGGACTCCAGTGGCAACCTGTGAAGCTCTGGTGAATTCCATGCCCAAGAGGGATAAGACAGTGCTGGAAAAAAATGATGGCCACACTTTGGGCCCAATTTGGACATTTTTACTTAGGGGTGTGCTCACATTTGTTGCCAGCGGTTTAGACATTAATGGTGTGTGGAGTTATTTTGAGAAGACAGCAAATTTACACTGTTATACAAGCTGAACACTCACTACTTTACATTGTAGCAAAGTGTCATTTCTTCAGTGTTGTCACATGAAAAGATATAATAAAATATTTACATAAATGTGAGGGGTGTACTCACTTTTGTGAGATACTGTATGTAAGGAGTCTCCTCCAGAAGGCTGGGCCCTGAAACTCTGCACATTGCTGCCAGGCGTCTCCAGCCACCCACTGGACAACCCCCTTCAGGGATTGGGCAGAGACCCATAAATATTTAAGCTGCTTGTTCTACTCTCCCTCCCACTATACTCCCATAACTATGCAAAAGACAGATGGAAGTAGCAGAACAGCAGCCTGTGAGACACAGCCCTAAACAATCAATCCCTGCTTTGCTTACAGAGAAGCCAACTAAATTTGCCTAGCAGCCTACTCTGAACGAGGGTGCTACATACACATAAGTCCTGGAAGGTTGTGGATGAGTTTCAGTATAAATGTGGTGTTAAGTAAATGGAAGAATGGAGAGAGAAAGAGTGACATGCAAAAAAATGCCTATGGGTGACACCATCACTCTCAGGCATAACCAGCTGTTGCCGAATGCTCTCTCCTCTCCCCTGCAGCTGCCACTGGCTGACACAAGGAAGATCACGTGACCGGGCTGAAAATAGACAAGTATACAGATCATTTCGAAACAGATTAGTCAGAATAGGTGTTAGGAGGGTAAAGGTTTTTAAGACTAGCTAGGTAAAGCCCAGAATTCTACTTTAAGGCATCCCCAAATAGTTTCTTTTGTATTTATTACAATATGCCTGGCATTGGTCAAAGCCCAGCCCAGCACCACCCTGCACTGTCACAAGTTCAGAAGCAGCCACAGCTCTACCCCTTTGTCTCAGAGGAATTTTGTTTTCACAGTCAACATTTTTTCATCCTTGTTGCCTTCATCATCCCTTGTGCCCTTGTCCGTACTGCTGCATTTTTCAATGCATGGACAAGGTCTTTTACTGTAAACCGTGACAGAATCCTTTGCTAAATATTCTCAGGCTAAGCATTCAGCATTGGTACATTATAATGGTTTCTTTTCATGTTCAGCCTGGAACACAATAAAGATATGCTTATATTAACAAATCTGCAATGGTAGAATAGTACACCCCCCTTCCACCCACCCAAATCCAAAGCTTTAACATACAGAGACCGCCATAGAAAAGCCTTGTGCTCATAGAACATTCACTAAAATGACATGATGAATAATGTATATAATCTCGGCTTTCACAGTAAGCTTTCACTGTAGAGTGATTTATTATCCTGTCAATAAAAGTTTTAATAACAATGTTGGCATTCATGTTATTTCCAAAGCAGAATTCTTCTGCAGAGTTATGTGGATTTTATTTGCTTTGAAGCAAATGAACCAGCTGAACTTACAAGGTTGGTAGACAAAATTCACAGCCGTACAGGGCAAACGGTCTCATATTTAATTCTACCACCAAATTTTGATTTAGATGGTCTGAAGTTCTTGTATCTGAGAGGTGAAGGAGAAAAAAAGGTGATTCCCGCCTTTGTTCGTCATAAACTTTGTGTTCAGTGAAATAGTTGGTCTGATCTAATAATGCTGTCATGCCACGTTGAAAAGCCCTTCAGCATTGTAGCCCATGCAAAAGTTTGCAATGTACAGTTCCTATCAGTGCCATTGAAAAGAGAAAAAAAAATGCTTACTTAATCTGTCCCTTTAGTAAGAAAGAGCCCTGTTAGCCTGCCAATAGTGGAAGACAACCTCCCCGTCTACAGCCTGCCTCGTTGGAGATGACCCTATTAGTCTTCCATGTTAGACAGAGACTGCCTCGTTGGAGATGACCCTATTAGTCTTCCATATTAGACCGAGACTGCCTCGTTGGAGATGACCCTATTAGTCTTCCATGTTAGACCGAGACTGCCTCGTTGGAGATGACCCTATTAGTCTTCCATGTTAGACCGAGACTGCCTCGTTGGAGATGACCCTATTAGTCTTCCATGTTAGACAGAGACTGACTCGTTGGAGATGACCCTATTAGTCTTCCATGTTAGACAGAGACTGCCTCGTTGGAGATGACCCTATTAGTCTTCCATGTTAGACAGAGACTGCCTCATTGGAGATGACCCTATTAGTCTTCCATATTAGACCGAGACTGCCTCGTTGGAGATGACCCTATTAGTCTTCCATGTTAGACCGAGACTGCCTCGTTGGAGATGACCCTATTAGTCTTCCATGTTAGACCGAGACTGCCTCGTTGGAGATGACCCTATTAGTCTTCCATGTTAGACAGAGACTGACTCGTTGGAGATGACCCTATTAGTCTTCCATGTTAGACAGAGACTGACTCGTTGGAGATGACCCTATTAGTCTTCCATGTTAGACCGAGACTGCCTCGTTGGAGATGACCCTATTAGTCTTCCATGTTAGACCGAGACTGCCTTGTTGGAGACTCACACGTTGGAGACTACCAAGAAAGTGCTCACTGTCGTGAATCCACACATATTAAGTCAAAGAAAGTAAGAGAGTACCGAATGAAAAATGCTTAGGAGTCCACAGTCCTTATTGTTCAAATGATTACAACAAGCAGGGCAAAGGACAGCCAATGTGTTTCGGGGGCCACACAATCCCCCTTCATCAGGAAGAGAAGCATAAAATAACATACATAAAAATTACGATAAAGAAGAATTGCTACTAAAAATATACATGTATAAAATAAAAATAATAATATTACCATCATTAGCATCATTTTTATTATCAGGTTTATATGATTATTTACATTTTTTTCTCCAGCCTCAATAAAGGGCGATTATGTGGCCCCCCAAAACACATTGGATGTCCTTTGCCTTGCTTTTTATAACCAGTTGAACAAAAAATGCTTTGGACTCCTAAGGATTTTCATTTGGTGCTCTCTTTGAACCTTTTACACTTGGATTTCTCAGCTCTAGTGAATTTCCTCTCCTGGACAATCCCTGACTTTGTGATGAGTTGCTGAATACAGGCTAATTGGGCTAAGGTAATGACTTTTGTCCACTACTTTGTTGGTGTCAGTGGAAAGATTAGTGCCCCATCGTTGGTGTCAGTGGGAGGAATAGTGCCCCATTGTTAGTTTCAGTGGAAGGAATAGTGTCCCGTCATTGGTGTCAGTGGGAGGAACAGCGCCCCATTGTTGGTGTCAGTGGAAGGAATAGTGTCCCATCAATGGCGTAAGTGGGAGGAAGGATGCCACATCATTGGTGTCAGTGGAAGGAATAGTGCCCCATCATTGGTGTCAGTGGGAGGAACTGTGCCCCGTCATTGGTGTCAGTGGGAGGAACAGTGCCCCATTGTTGGTGTCAGTGGGAGGAATAGCACCCCCCTTATTGATGTAAGTGGAAGGAATCGTGTCCCATCATTGGCATCAGTGGGAGGAAAAGTGCCCCATAATTGGTATCAATAAGAGTAATAGTGCCCCATTGTTGGTGTCAGTGGAAGGAATAGTTCAACATTGTTTGCATCAGTGGGAGAAATAGTGCCCCATTGTTAAAAGACAAAGATAAGCAAAGGGCGCAGTTTGGGAACCAATGGCTTAAGGGGAACATGCGGGACAACTTCTTTAGATTTTCTTCTTATGCAATGAACAGTCAGTAGTTACAACAACATGGTTTTTTTTTCTCCTGAAGTAGAACTATGGACAATAAGGTCATATGATCTGGAAACAAAGCTCCAAAGGATCTACTTACTTGGATACTTACCACTCATTATTGACTCCTTAACTAATTAAACCAGCATTTCAGTTTGCTTTAATTAGATAATTTTTTCCCCCATTATTATCCAGATATGAAGCTAAATGTACAGTAAACAGTATTCTATTAAAATTCCCCCTTCATCTTATGCCCCCTGCAGCACTAAACCACTTATACAAAGATTGTATTTTTATTATGAATAGATTTTGAGAACGAACCTAGGAAACCCGCAGCTACCCCCCTCTGGGCTCCGAATGGATGAAGCCATCATATAAAATAAATATATGACAGATTTTTTTCCAATATTCCTTTGATGTATGATCCTCACTTGATCCTAGGGCTTATGTCGCTTTTGAAATGTGAATGTAGCTTATATTCACAAATAGTCAGCAGGCTTTTGCAAAAAAAAAAAAATGGAAACACTAAAACAGAATCTGCTGGCAGATTTGTTTTAAGGGTTATTGGTCCCCGGGCTCCAGTAAACAAAGGCATTCTGCTGTAAATGCACCATTTACAATATTGCTAAGAGAATTGAAGGGTCAATTAAAGTGCAAAAAATGAAGACCTGGGATGCAAGTGCGGGTGTCCATAGACTTTTGATGATTTGCTGCTCTAGTGTTATGCAACATGCTATCTTCTGGGACCGTCTGCTGGCCAAAGACACTTGATAGCATACCATTATACCAAAATGTGGATTCTGGTTGGTCATGACAAGAAGAAACACTAGCATTGTACTACAGTGGTGGCCCGTCCATAAGGGGCGCAGGGGCACAGCCCCACCCCCCAATCCATGCTCCCAGCTCCTAATCTACATGCAGTGTGCCAGACGCATTGACTTCCTGCTCAGCCACTGGCCGCCACTGATTGCATTACTGCTTTACAGAAGACGTCAAAATAATAGAGGCCAACTACATGCAAAAGAGCATAAGATGGGGGTAAAACTAACAAATTATATCAGCAATATGTCATTCTATACTATTCTATAGTTATGTGACTTGGTGCTTCTATTCATACATCATTAACATGATTATACAGGATTTATATAACACCAACAGAGCTTTACAATAGATAGGGAGACAGAACAGTTTCAATACAATTCAAGATAAGAGGGTCAAGTGACACAAACAACAAAAAACAAAGAGAGCAAATTCCTAGTGTATTATCTCAAGCACTTTAATAAAGGACAAAAGATACAAATATTACTCACAAAACCAGTGTGAATAATAGTGTTGTATAGGTGTAGGTGGGGCCAATTTTAGGTCGCCTTAATATAAGGAGGTGGAGGGGTTAGGTATATGAGGTTTTTTTTTCTGATGAAGGGGTTGTATCCCCTGAAACTCATCAGCTGGTACTATCATCCACTTGAACCTGAGGAGTTTCACAATGGGCTTGTTTCTGGTTCCTGGGTTTTGTACAATGCTGTAATGTACTAGGCGTTTGTACCCTTTGATGTTTTTGTTGTTTGTGCAAGATTCCCCAGTCTTAATAGGGCTACAATGCCTGGATCATTCAGTCTGTGTTGCATAGTGGTCACCATTATCGGAAGTCTCTGTTCGGCTGCTTTAGGAACTCTAAAGCCAGCCAAAGATGGAATAATTTTCTTTTCTGCAACCACAGTCAGTGTTGATGGGGGAATCCCTTTTGTGAAGCCATTGTGTTCTTCCGGCGGAGGGGGGGGGGGTGCAGAAGGAGACATCTTTGCTGGAAGAACACAGTTGTTACTACTAGCAGCTATAACAGCCGCTAGCAATAAGCGCATGTAAAATCTGACTAGCTGGTTGTACCCAAGTTGATTGATCAATCATCTTGGGTACATTCAGCCTGCCCATATATGGTTCGAAACTCAGCTGGTCCCTGCTGAACTACCAGAGATTTAAAAAGGTTTATGGCCAGCTTTAGCACTATGGTGTCAAGTTTCCACTTTCTAAGTCAAGTGTCACAAAAACTAATAACTCTGGGAAGAACTTGTCGAGAAAGTAAAAGTTCAGCATTTATGCTGTTGGAGGTGGGATAGGCTGGTCGGAAGAGATGAGTTTTCAAGGATCACCTAAAGGTGGCTAAAGGAGCCAAATAAGAAATTGAGTTTGGGAATGGAGGTAGAGAGCTCCAGAGGATAGGAGAGACTCTAGAGAAGTCCTAAAGGCAAGCATGGGGAAAGGGGATGAGGAAGCTAGAGTTTTGGGAGGAGTGGAGAGGATGATTTTGGTGATATTTGAGACAAGTTTGGTGGTGAATCTTGGGGCAGAGTTGTGGTTGGATTTACTAAATGTCAAAAAAACTTAAAAACACAAATTTTCTCAAAATGTAATAAATGTGGTAAAGCTTTGCTGATTTCCATCATCCTATCATGTGAAAGCAAAATGCTTTCTTTTTAATTTTCCTTGTACCTGATTGGGTATTCTTTACAAAGTGAAGCTTTACCAAAGTACATTTACAAAGGAAAAGGAGTGCAACTGCACTTGCAAAGTGCACAGTCTATTTGCCTTTAGTAAATAAACCCCTAAATGTATTGTAGTTAGAAGTTTGAATTTGTTGGGCAAGTGAAAGCCAGTGGAGGGATTGGCAGAGAGTGGGAAGTGGATGTTGAGCTCTTGGTAAGGTGGATGAGTCTGGAAGCGGCATTCATGATAGACTGAAGAGGACAGAGTCTGTTTACAGGTAGGCCAACAAGGATGGAGTTGCAATAATTGAAGCGAGTGATGACAAAAGGGTAAATTAGTGTCTTGGTGTATTGGGTAGGAAGGGACATATTTTGGAAATGTTATGGAGGTGAATGCAGCAATATTTTGACAATGATTGGAGGTGAGATTAGAGATCACAGTCCAGGATTACACCAAGCATCCTGACATGGGGAGAGGTACTGATTGGTACTGTTGTGTTATTGATCTTGATGGAATATTTGGAGGGGGGGGGGGGCATGGGGGTAGGGTATATCATATTAGCTTAGTTTTAAAAAGATTTCCTTTTAAAAAGTGTGTGACCAGGCCTTTTCTGGAACTTTTTGCTTACAAGTTTTAATTAGTATTTTTTGCTAGAAAATTACTAAGAACCCCAAATAATTATATATTATATATATATATATATATATATATATATATATATATATATATATATGTATATATATTTAGCAGAGACCCTGCTATTGTTGAAATATTTTATGTCAAATCGTATTTGCGCAAACGCAATTTTGGAAAAAAATACACTTTTTTTTTAACCACTTCGATACTGGGCATTTTCATCCCCTTCCTGCCCAGGCCAATTTTTAGCTTTCAGCGCTGTAACATTTTGAATGACAACTGTGCGGTCGTGCAGCAAAGTACCCTAATGAAAATCTGCTAATTTTTTTCCCCACAAATAGAGCTTTCTTTTGGTGGTATTTGATCACCTCGGTGGTTTTTATTTTTTGCGCTTTTAACAAAAAAAGAGCGACAATTTTGAAAAAAACACAATATTTTTTACTTTTTGCTATAATCAATACCCCCAATTAAAAAAAAATTTCCTCCTCAGTTTAGGCCGATATAGATTCTTCTACATATTGCGAAAAGCGTATATTGATTGAATGGCGCAAAAGTTATAGTGCCTACAAAATAGGTTATTGATTTATAGCATTTTTATTTATTTATTTATTTATTACTGGTAATGGCGGCGATCTGCGATTTTTATCAGGAGTGCGACATTGTGGAGGACACATCGGACACTTTTGACACTATTTTGGAACCATTGACAATTATACAGCGATCAGTGCTAAACATATACACTGATTATTGTGTAAATGACACTGGCAGGGAGGGGGTAAACATTAGGGGGGGGGGGCGATCAAGGGGTTAAATGTGTTTCCTAGGGAGTGATTCTAACTGTGGGGGGGAGGGGACTGACTAGGGAAGGAGACTTATATACTAGGAACACACGATCGGTCTCCTCTCCCCTGACAGGACGTGGATCTGTGTGTTTTTTTTTTATTTATTTTCTTTTTGAACAACTTTATAAACACTTTTCTGTTGATTAGTAATTACTAACAATGATATTTATTATACTAAGTAAATACTACTTTATATAGTAATCCTTTTAATATCTCGTTAAGTTATATTCGTTTAAATGTTGGATTTCGTTAACAAATCTGCTATATCCCTACTTTCTTTTTTTTAATTTTATTAGAGATACATTTCAATATCAGTTATGTTTATATGTTCTTCTTTTATCTCATATTATTCACAATGTGTTCATTATACTCTATTAAGAAAAAAACAATAAAAATCTTGAACCTAATATAAGGCCACTTACCTGTCCAGGGATCCTGTGATGTCGGCACCTCGAGCCAATTCGTCATTCGGCTTCAAGTGCAGGCGCCGGCATTGTAAGTAAGGGAAACTGCCAGTGAAGTCTTCTGGCTTCACAGACAGTTTCCTATTGCGCATGCGCGAGTCACGCTTCGCTTTCTTAATGGTCAAACTGTCTTAAGGGGCCTGCTTGGTGGGGCAGCGGGGGGGGGGGGTGAGGAGGAGGGGCTGGAAATGCACGTTGATTGCCAATCGGCGATCTTACTAGGAAGTGGGAGCAGGTACCTGTCTAAACCAGGTACCCACTCCGACCCCGAAAGAAGTGCCAAATGTAACAGTGGTGGGGGAGGTGAGAACATGCAGGGCTTCTTCTTTTCAGTGGAGCTCCGCTTTAAAGTGATTGCATATCATTTTTTTTTAATTCAAATAGTAAAGAGCTTTATACTTACTGTATGTGCTCTGGTATTACACAGAGCTGCCTAGAAAACCCTCTTTTGGGGTCCCCCACCGGTGCCTTAGGTTCCTCCTCTTCTCAGAGCGCCCATAGGAAGCTGCTTCCTATGGGGACGCACCTGCAGTCTTGCTCCCGAGCGAGACTGTGTGCATCTATAGACACACAATGTGGCTCAGCCCCGCCCTCCACTCTCTGTTCATAGAATTTGATTGACAGCGATGTGAAAGAGAGAGACCAGCACTGCTGCAGCTGGCCACAATGCTGGATCGAGATAGGGCCACCCTTATACATCAAACTGGATGTGGGTTTGTGAAGGTTGTTTATTGCATGGGACACTTTATTGAAAGTCATTATGAATTGATTTAGACACTGTTTTATATATATTATAAATTGATTTTATATTCATAATTTGCACAACTGTCATTTACATATGTGCACAAGTCACTCTTAAAAAGATGTAATTAATGAATTGATATTTATTTTTCATGGAATTTAGGTAACACAAGATTTCTTTATATGATTTTTACTAATATATGAGCACATTTTTATTTGATTGACTATTTGGTGATAGCGCTGTTTACTCACATTTATTAGAACTAATGGTATATTGGTATATGTGCCTTTCATATCGCTGTGGAGGAATTTTAGCACACTCTTCTTTGCAGAACTGTTTTAATTCAGCCACATTGGAGGGTTTTCAATCATGAACGGCCTGTTTAAGGTCGTGTCACAGCATCTCAATCGTGTTTAAGGCTGGGTTCACACTGCTGCGGTGCGAATTGAACGCGATTTTGTTCCGATTGCGTTGCGAATTTGCATTGCGATTTCTTCCTTTTTTTTGGCGAATTTACGGCGATTCTACGGCTAACATTGCGAATTGGTTGTCAAATTGGGAGTGTCAAGCGATTTTATGTCTGTCCAATAGAGTACAGTGTTTATGCTGACGTATAAAGAGCTGTATCACTTCCTGTTCTATCCCTGGTTTGAGTAGTGTGTGGAGAAGAGCGTGTGTTTGTCTGTCAGCATGTATCAGCAGTCATTGCCCTTGGTTATGGCAGCAGTTGTAACTGCTACAGCTGGAGTCATGATAAAAAAGAAAAAAGCCAAGTTGAGGAAGAGGAGGATGATGCAGAGAATTAGAAGATACTGGGTCCACCCTGTAATAGCAAATAGGGAGGAGAGAGGCCAGTTCAGGCTAATCTATAATGATCTACGTGCTCATAATGATAAATTTTTTAACTACGCTCGTATGTCAGTGAGCAGGTGAGTAAAATTCATTCAGACCCCCTACCTACCTTCCTCCTGTATCCCTCCCCCACTAATCCTAACCCTTCCCAGAACCCTAACCCTAATCCCAACCCTAACCCCCAAGTATCCCTTGCCCTCCCTAACCCACAGTACATCCCCCTTCTCATCCATTATCTCTCCCTCTCCTCAATACATTTTTGAGATATATCCTAGCTATCCTCCCTTTCACCCCACTTTCTCATCTGATTAATCTTCACATATCTACACACTCTCAACTCTTTTTGTATATATATAACTTTTAGCTTTGACGAATTGCTACGACTGACCTACAGCTATTTGGAACATCAGAACACCAACTTCAGGAAGAGTGTGGAACCAGCAGAGCGATTACTAGTAACCTTAAGGTAAGATCTAGTACCTAATCTCATAGAAAAAAGGAAACCAATGCAAAGTATCTTCTAATCCAACATATTTGTTGACGTTTATTTTTTGTTTAAATCAAACAAGCCAAAAAAGGCAGTAAACATTTTTGTGAAAATGTCAAGTATTTAAATAACACAAACTATCTTAAATAACATGTAACATAAATCTTTTAGAACGATAGTCTTCACAGAAAATTAAAGGTATCGGCACCCTATCCTGAAATATATTTCTTTACCAGAAATATAATATTAACTGAAAGAAATAAACACAAACTAAAACAATATTCTTCACAGATTATAATAAGTCTCTGCTCCCTTTTTAAAAATATTCGAACTCGGCCCTGGGACCTCTGAGTATTTTGGCAAAGGTGCACTCAAATAATTCGAATAGGTTAGCTGTCTTGATTGGGTGCCATATTGTGAATCAATATGAGGCTCCCCGGATGCCATTTGAGGGATGGTAGAGGCCGCTGGAGGATTATTGGAGGACACGGGAGGTAATGTGGTGTAATAGTTGCCGCTCTTGGCTGCTCTAGATCTAGAAGGCGGTACAATGTGTAGATTTTGTGGTCTGATGTTTCTTGAGATTTCAGAATTGGTGGGGGGCATTGGTGGTGTTAAATTTTGAGGTCTGACAGGGGGGGAAATCACAGTCGGAATAGGTGACGGAATGGGATGTGGGATGTCCGAAGTATTGATATCATAAATACTTCTTACATTTTCAAAGCTTGAAGGGTAAGGGTTTGGTACATTTTGGGGTGGAGGAGGATGGTTGGATAATGAGGACGGATGTCTGGGAACAGTGAATGAGTATATGCACTGTTGGACAGCCATTCTCATTGCAAAATATCTATCCTCTGGAACCTGTTGTACAAGAGGAAGTAAACTCATTATGAATAGAGTGTGAGGGCAGCGCTGTGCCTCAATTTGTTGGGAAATTCCGGACACAATGCTTATCAGCTGCCCAGTGCCATCATCCTCCTCTTGCAATTGAGCTCTCCTGTTTGTTTGGGAGCGCCTATTAGATCTTGGCTGTGACTGTGATTGAATAGGAGCCGTTGATGCTTCAGCAGCAAAGGGCTCCTCCGGACCAGACTGCTCCATTGGAGACTGCAGCAAAGGGCTGCAGCCCACAATTTCCTCCTCAGCAGGGGCTTCCACTTGGTCTCCCGGAACCATAACTTCCTCCTCCTGCCAACTGGATTCGGTGCTGTAACATATAAAAGTTTAACAAGAAATTATTGTGTAAATAGAGGGTAATTTATATCTCAGCCAAAACCAAATAAAATGTAAATGTGGTAGATTGAGGAGGTATAGGGAAGGAAGGAGTGATGGTGAGAAGGAGGGTGGAGGGAGGTATAGTTAATAATTGCTTACTTCCTTAGTTCCAGGACTGGGTTTAGAAAAGCTAAGTATCCAGCAAAGGCGTAGGGCTTTTTTTGGAGGCAGCTGAGCCACTCTTGGTCTCCCGCTGATTTTTGACATATTTTGTGTATGTGTCACGTAGACTACGCCATCTTGTCTTGAGAGCGAAAACTGAAAAAAAGCATGAACACTGTTAATTATGCTTCTCTTTCCTTTCAGGTACCTAGCTACTGGCAATTCATTTGCTAGTTTACATTTTGAATACAAGCTGGGAAAATCAACAGTGAGTTTGATTGTGCATGAAACGTGTGCAGCTATATGGCAAGTGTTGAAAGAGTTGGTGATGAAGAAGCCGACTAGGGAAGACTGGGCTAAAATAGCCGAAGTTTTTTGGCAGCGGTGCAATTTCCCAAATTGTTTGGGTGCAGTAGATGGAAAGCACATCCGAATAATCAGCCCAATTCGTAGTGGCTCTAAATACTTTAATTATAAAAAGTATTTCTCCTTCGTTTTAATGGCAGTGGCCGATGCAAATTATTCATTAACCTATGTGGATATTGGTTCATATGGAAGTAGCTCTGACTCAAGCATCTTCTCTTATTCATCCTTTGGCAAGATGCTTCGTGAAAACACATTGAACCTTCCAGATAGCCAACCACTTCCTGGAACCAATCAACCTCTGGAGCCTTATGTGTTTGTTGGGGATGAGGCATTTCCTATATCCAAGCATCTTCTACGCCCATATGCCAAAAGAGGACTTACCATTGAAAAGAGGGTATTTAATTACAGACTGACAAGGGCAAGACGTGTAGTAGAGTGTGCTTTTGGCCTACTTGCTAATAAGTGGCGTTTCTTGCACTCATCTATCTGCCTGAGTATGGAGCACGCCATCAGTGCAGTGCAAGCAGCCTGTGCATTGCACAATTTTGTTCGTGCTCGGGATGGATACATATTTGAGGACAGTTTGATGCATGACCTTGAAGAGCCAACGTGGATCGGAACCCGTGGCAACTACAGTGGGGAAAATGTTCGCCACGACTTCACAGAGTACTTTATGTCCGAAAGTGGGCAGCTATCATGGCAGCTAGATGCAATTAATGCCTAAAAAATTAAAACAATGTACTCTGATGAACATACTACATGTTGTAAATTAGATTTGTGTGAAATAAAATGTTACATTAACTACAGTTCACATGTGTGTCTTGACATTATTTTACAGGGTGTGTGTGTGTGTTTGTATTTGTGTACATATAGATCTGAAAATAACATATCATTAATACATATAACCATAACAAGAACCATCCTAACCCTAACCCGAATCTCAAAACTAACCCTAACACTAATCTCAACCCTAATCTCAACACTAAGCTCAACACTAACCCTAACACTAATCTCAACACTAACCCTAACACTAATCTCAACCCTAATCTCAACACTAAGCTCAACACTAACCCTAACACTAATCTCAACACTAACCCTAACACTAATCTCAACTCTAATCTCAACACTAAGCTCAACCCTAAGCTCCACACTAACCCTAACTGTAAACAAGCTAAGCACAGAGTGCAGGTAGCAATTGTACTTACGCAGGTCTTTCTGGACATTAGGTGTCAGGCTGTCCCACTCTGGAAACAGGATCTTGACTATCTCCTGCCATCCTTGGTTCTTCTTCCCAGTAACTTTGTGACGTGGGTCCCTGCAGTCCCAGAGGTATTGCCTTTGTTGGACCAGCCTTATCAGATCTTCATTCTCTATGCCAGTCTTTGTGCGCCTGTTTGCCATTGTGGTATGTGACTGTGAACAGCACAGCACATGGAGAAAACAGGAAGGGAGTTAGTGAGGGGGAAGGGTGTGGCTGTGAGGGGAAAAGGATGGGAGGAGTTGGAGGGGGAAGCCAAAAAAAAAATATAGCAGTGATGTGAACGTCCGATTGCGTTTTCATTGCGAATACAATTGAAGTCTATGGAGCTGAATTCGCATCGCACACGGATCAAACTCGCACATGACCTTTTTTTCACGCAGGTTAGATTCGCAACGCATTGATGGGAACGGCACTCATGGAAAACAATGTTATTAAAATGACTTGCGAATTTGAGCGATCGCAGCGGCTCAAATTCGCAATAAAATTCACAGCAGTGTGAACCTAGCCTAAGTCCAGACTTTGATTAGGCCACTCCAAAACCTTATTTTTTTTTTTTTTTCATTAGTTTTGAGCCATTCAGAGGTGGACTCGCTGGTGTGTTGCAGATCGTTGTCCTGCTGCATAACCCAAGTGTGCTTGAGGTTAAGGTCACAAACTGATGGCCGGATATTCTTCTTTAGGATTCTCTGGTAGAGCACAGAATTTATTGTTCCATCAATTATAGCGAGTTGTCCAGGTCCTGAAGCTGCAAAGCAGCTACAGGCCATCACACTACCCCCACCATGTGTGACTGTTGGTATGATGTTCTTTTTATGAAGTGCTGTGATAGTTTCGTGCCAGATATAACGGAACACACACCTTCTAAAAAGTTCAACTTTTGTCTCATCAGTCCACAGAATATTTGCCCAAAAGTCTTGGGGATAATAAAGATGTTTTTTGGCAAATGTGAGACAAGCCTTTGTGTCCTTTTTGGTCAGCCGTGGCTTTGGCCTTGGAACTCTCCTATGGATGCAATTTTTGCCCAGTCTCTTTCTTATTATTGAATCTTGAACATTGATCTTACCTGAGGCCAGTGAGGCCTGCAGTTCTTTAGATGTTGTTCTGGGTTCCTATATGACCTCCTGGATGAGTCAATGCTGTGCTCTTGGTGTTCCTGGGAAGGTTCACCACTGTTCCAAGTTTTTTGTGGATAATGGCTCTCAATGTGGCTCGCTGAGGTCCCAAAGCCCTAGAAATAGCTTTGCCTTTCCAGACTGATACATGTCAATTACTTTGTTTCTCATCTGTTTTTGAATTACTTTAGATCATGGCATGATGTTCTGCTTTTTTGGATCTTTTAGCATGCTTCACTTTGTCAGACAGCTTCTATTGAAGTGATTTTTTGATTCAACAGGCAAATTTAAGTGAAATTTAACTCAGCTTTCTAAAATTTGGTTAATCACAGTTCTATTAGACCTTAAATCTTTCCTCTGGCCTCCAGTGCAGCCAATCAGACACAGATCGGTCTGATTGGCTGCTTTTCTGGCTGCTAACGGCCAGGTAAACGAAGACATACTCGTCACTTCCTGTTTCCGGGGTCACAGGGAGAGAGGAAGAATTACAGTTCCACTCTCTCTGTTCTGTGCAGCTATCGCCGCTGGTCGCATTGCTCCCGGGCTCCACGATCGGACAGCAGAGCCCGGGAAAGGCAGGAGGGGGGTGGGACCCCCTTCCGCCACCCGCAGAAGTGATTGAGTGACTATTTAGCCGCTGCTGGAAAGGGAAGCATCGCCTGAAAATTTTCAAACCGGGAGAACCACTGCAAACCGAGAACGTCCATGGATGCCCTCTAGGCATGTGCAATTCGTTTCGTTCCGAATTCGTTATTTAATGAATTTCGACAAATTCGTTAATTCGGGAATATCCAAATTAACGAAAACTTGTTTAACAAATTTTTTCCGGATATTCGTAAATTCGATAAAATTGGACATTCGTAAATTCGGGCATTCGTACTTTCGCAATTTACGAATGTACATTCGTACATTCGTAAATTAGTGAATTCGTAAATTTGTAAATTCGGAAATCTGAAATAATAGTTAACTAATAATAACTTAACTATTAGTAATTACTAGTAACTTTTAAATTATAGGTATTGTAATTTCCTTTAAAATTTGGCTGTTAGTGAACTTAACACATACAAATTTATCCAAAGTTATGAATGATCCGAAAAAATGGAATGGAACGTAATGAATTAATAATAAATAATAATAATAATAATAACAACGTTTTATTATTATTATTTATTATTAATTTGTTCCGTTCCATCCGTTTAGATGCAGCATTCGTTTTGGATAATTCGTAACTTCGGATAAATTCATATTTGTTACGTTCTCTGACAGTCAAATTTGAAAGGAAAATACAATACTTATAATTTAATAGTTAGTTACTATTTCAGATTTTTGAATTTTCGGGTTTTTGGATTTTCAAACTTCAAATTTACAAATTTCCGAATTTTCTAATTTACAAATGTACGATTTTACGAATTTATGAATTTACGAATGTACGAATTTACAAATGAACAAATGTAGAAATGTACGAATGTATGAATGTACGAATGTACGAATGAACGAATGTTCGAATTTACGAATGTACGAATATACGAACGAACGCGTTTACGAATTTACGAATCGCGATCATAACGAATGACCCGAAAAACAAAAAAAAAAATAAACTAATGAAATGAAAATGAACAAATTTTTTGGCTGTGCACATGTCTAATGCCCTCCTGGCGGCAAGTGATTAAAAACTGCATTTTTTATTTACTCAGGTTATATTTGTGTATTATTAAAATTTGCTTGATGATCCAAATGATTTAGGTATGACAAATATGCAAAAAAAAAAAAAAATCGGGAAGGGGGAAAATACTTTTTCACAGCACTGTATATTGGAACCTTTAGTAACATCTCAAAAAAATCTGCCTGAATAAACGCCTGACAGGTCACAATATGGTGTAGTATAACAGTAGATGCTGATGCTACATAATTCCTGAATAAGGATAACTTGTTCATGGTTTTATCAAGGTTGTATCATGCAGTGGCAACCTTAACTGTTATGCCCCGTACACACGATCGGACTTTCCGCCAACAAAACCGTGGATTTTTGTTCGAAGGTTGTTGGCTCAAACTTGTCTTGCATACACACGGTCACACAAATGTTGGTCAGCAATTACAAACGTGGTAACGCGGTGACGTACAAGACATACGACGAGCTGAGAAAAAGGAATTTTTCTCCTTCTGCTAGATTCCGAGCATGCGTGAACTTTTGTGCGACAGACTTGTGTACACACGATCGGACTTTCCGACAACAAAGTTTTGAGAACCTGCTATCAAACATTTGTTAGCAGAAAGTCTGACAGCAAATGTTCGATGGAGCATACACATGGTCGGACTTTCCGACAACAAGCTCACATCCAGCATTTCCCGTTGGAAAATCCGACCGCGTGTACGCGGCATTATGCCTCACATTTACGGTATCCTATATAATTTGTGCGATAGAAGATCTTATTGCACAATAAATGCATTGGCATGTGTAAACAGTTATTATATGGATTTTCTGCATTATCTGAAAGACTGGCCGAAAGTATGCATCGTGCAAATATAACCATATGAATGTAGATTGCTACTTCCAAGATGGAGCCAGAGCTGGGTTGGCTGTATGGACCTTTGTGTATTTGGCCATCTATTTTTTTCTCTTCTTTTGTATAAGGTTATCATGATTTTGATCCAGTATCTGGACTTACTATGCTCCATCCTCTAATATAAGTTGTGCATTACTGCAGTGGCTGCAATCCAAAGAAACATTTGTTTTCTATGAATAAACGACTCCAGTGTTTCTATTGATTTACCCTTTGGTAAATCGTTAATGGAGACCCTTTAGTTTATTTTAAGTGATTTGTATCGAACTAACTGAGGAATTCTATAGGACATGCAACACTGCTGGAGCTGATTAGGTAATCGGTCACAGGAAGGCATGACGTTTTAATGTTAAGTGCAATCTTCCCAACTGACTTCAGAGCATCTTCAGGAACAAATAGAGCATTAGCTCTTGCGGCAGTTACTTTACTACTTGTATTGTATAAAGTGATGTCCCAAATAAAAGGTTAGGCTATAAGGACGACAGCTTCACACAGAAAAGAATAATCATGTCAAGACACTAAACTCAGTATTAAAAAGCTATGTAAACCGTATCATGCTCTACAGTTTGTTTACACTTGTCATACTTGATCTAAAAAAAGTTTTGGTTTAGTTAGTTCAGCTATTTCTGTGCACCTAATCAGTGCTGGATTTAGACCTTGGCACGTCAAATTTGGGGGTCCCTCAACATACTGTAGAAATGAAATTATATGAAAAATAAAAAAGTGAACTGGCATGAATGATAAATGACAATTTGATCTAAAGAAAAAAATGGTAGGTTCTAAAGAAGACAATTATGCTTTGTTTTCTCAATTTTATTGACTGTAAGAATACACAAAAATCTTTCTTTCTGCACTTTGCTATCTTTTTAATAATAAAACAAATTTTTTATAATTTTTACATTTTTTAGATAAAGGCTGGGGCCCTCTCTGGTCCCTTTTGCGTCCTTGTAAATCCGGCACTGCACCTACCGGACAAAACTGTGGGCACGATGCTTCTGCAATTTCAGATATTGATGCTAAAGGAGTCCATTGTATAATGATTAGGCTGCCAGACCTCATTTGGGCCCCAACATGGATGTCTTATGAAGGGGAAAAGCTGTGCTAATGTAACAATTTAAAAATGAATTGCTAAAATCGAATCCCAATAAGCAGCGGCTCAATGTGAGATATGCACAAAAAGACGTAGGAAAGAAGAAGCCATGCTAACAAAGTCCAATTAATAAATAGTTGATTGTAGAAATGAAAAACATCTCTCATATGGCAAGAAGTGTGGAATGGTAATCAACTATTCTTCTAATATCAACACCAGAGTGAGTTTGTTTAATAAATGTGCCACCACCTTAAGAAAAAACTTGCTTACCAGATGGCAAGCAAAACCAGGCATGTGGCTATAGCTCAGCCAAGGCCTTTGCTTGCATAGAAGATCATAAGGATAAGCTCTGGATGGATGATTGCACAGATATACTTAAACACTGATGACAACGCTCAATCCAGGACCATTGACTCAGCAACTCACTCCAGCAGCAACCCAGAAAGAGAGAACAATTATGATGAGGAGCTGTTGTGGTTGTTCCTGAGTGCAAAGTTAGAAGCGCTGCTTTGTGGTAGTGCTACTAGCTGTTGATGACCGTTCCTCTTCTCTCTTGTAGAGAGGACGGAGTGAATGACCACAAGCTATTTCCCAGACAGCAGAATGCTGGGATGTGTGCACGTGCTCTGATAAACATGCAAGGTGTTTGAGTATATCTGTGCATTCATCCATCCAGAGCTTATCCTTATAGATGTCTTATGGCTTGTTCACACTTGTCCTGTGGCTCTGAAAAGGGCATTTGACAGGTGGTGAGAAAGTATTATGTCATCTCCTCACTGCCCGATTTAACCCTGTAATGTTGTACTACCATGATGCAGTTACATACATGCGGTTGTGGTGTGGCACCATTTAATTCAATGTATGAGTTTGACAGGCAGTGCAGCCTGTCAAACTCTGTACCCTAAGTAAAAAAATGCCATTGCTTTGCTGTAAAACCTTATTGGTTACATGACCACCCAGGCATTTCCTTCTACCCGTTTCATTCTAAAAAAGAGCTGGAGTAGGAGGAGTGTGAGTGAACACTTAAACAAAATTTGTGGGGGGCATAGGCAAGGAGGAGCTGAGGGTGAGCTTGAACCTGAAATCATAGTAGAAGAACAAGGGTGACCATGAGCTAAGCACTATAATAATACCTGTGCTGCACACACATGGATCTTTTTTTTTTTTTTCAAAATAGCCTATTAAATATTTGTTCTACTAAGTTTTATGGGTAATATATTTATAAAGAATCCTAGTAAATTCATTATACTTACTGCCTCTGTGTTGTTTTATGATGTGTCTGTGAACATATATCTTTAATATAGAGTATAATAGCAGTTACACTGTATTATCAAAAGTATTGGGACACCTGCCTTTACACGCACATGAACTTTAATGGCATCCCAGTCTTAGTCCGTAGGGTTCAATATTGAGTTGGCCCACCCTTTGCAGCTATAACAGCTTCAACTCTTCTGCCAAGGCTGTCCACAAGTGTGTCTATATGAATTCTATAGGACCATTCTTCCAGAAGCGCATTTGTGAGGTCAAGCACTGATATAGTTGAGAAGGCCTGGCTTGCAGTCTCCGCTCTAATTCATCCCAAAGGTATTCGATCGGGTTGAGGTCAGGACTCTGCGCAGGCCAGTCAAGTTCCTCCATCCCAAACTGGCTCATCCATGTCTTTATGGACCTTGCTTTGTGCACTGGTGCACTGTCATGTTGGAACAGGAAGGGGCAATCCTCAAACTGTTCCTACAAAGTTCTGACAGGAAATTGTCCAAAATGTCTTGGTATGCTAATGCCTTAAGAGTTTCCTTCACTGGAACTAAGGGGCCAAGCCCAACCCCTGAGAAACAACCCCACACCATAACCCCCCTCCACCAAATGATTTGAACCAGTGCACAGACCTCAACCCAAAAGAACACCTTTGGGGAGAATTAGAGCAGAGACTGCCAGCCAGGCCGTCTTGTCCAACATCACTGCCTGATCTCACAAATGTGCTTCTAGAAGAATGGTCAAACATTCCCTTAGACACACTAATAGGGCGTACACACGGTCGGACTTTGTTCGGACATTCCGACAACAAAATCCTAGGATTTTTTCCGACGGATGTTGGCTCAAACTTGTTTTGTCTACACACGGTCGCACAAAGTTGTCGGAAAATCCGATCGTTCCAAACGCGGTGACGTAAAACACGTACGTCGGGACTATAAACAGGGCAGTGGCCAATAGCTTTTATCTCTTTATTTATTCTGAGCATGCGTGGCACTTTGTCCGTCGGATTTGTGTACCCACGATCGGAATTTCCGACAACGGATTTTGTTGTCGGAAAATTTTATCTCCTGCTCTCCAACTTTGTGTGTCGGAAAATCCGATGGAAAATGTCCGATGGAGCCCACACACGGTCGGAATTTCCGACAACACGCTCTGATCGGACATTTTCCATCGGAAAATCCGACCGTGTGTACGGGGCATAAGAGTTGAAGCAGTTATAGCTGCAAAGGGTGGGCCAACTCAATATTGAACTCTACGAACTAAGACCGGGATGCCAATAAAGTTCATGTGCGTGTAAAGGCAGGTGTCCCAATACTTTTGACAATATATTGTATGCTGGTATCCTGTTCTTTGTTGCTGTCTTTTTCTTGTACTTTAATTTCTTTTTATCAAAAATCAATTCTGATGCAAGGTATGCTCGCTTCTTAGATGATACATGTATCTACTTCATATTTTATATTGTAAAAGAACAAAAGAGGGTGCACCAGCATAGTGTAATAACCAAGACACCATTTATTTCCCCCCAAAAAATAGGTAATATACTCACAAACGACTTTTTAACAAAAGGATTGTCGCAATTCTCCAGGAGAAATGACCAGAATCAATGCGCACATCTCCAGATGGACTGGGAAGATGTCACAAAGCCCCGCAGATGTTGGCGCATTTTGAGGGTGCCTCCTCTTCTTCAAAGCTCCTGAAGTAGAGGGGCACCCTTGAAACACATTAGTGTCTGCAGGACATCTCCGAGTCCATCTGGAGATATAGACTATGGCTCTGGTTATTTCTTCTGGGTATTTGTGACAAGCCTTTTGTTAACAGCCTTTTGTGAGACCATTACTTATTTTTATTTTGAAAATAAACGGTATCTTGGTTAATGCAGGAGGCTGGTGCACCCTCTTTTGTTCTTTTGCATGTAGTGCTCTTGGGTACCCAAGTCTGAGGAGGGCAAAAACGCCTTGTGGATATCGAAAGGCTAAGACCATGTTCATGTACTTGAGATACCTGGAATAGAGAGAGGCTTCTCACAGAATTTGTACCACACTTGAGTGCAGAAGAGTTTTTTTTATTATATTTTAATATCTGCCAATTTCTTCAAGTGAAAATGTCACCTGTTTTAAATTTAAAACATAAATGTCAAGCCTAAGAACAGGGCATCAAACTTTCTGTGCGTAAGAGGAGGCAAGGAATGTGTTCTGGTATTACCAGCAGGTGTGTTCCAGGATCCCCTGAATTCAGACAAAAGGGAGTGGGCTGTACTGGTTTGGTTTAGCAATGTCTGGATGAAATACAGAACTCCTCCAAAGGTAGACTGTTCTCCCCTTGTGCACCACTTAAATTTTCAGTTTTAACTAGAGTGTATCTTTTACAGTAGAATGTATGAAAATTGGTGTCCCATGAGCATAAAGGCCACTTTGGTAATTTCATATATTAATTTCTGACTCCATTTTCCCCCTGTATTTAAAACCTGTATGCCAGTGCCTTAAATACAAACTCACCAAAGACTATCTTGTAGCATCTCACAATGGTATTACTGGACAGCAAGCCAGCTGTGTAAATACAGCAGCCCAACACTTTATTATGGATATCTATGTGTGTTTACATGGGTATCTACATGTTTTCACTTGTTCTTTGCATAAAGCAGGTTTAGGTTTTCTGTGCATCTAATTTATATGTAAACCCAATCACTGAAATAGCACATGTATTTCCAGTCTTTCTAAATTTCCAGTGTTCATTAAAAATAGCTAGGGATCCTGCCATGAAAGTCCTTGTTCAACCAGTTCCTGTTCTAGGTAACAACACTCTGCCCCTGGTTCCTAATTGTGCTCCTGGGTTGTCACATCCCATGGCTTCCAGTGGAGACTACAAATGGCCATTTTAACACACATTACATGGCATGGTCTACTGTTGTTATAATCAGGAGCCCACAGTCATATGCCACGCAGTTATCACTGGAATCCATGTATGTAGAAATTGAGTGGCTCATGGAGATCAGAAACACTGAATTTCAACAAGGGAAAGGGTAATTTCTTTAAAAAACAATTGTAGTTTAATTTAGACATGGGTTTTCGCAAACTAGGCATACACATAATAGATCTGAAAGGGTTATGAACAAACTACTTAACCGGAACAAGGTAAAATAGAGATTTCAACTTTTCGTTAGCGAACAATCTTTTCAGGTTAGACATCACTGTTTTCTCCATATGATATGACAGCTGAACCACGATCAATACTTAGATGACAACTTAATAGATGCCTTGAAGCTGCTGTTTACCTGTAGGGTACTCATTTGAAATCTATTTTTTGTTGTCTTGGCAACCGTTCTTTAGGCACCATCGGTAATTCTCATTACCCAACATTTGCAGTCTCCTTTCAGCACTCTTTACCTAATTTGTGGTCAATTGCTAAGTAAGGATAAAATTGGCCAGCGACAGGAATTCCTCAGGATATCCAAGAAACTATTTTTGCATCTAGTCTTATTAAATCAAGTATAATAAATCTGGCTAAATACAGGCTTCTTTTTAAGGCATAAAATACAAAAGCAACTTGATTTATTAAAGGTTCATACTGAGGCCTGCACTATTTGACATGAAATTATTCACCCAGTCATGCAGAGAAATCACCCCAGGTATCGTGTGATAATTATGTTTTCATCCTGCTCTCAGGTTCCAGAACAGAGATGCAAGCAGCCAACAAGGGCTTCACAGACATCTACGTGCATTCTTAGGTTCCATGCGTAGTCCAAATTCCAAGATTGATAGAACAAGAAGGTTTAGAGCCTTCGAAGTAGTGTCAAATGTTGGCCTGGCCCTCCCATCTCCTGTATTTATCGACAAGTAAGGCTGTCCATGATAGTGGTGGACCAGTAGCAAGTGTGGAAATTGGGATGGAAGGCCAATCCCAAAACTATTGAGGGTGTTGGAACTTGCTCATTATAATCAATCATATTTAGTTTCACCCAAGGTGATGATGAATACATGCAATTAAACCCCATTAAAACTTAGTAGTCTTGGCTGATGGAAGCATGGCACTTTAAAGCGGGTCTTGCTTGACCATGCATATAAAAAAAATTTCAATTTGGTTAATCCTGAACTCTCTTTAGAGCTTGGGTTAGACATTGACCTTGGAGAACCTGTGTGAAGAGTTGCCTGCCTGCATTCCCCTTGTCTCCTGATGGTCATCACAACCTTATCTGTGGTTTAATGGGTAAGTTTACATTTAAGTTTATGGGTAATGGTTTAATGGGTAAGTTTACATTTAAGTTTATGGGTAATGGTTTAATGGGTAAGTTTACATTTAAAGGCACACTATGCTTTGCCATGTGTATAGCATAATGTGCTGAAGCTAGGGCTTTGTCTCTGTTCAAAGAATGTAGGTCAAAACCATTTTAAAGGGAAGCCTTCCTAAAACCCTGAGTTAATGTAGGAATGAAGTAGCCATTGGACCAGTGCCCCCTAGTGTCATAGAGGGTAGCGTCCTGTTCCTTTGGGCTACACATGTGCAATGTGTGCGCTCACCGTGATCTCCTCGCTCTCCTGTCCCCCATGAAGAGCCCAGCGGCTACAACAGGAGAGAGTACACACTTTCCATGTGTGACCTGAAGGAACAGGACCGCTCTCCCTCCAATGACAGTAGGGGGTGCTGGTTCCAACAGCTGCTCCTTCCCTATAATAACTCAGGATGGAGCTATCACAGGCTGTAGAACATTTTAAGAAGGCTTCTTTTTAAAACTTGTTTGCCCTACATTCTTTGAACTGAAAGTGAGCCGTGACTGGAAGGTAGGTGGAAAACACTATGCTCTTACACTCATATAGCACAGCATAGTGTGCTTTTTGTTAAAGGTGAACTTACCCTTAAAACCACAGATAAGGCTATGGTGACCATTATCAGACAAGGGGAGTACAGGCAAGCACTTCTTCACACAGGTTTTTCAAGGTCAGGTTCTTCAAACTCTCCTTCCCATTAATACTTTATGTTCTCCTGTTCGTTTCTATTTTATTATCCTTTATTTTCTTTCATGTCCACCATACAGCTACCTAGCTATTATTCTGCATTCTACATACTTACAAAACCCTTACAGTACGAATCAAAGTATACTTATTCTTAAAGTTGAACTCCAGGCAAACAGCTATATACCAGATGAAATGCACTTAAGGGAGCTTACCTGCTGAAGGATTTGAATTTCTGTCCATCCAGTTTTGAGATTTATACAGCTCTGATACATAGCACAGCCATATTTGATAGGGCAGGAGACCCTACCCTGCTGTATTTAAGTAACATTTACGGGTCTTGACTGTCACAAGCCTATGGCTGGATAATCACAGGAAAAGCAGCACACTGGTAAACATATCTCTATGTCACCCTGCTCTTTTCTTCTTTCAGCAAGCACCTTTCACTGATTGGCTCCTTTGCTGCTTCTCCCTCTCTGGTTTGTGCTTTGCTGTATGGGGAAAGGGAGAGACTGATACCAGGTCAAATTCAGGTACTTATACTGCTTGCATTGAAAAACACATTGAAAGGAGAAGTATAGCCAAAGCTTTTTTGGTTGTACTTCTCCTATGGATCACAGGAGTGCAGTTCGCTCTGCCTGTATGTGTACCTGTAGAAAGAAAATACTTATGCTGCGTACACACGATCAGATTCTCCGACAACAAATGTTGGATGTGAGCTTGTTGGCGGAAAGTCCGACCGTGTGTATGCTCCATCAAACATTTGTCTGACTTTCCACCAACAAATGTTGGCTAGCATGTTCTCAAATTTTCCGCCAAACAAATTTTTGTTGTCGGACTTTCCGATCGTGTGTACACAAGTCCGTCGCACAAAAGTCCACGCATGTTCGGAATCAATGCCCACCAAACACAACATTAGCAGAAGGAGACCAAAGTGTGGCGCATGACTATTGAACTTCCTTTTTATCGGCTCGCCGTACGTCTTGTAAGTCACTACATTCTTAATTGTTGGCCAACATTTGTGTGACCGTGTGTATGCAAGACAAGTTGGAGCCAACAACCTTCGAACAAAATTCCACGGTTTTGTTGTCGGAATGTCCAATCATGTGTACGGGGCATTACAGTATACTTTCAAGTCAAAATACAAGATTGGGTTGTAATATTTGTATGTATGTGTATGGATTGTCCACCTGAAATCATTACTGTGTTTGGTGTTTTTTTCTTCTAATACAGGGCTGTACCCAATAGTTTACTGACCTAGTTTTTAATTGCTAGATGAGGATTTTTTTTCTTTTGTTGTCTTCAAATTTAGCGATGATTGACAACCTTGTAGCTAATATGCCATCATAATTGAATTCTGAAAAGACCTTCGGCTTACAAAATTCTTAACCTTATTAGTTGTTTTGTCATGTTGGCTGCCAAGATTGGCAATGGATACTTTTTTCTTCACACATTTTTCCCCTGAGTCATCATAACTAGTAAATCAAATTTCCTGAACTGGACATTAAAATCTAAAGGAAACTCAAACTTACACCACATTTTTATCAAACAATACAAAAGTAGCAAAACTAATACTATTTGATGTAAAGCAGACTGGGTTGTAAAATGATAAAGATAGATCACTCACCAGAGACTTATTTTGTCATTGTTGTTCGCAACCTAGAAGCGGTTTACCCGATGTCCACAGAATAAGGATTAAAATGCCGGGAAAACCACTTCCTGAGCAAGAGTATTGATAAATAGCTGTTGTGTGAGAAATACCACTTTGATCATTGATGTGCTTCTGCTGCTAAACTCTGGGGAATTAACAATGAAGCCACGTTGCTGTAGTTCCCTGCCCACCAACATGCAGAATAAATGCAACCAATCAAAAGAGTGAGACTTCTTCATAATGCCTTTCTTAATTATTATAATATAAAGACAGACTGTCTCTGCAGATCAATTGAGGCTTTTTCAGGCCAGGAGAACCATAGAATTATAGAAAAGAGCCCCAGAACAAAACCAGATAAAACAGTCCAAGATATGAACAAAGAGAAGGAGTGGGAGGTGTGGGTGCATATAACGGAGAACCACATCCTATATTTATTAATTTATATATAACGGGTACGTGTATAGCGCCATCAATTTATACAGCACTTTACATATATTGCACATTCACTTTAGTCCCTGTCCTGAAAGAGCTAACAATCTAAAGTCCCTAACTCACATACTGTACATTCACATACTAAGGCCAATCTAGACAAAAGCCATTTAACCTACCAGCATGTCTTTGGAGTGTGGGAGGAAACCGGTGTACCCAGTGGAAACCAATGCAGGAGAACATCCAAATTAGTACCATGATTGGGATTCAAAATAATGTTCATACAACTAAATTTCACATATGAACATTATTTTATGTATGATGCTCAAGAATCTATACAAAAAGCTCTACATTGAAAGGAACCCAACATTTTTTTTTATTCAAAACACATGTAATAAAAACATATTACAAATTAAAAAAAGCTTTCCTGTGTGGCTTTGCAGGACTTTTTTTGTCTGATTCCCTCATATAGCTCAGTTCTCCTTTGAAATATCTACATAGAGATCATATATAACTCATATATAACAACATCCTTAGTAAGTATATAATCAAATTATCAAAAAAAAATCTAAAGATGGAAGGGCATCCAAGGGAAAGTTTTCTACATTACTCTACGCATTTTGTGGATAGTTAACCACTTCTACAGTAAAGAGGGAGTCAAAGTCTATCTTTTGAATAAAACATACATTGTGTATATCATACAGAAACCTTTACATAACGATTATATACACTATATTATCAAAAGTATTGGGATGCCTGCCTTTACACCCACATGAACTTTAATGGCATTCCAGTCTTAGTCCATAGAGTTCAATATTGAGTTCACCCACCCTTTGCAGCTATAACAGCTTCAAATCTTCTGGGAAGGCTGTTCACAAGGTTTAGGAGTGTGTCTATGGGAATGTTTGCATTTTTCCCAGAAGCGCATTTGTGAGGTCAGGCACTGATGTTGGACGGGAAGGCCTGGATCGCAGTCTGTGCTCTAATTTATCCCAAAAGTATTCAATCGGGTTGAGGTCTGGACTCTGTTCAGGCCAGTCAAGTTCTTCCACCCCAAACTCACTCATCCATGTCTTTTTGGGCCTTGCTTTGTGCACTGGTTCGCAGTCATGTTGGACCAGTAAGGGACCTATCCCCAAACTGTTCCCATAAAGTTGGGAGCATGAAATTGTCTAAAATGTCTTGGTATGCTGACACCTCAAGAGTTCCCTTCACTGGACCTAAGGGGCCAAGCCCAACCCCTGAGAAACAACCCCACACCATAATCCCCCCTCCACCAAATGATTTGGACCAGTGCACAAAGTATATTATATATGGTATAATAAAAGGATGGTGGTTGAAGAGATTTGAAGTGAAGTTTTGTTTCACCAGTCTTTTCTTCTCATATGGAAAGGGTCCTATGGGAGCCTTCACACTGTTCAGGATCATCATCAGCTAGTAGAACATGACAACTGTACCATACAAATGATTTAAAAAGAATAACTTTTTTTCATACAATTATGGCCAATAATTTTGACCAGTTATCAAATGATTATTCTTGGTTACCTGAATGCATAGTCCCATTAGGCATTGCAGGGCTGACAGTTACAAGCATGACTCCCGCAGGCAGAGGCATGATGGGACTTGTAGTTTTGCAACAGCTGGAGGGCCGCAAGTTTGAGACCCCTGATATAAATCATGCATTAATACTATTAATATTACCATCTAGCTCCTGATGTAGAAAGTTTACTTGATTGCCAATTTTGCTTCCCATCAAACACTGCCAGGGACTTTCTATAGTGTTCAAATTCTTTATTGTAGCAAAGATAAAATCACATGTCTTGCCAGCCATTAGATCCAAGTCACCAGCAACTTTTGGCATGTGTGGTCCTGCTTTCTCAAGGTGTCTGGAATTTGGTTGACCGGTACTTTTGTGTCTCAACTGACTATGTATCCCCATAAAGGTGTTAAACAATTACACATTTGGGTTAACATGTAGTTGTAGGATCCATACCTGCCTTAGGCAGGGTTCACACCTATGTGAATTGGATGCGGGCTTCCCCGCATCAAATTTGCATGGTAGGAGATTGAGACTTAGCTCCCTATGGAGCCAGTTCGCATATCTCTGGTGCGAACCGGCTCCATAGAGTGAATTTGCACAGGGGTCCTGTGCATCTGTTACTTCATTTCAGGTCCGAATTCATCCCAAAATTCGGGCTGAAATAGAACCTGAAACGGTGAACGGGGACGCACCGGACCCCTGCTGTGAGCCACATGTGGCAATCGTGTGAACCCAGCCTTAAGAGAATTCTAATGCCGCGTACACAGGAGCGGACTTTCAGGCAGAAATGATCAGACGAAGGAATCAGTCGGACATTCCAATCGTGTGTGGGCTTCATCGGACCTTTTCTGTCGAAAAATCTGATGGTCCTTAGAAATAGAACATGTTTCAAATCTTTCTGACGGACTCGATTCCTATAAAAAAAAAAAACGATTGTCTGTATGCTAGTCCGACGACCTGAAAACAGCGCAAGGGCAGCTATTGGCTACTAGCTATTGAACTTCTATTTCTAGTCTGGTCGTACATCATCACGTTCTAAACATTCAGACTTTGGTGGGATCGTGTGTAGGCAAGTCCGTTTCGTCTGAACTCCGTTGGAACTTCGTTGAAAAGTCCTTCGGTGTTCAGTCCGACGAGAAGTACGCTCGTGTGTACGCACCATAAGTGTTCTTTTTTTTATATACAGTGATATGGGGTTAGAACCTTTATATTGCTGTCTCTGCTTCAAAATTCACTCTCTCTTGGAATTCTAGGACATTTTAGAATTTTGCGTTGTGTTCAGAGTAGATGGTAAATCTTCCAATGGTGATGCTTATTCTAGTGACAACGGACTGAAGAAAAAAAAAACTGCAGAGCTCAGGAGGAGCCATTGTACTAACAATTGGCTGAGAGCGCTGATCGAGTGCCCATCGGCAGACCTTTTTAGGTCATGCCATTCGCCCGGCTTCTGTCGGACTCGCTGCCGCACACACGGGTGATACCGCCTGATATTCGGCCTGTGTGTACGGCCCTTAAGAGAGGATTCCCCTGACTTTGGAGAGATTTCCTCCACAGGTCGAGAAATGAAAATGAATCTCCCCAACAGAATAAACATGTCAAAAAGTACTATTTCCTACTCAATCTAAAAATAAAAAACAACAATTAAGTTTTAGTTTTAGATATACTTTTGTAGCATGACAAGAGCTCTCCATTTGAGAAATCTTAGATAATATTACTAATAACCTTTGATTTTCCCTAAACTTCTTCCTTTTCAGACTTGCTATAGGTGGGAAGATGTTATGATAATTTTGCCTGCAGTGCAGCTCTTGTTTCTGCAGTGCAGACACTGAGCCCAAGTGATTTATAACTGTTTCCCATCACATTTTTGTGCTATCGGCTGTTAAGTCCTTTGACCTGCTGTGGTTGCGGTGTGCAGTCACTGATGAATCACAGCTCGGTACTCACCAGGATTTAGAATTTCTGAAAAGCAATATTCTATTCCAGACTAAACGAGAACATCGCATGTATGAATGTTAAAGGATTATAGGACATTGGTAGCTTTCTGCAATAACATACTTATTACTGAATATTAATATAGCTTTTATACTGCAAATTCCAACATCACATATGTTCATTATAAGGATTTTATATGAAACTGTAGTAAATTAATAAGTGTATTGTAATCCTGTTGTGAGAACGACACTATAAATATACACTATAAATATATTTAAAACTGGACTCCAAACAGCAGTTAACCACTTAAGGACCAGCCGCCGCAGTTATACTGCGACAGGTTGACTCCCCCGGGCGAATCGCTGTCATGGTACGTCGGCCGCTTTAAGAGCTGTAGGGGGTGCATGCGCATGCCCACGGCACCACGCCGGTGCCGATGCGCGTGCCAGGCAAGCCGCAATGCCCGCCGGACACCGATCGCTCCTGACAGAGACAGAATGGAGGTCTGTCAAAGTAAACAGACAGATCTCTGTTCTGTCAGAGAAGGAGAGACAGATCTGCTGCTCCTAAAGATTAAGAACAGCGATCGGTCTCCTCCTCTGGGTAGTCCCATCCCCCCACAGTTAGAACACACACAGAGGGAACACATTTAACCCCTTGATTGCCCCCCTAGTGTTAACCTCTTCCCTGCCAGTGATATTTATACAGTAATCAGTGGCTATTTTTAGCTCTGATTGCTGTATAGATGTCAGTGGACCCAAAAAAGTGTCAAAAGTGTCCGATCTGTCTGCTGCAATGTCGCAGTCCCGCTAAAAATAGTTTATCAGAAAAAAACTGCCATGAAGACTCGTAGGATATATGACATCATGTTGGCCTAGGACAGAAACCAAGAAGCAACTGAAGAAATGTAAAAAAAAGTTCAAAAAGCAAATATAAGACATCATCCTACTTATCTATTACACTGCTAATTCTAGTAGCATAAAGTTTAAAAAGTATTAGCTGGAGTCAAGCTTTAATGTGTTACTAAATCCACAACAGTGCAATCAGTCTGTATATGCAGTAAAGCATGCTTGTTATACTCACTGTGGAACTTAATTGGTGAATCTTGTGCATTGCATAAAAAGACTGTTTGACCCTGCATTCTCTAATCCTCCCCTTCTTTTACGTTCCCCAATCCATCTGCTGATAGAACAGGGATGTAGGAGGCTCAGTTTGGTGTGTATTGCTAGAGTTTTTTGTTTTTATTTTGGGAGGGTGCGTTTGATCAGCACAGGGACAATCAGCACTGTCCATACAGAGGGTCAAGAGTCATGCAGCCTCATAGGACAGTCAGAGGAGAATAAAAACTCCTCCTACAAGCTTTAACCAGTTCTCGGCCTGATGCTGATAGAAGTCACAAGACTGCTATATACTGCTGATGAAAAAAGGTATTTAGCAGTTTATAGTTACTAAAATAATTGCATTTCCATGTTCTGTGTACTGTGAATGCAGGGTCCTGGGTTTAGTAACACTTTCAATTATTAGTCAGGTCCATTTAAATCCACTAGTGTATCCATCACTACCCTTTCCACAGATTCACAATCCTTCTGTCCAAAAGGTGCTCCTCCATCCAGAGTGGGGACACCCTAAGACAAGAAGAGTGTTACTGGCCAGATCGACATTTAAAAATAAAGAAAGAAAAAGCCTATAAAAAAAAGAAAACTAATGCAGCCACCACATCTAAGAATTGGTGAGCTGCAATATATTACATATTTGTGTTTGGGTCAAATACTGCTTTAAATACATAGTTGAATCTCAGGGAGCTCTTTTACTGCCAAAAGATTTGTATACCTGTCCTTCCAGCCCTGGCATTTACACAGCCCTACCAAATAATACAGCTAGGCTGGTAACCTGAATTTTTTCTTTACTGCAGTTAAAAGAGATGTATGTTTTTATTATTTTAGTTTCATACTTACCTATGTGGATGCAGCATCAGACCGATGCTGTATCTGTCCCCCCACCGTCTCTGCACTGAGAACCGAGCCACCGAACAACGCCGATAGTTCGTTTTTCACAGATCCCCAAGAGGAGAGCTGCTGCCTGTCAGTCAGTGTCTCTCCTCTCTGCTTCTCCACACTCATTGAGCTGTGGAGGGGTGGGGAGGGGCCGTCTCAGCGGCTCGCTGAGATGCTGAGACTGCCATCAATCAAGGCAGCTGGTGGATCCAGACTTGGGAAAGTCGGGATGGCGCGATGCCTCGACTGATGGCAGTGACTTCAGACCGCTCTCCGCTGAAAACGGGTCACAGAAGTGCACAACACATTGAAATCCTGTGACCCAGAGGAGAAGCCCAGCCTAAAAAGCTCAGTCTGGACTTCTCCTTTAAGCAGCACAAGCTTGATCATCTTCCTGACTCCAACCTGATTGGACAAAGAAGGAGCTGTAGCACAACTCCTATCATCATGTTTCTTGTCAGCTTATGTGCACTGCAGAACATCTGATTGGCTGCCCCTCCCTCTCCCATTTTGGGTTCAGCTGGGTCAGGGATCAGGAGCCTGGCATCAAGTCAAGTTCATTTGCATTTTAAATGAATTAATAACTTCAATAATTGGTGTTTTTAAAACTGCTTAACATTTTGGTTTTATTTCTGCTCAGTAGCTTCAAATTGTTTTATTCTTTTTTATTCTTCCGGTTTTCTTTTCTAAATTGCATGCTTGGTTCAATTATATCTTCTATTACACTGAGTCAGTGTTTGTAGACTCTAAGTCAAATATAAATGTTAGAAGAATACTGAAGATTCTATTTTCACTGCTCTCCAATTTGTCACCCATAACTATATACAATTTGGCTTAGTAACTAGAATTACTTAAAGGGAATTTGTCAGGAGAAAAATAAGAGTGCTGCTCATTTGTACACATTTTATTTCTATGCTGAATATGGTCCTTACTTAAGAAATATCAAATATATAATTTTGTTAGTGGGGAAAATGATAAATGTTGAAAATAATAGTATGCAATCTGCTGCCCAGTCAACAGATGGTGCTCTAGTTTCCTTTTACATATTTAGCTGTGCTGGAAGCCGATGGTTGTACACAGTCCTGGAATGAGTAATAACATCAGTGGCTCATTTATTATCAAATGCAATATAGGAAGTAGGGATGAGCCGAACACCCCCCCCCCCCGGTTCGGTTCGCACCAGAACTTGCGAACAGACCAAAACTTCACACAAACGTTAGAACCCCATTGAAGTCTATGGGACTCAAACATTCTAAATCAAAAGTGCTCATTTTAAAGGCTAATTTGCATGGTATTGTCCTCAAAAGGGTTTGGGGATGCGGGTCCTGCTGCAGGGGCCATGTATCAATGCAAAAAAAAGTTTTAAAAACGTCAGTTTTTTCGGGAGCTGTGATTTTAATAATCTTACACTTTTATTGCTTAAAGTCAAACAATAAAAGTGTAATATTCCTTTAAATTTCATACCTGGGGGGTGTCTATAGTATGCCTGTAAAGGGGTGTATGTTTCCCATGTTTAGAACAGTCTGACAGCAAAATTACATTTCAAAGGAAAAAAAGTAATTTAAAACTACTTGCGGCTATTATTGAATTGCCAGTCCGACAATACACATAAAAGTTCATTGATAAAAACAGCATGGGAATTCCCCACAGGGGAACCCCAAACCAAAATTAAAAAAAAAACTGGCATGGGGGTCCCCCTAAATTCCATACCAGGCCCTTCAGGTCTGGTATGGATATTAAGGGGAACCCCGCGCCAAAATAAAAAAAAATTACGTAGGGGTCCCCCTCAAAATTCATACCAGACCCTTCAGGTCTGGTATGGATTTTAAGGGGAACCCTGTGCCAATTTTTTTTAAAAAAATTGGCGTGGGGTCCTCCCAAAAATCCATACCAGACCCTTATCTGAGCACGCAACCTGGCAGGCCACAGGAAAAGAGCGGGGGACGAGAGAGCACCCCCCCTCCTGAACCGTAATAGGCCACATGCCCTCAACATTGGGAGGGTGCTTTGGGGTAGCCCACCAAAGCACCTTGTCCCCATGTTGATGAGGACAAGGGCCTCATCCCCACAACCCTTGGCTGGGGGGTTGTGGGGGTCTGCGGGCGGGGGGGCTTATCGGAATCTGGAAGCCCCCTTTAACAAGGGGACCCCCAGATCCCGGCTCGTCAGTCCTGCCTATGTAAGCTGTCCAGTCCAGAGGAACTCTGCTTTCGCCTTGGTCAACATCACAGAAACTCTCTCCTGTGACCCTGTTCAAGACTTGCTTTGCTGACATCCCTTCTGGCTCCAGATCCCGTTTGTTCTTTTTACTTTTAGTATTAAACTAGTGTGATTTAACTGTACTTCTGTCTCGGTGTGATTCATGGTTTCTGACACTACCTTAGTCTGATTGGAACTTCCTATTAGGTATGAGCTTCAAGTTTAGCCCTGACAGGTAGCTACAATGCAAGCTCTGTTTGCTGTGTTATCTCCTTAGCTTACCTATACTGCTTTGTGAATGCTTTGTCATAATTATTGTTTAATTGTAACTTGTTTATTAGCCTTAAATTGCCCCTGTTTATTGGCATTGTATGGGGCCACTTATGTGTGACCATTCAAAGGTTGTAGAGAATACCAGGATTAAGTAAGATGTAACTTGGAAGAAAGATAATTTACATCTTACATGCTATAGCTTGTTATTATAAGACCACACTGAGGTGAAGTTTGGGTTGACCATTGCTAGGGGCGTACATTACCTCTCACCAGTACAGATTTAATTGAGTTTATCCTACTACCTGGATCCTGAAAGCAACAGGATTGTCAGAAGTGGGTATGGTTTTTCAAATGGACAAAAGTAGATTGCAATTTGGGTAAATAATTAGGGATGATTTACTAAAGACAAACAGGCTGTTCATTTTACAAGGGAATTTGCCCCAGAGCTTCACTTTGCAAAGAGTACCCAATCATGTGAAGGTTAAATAAAAAACAGCATTTTTTGGTGGATGATGGAAATAATTATGCCGCGTACACACGAGCGGACTTTACGGCAGACTACGTCCGGCGCACTGGATTTCGTCAGACAATTCGATCGTGTGTGGGCTCCAGCGGACTTTGTTTTCTCCAAAGTTGGACGGACTTAGATTTGAAACATGTTTTAAATCAATCCGTCGAAATCGAGTCCGGTCGAAAAGTCCGCTCGTCTGTATGCTAGTTCGACGGACAAAAAGCCACGCTAGGGCAGCTATTGGCTACTAGCTATGAACTTCCTTGTTTTAGTCCGGTCGTACGTCATCACGTACGAATTCGACGAACTTTGGTGGATTGTGTGTAGGCAAGTCCGTTCATTTAGAAAGTCCGTCGTAAAGTCCATCGAAAAGTCTGCCGGGCAAAGTCTGCCGTAAAGTCCGCTCGTGTGTACGCGGCATTAGAGTTTTGCCTCGTTCACCCAACTTTCCTTGCAAAGTGCAACTTTCCTTGCAAAGTGAACATGCTATTTGGCTTTAATATTGTTAGGGGGCTAACGATCTTCTTCTAGGAGCAAGTGAACCTCTTCTCTAGCATATCCTGATTAGAGTGTTCTTTCAAACCCAAATCAGGCCCGGAGACCATTCCAGTGAGAAAATAATGACACAACAGTCAAATGTCTGGAATGTTCTGCTTTTTACTTCCGTAGACAATCACTTATATAATCAAAACGACATCACAAAAAAAGTTCAACCCTTTCATTAATATACAGACATTACGTATACATCAGATGATTAAAAACCACCTAAAAATGAGACATTATTTCTTCATACAGAAACTATAAACAAGCGAAAACCTTCATGCGTCATTTCGGGGAAATCATGTTATTTACAAGGATTTGAAACTAACTTTTGATAGATGTCACATACACATATTATTCTAAGATGGATACATATTCTTATAGCTAAAATGGTGGACAGCAAGCTAAAATATCCTTACAATCCCCTCTTTGATCACACATGTATATATATATATATATATATATATATATATATATATGTATGATCTCACTTCCTTATCATGGCGATATTCTCAGCTTGCTTCTGATGATACATACTGAGATAAGTTTTATTGGAAGATGAGGGATCTGAAATGCGAGTGGCTCTATTAATAAGGCACATAATAAGCTTGTACACAAGATAAAGGAAAAGGAAAAAGAACACGACAATAATTAATATTATGGCAATATCCCTTATCCAAGAGAATATCCCTCCAAATCCAAAATCAACATTTCCAAAAGGACTCCAGGTCTGGGCTATGTTGCGAGCCTCTTGTTGCAGCTTGGCCACCTCTTTTCTATGCTGAGCTATCACATCATAATAGTCTGGTACCTCTATACTGGTAATAAAAAACAAAAATTGCGCTTGGAAAAAAACAGTAAAAAAATAATTATAACAATAATATATAGTGAATATAGATACAATGACACCCTAAAATAAATAAATTGAATTAAGTAAAGTTCAATAAGCTGCGGTTAGAAGTGGGGCCCACAAGACAAAAATAAAAAACAAATGAACCGCGCTAAAAAATGAGTCCAATCAATATAAGTGAAAAAAGATTTAACAGAGTCCACATGGCATAATAGATCCTCCTAAATGATGAATAGAGAACAAACTTATGGATATTCTGCTTACCAGAACGTAAGCGAGGTTAAACAGGTGGCTTTAAACCCAGCCTGGGCCTTTCAGTGTGCTCCAAGAGGGGTAGGATCCGACAGACTCATGTAGCGGACCGAATCCACATAGGTGTAGAAAAACATACAAAAAACATAGCGTAATACTGACAAAAATAATTACCCTAAAAAGGAGTGCTCATACAAAAAACATTTAAAGGATCATGAGACCCCAAAATGTATAGCAAACCAGGGGCGTGAAGGCAAAAAGAGGGGGAAGTGACATGCAACATGCAAAAAAAGTGATGTCTTTAAATCAAAAACTAATATTATATCTGATTACCAGAAGTAGAATTTAAAATAGGCGAGTACAGATCCAAAGAGGAAAAAATAAAACACCCGGTGCTCAGATATGGGGGGCCGCTTACCAGATGGTAAACCAGTGAAGGTATGACAGCGGTAGGCTAATAGCCCTGGTAAACCCAAAACGAGGTCCTGACCAGAACTGAAGGGGTTCCTGCTCACCAAAAGATCAGCTAGAAGGGGCCAAAAACGAAATGGTGGTGGCGTCACCGCGATCCCGTCCCGGCAAACTCCTCACAAGCTCCGATCATAGGTGTTCTACTATGTAACTATGTAAGAGGTTGACGCATTTCGCAGAATTTGCTTCTTCAGGACCTCAATGTCTTGACCGCAAATAGAAGTGGCCAGAGCAGAGCAGAGAAGCAGATTGACCAGCTGAAGGCTGAGATTAGCCTAGATGACAGAATCGGCAATCAGCAGTGAGCATTCTGGTGTTTGCTAGAGCTAGACAACCCAAAGAGGAAGCTACCTCTGATCTCACCTGCACAGTGCAGGTGAGATCAGAGGTAGCTTCCTCTTTGGGTTGTCTAGCTCTAGCAAACACCAGAATGCTCACTGCTGATTGCCGATTCTGTCATCTAGGCTAATCTCAGCCTTCAGCTGGTCAATCTGCTTCTCTGCTCTGCTCTGGCCACTTCTATTTGCGGTCAAGACATTGAGGTCCTGAAGAAGCAAATTCTGCGAAATGCGTCAACCTCTTACATAGTTACATAGTAGAACACCTATGATCGGAGCTTGTGAGGAGTTTGCCGGGACGGGATCGCGGTGACGCCACCACCATTTCATTTTTGGCCCCTTCTAGCTGATCTTTTGGTGAGCAGGAACCCCTTCAGTTCTGGTCAGGACCTCGTTTTGGGTTTACCAGGGCTATTAGCCTACCGCTGTCATACCTTCACTGGTTTACCATCTGGTAAGCGGCCCCCCATATCTGAGCACCGGGTGTTTTATTTTTTCCTCTTTGGATCTGTACTCACCTATTTTAAATTCTACTTCTGGTAATCAGATATAATATTAGTTTTTGATTTAAAGACATCACTTTTTTTGCATGTTGCATGTCACTTCCCCCTTTTTTTGCCTTCACGCCCCTGGTTTGCTATACATTTTGGGGTCTCATGATCCTTTAAATGTTTTTTGTATGAGCACTCCTTTTTAGGGTAATTATTTTTGTCAGTATTACGCTATGTTTTTTGTATGTTTTTCTACACCTATGTGGATTCGGTCCGCTACATGAGTCTGTCGGATCCTACCCCTCTTGGAGCACACTGAAAGGCCCAGGCTGGGTTTAAAGCCACCTGTTTAACCTCGCTTACGTTCTGGTAAGCAGAATATCCATAAGTTTGTTCTCTATTCATCATTTAGGAGGATCTATTATGCCATGTGGACTCTGTTAAATCTTTTTTCACTTATATTGATTGGACTCATTTTTTAGCGCGGTTCATTTGTTTTTTATTTTTACCTCTATACTGGTATTGTGTACCCAAGTACAACATTCATAATCCTCAGTCATTTCACATAATCCTGTAAGGGCTGAACTCATGCTCTCAATGGCTAAGTCATGCAATTCTAGTTGTTTTCTAATAGCCCTAGTTTCAACATTAAGTTTAGAAATGTCATCAGAATTCTTTTCCATCATCTCATCAATAATTCCTGAATAATTATTTAACCTTTTCATCAAATCTATTCCCCATCCTGTCCAGGAAGGGAACCATGCCCAGGCCATATCCTTCTCAAGGAATAACTCTCTCTTGTTACGATGTTTCAATGGATACCTTGGGTGTATACTAGCTTCAAGCAAATGACTCCCATCACTATCACCTATCACCCCCATTATGGGCACCAGTGAGGCCAGGTAACACCAGCCTTGGACCTCTTGTGGAATCCAAGGATAACAAGTCTTTCCACAACAAACATAAGTGTGGTTACCAAACGAGAAGGGCGTATTCACAGCAGTCTCTTGATCTACTGCTGTAACTGCTGCTAAAACCTGAAACAAATACTGTACAGATTTACTACTTTCATCTTCAGAGGCAAGAATCTTTTCAAAATCAGCCCGTACTCTGACCTCATCGTGGTGTGTTTGATATAAAGAACAAAAAACTTCCCACTAGGGGCATAGCAATTAGAAATGTTCAAAACCGATTGACTACAGGTATGAGCATTTCTAGTAGAATTCCCTAAATTAAAACACCAGGTAGGATTATGACTTCTATTGATGATGTGAAAGGAAATGGTGTCATTAGTTCTTCTACTGACATTCAGAAGGTCAAGGAGAATCTCTTCTCTCAACAGGGGAGTAATATTTAAAGGTATAGCCATTAGGGGTATCCTAACAGTGCTAGGGTGCAGTTTACTACAGATCCAACATTTTTGAAATCCTGATTTCCGAGCATAAGCAGATTTAAATTTTAACAAAAGCATTTTATCAGCAAAATTATCTTCAATGTCTCTCTTATTTCTAACTTGTATCACTGTAATGTTCTTCTGTGTATATGTGTTACCACAAATACTTTTAATCGCACCCAAATCTTCAGGGTGGTAAATACAGTTAGTGATGATCCAAATGGGCGGGAACACTATCAGGGTGATCAGGAACAGGAGGCAGAATGCCTTGCCAGAAGTCTGTGGTGAAATAAGCAAGGTCATCTTCTCTGGCCGGACCTGCTTTTCCAGAAACTTCTCCTTCATCTGCTTGGACTTCTGCTTGAGGGCCTCCTGTATTTAAGATCTCCTTCCTGCTCTTTGGGCTTTGGGCAACCTTTTTCACTCGGCTGGCATGGATCCAGGATTGGCAATTCTCCACCAGGATAGCTGTTCTGGTCACTGCAATCACCGTAGTAGGAGGTCCAAAAGGATATTCCTGTTTCTTGCTTCTATTCAACTGTTGGACCACCACCGTGTCTCCTACTTTAAAAGGGTGGGTAGGTTCCTGTGAAGAAAAAGGAGAGGTGCGAGCAACATTTCTCTCAACTGTATCCAAAGTTTTAATTAGTTTCCTCACATACTCTGACTGTACTAGATCCAAATCCCCCTGCTCTATCATAAGAGGTGCTCTGGCCCAGGGAGTAGGAATGGGACGACCCATCAACACTTCAAAAGGAGAGTAGCCTGTAGTTTTGGAGGGAGTACTTCTTATCTCTGCCAAAACCGCTGGGAGAACCCTCTTCCAATGGACAAAGGTTCCTCCTGTGGCCTTCCTTATTTTATCTTTCACGGTCCTATTTACCCTTTCCACTATCCCTGAACTTTGGGGATGATATGGAATGTGAAACTTCCATTCTATTTGGAGTGAATGTACCAAGTCCTGACATACTTTTGAGGTGAATGCAGGACCTCTGTCTGAGTTTATCTGAAGTGGACATCCCCATCGAGGAATAATTTCCTGTGTGAGAATTTTCACTACTGTTTGTGCGTCTTCCTTTGTAGTTACAAAAATTTCAACCCATCTCGAAAACATGTCCAAGGCCACCAAAAAATATTCCTGTCTTTTCCCTAACTTGGGCATGTGTGTGAAATCAACTTGTGGGTGGGTGAAAGGTGTACTGGGATATATCAAATGTTCGTGTTTCGCTTTGTTTGGGTTATTTGGGTTGTTCCTAATGCAAGTAATGCACCTGGACACGTAATCCCTTGTCAACAAAGGGAGATCTGAAATGTAAGAATCCTTGCCTAGTAACTCACAAGTTGCCTTCCAGCCTCTATGACCTATTCCATGATACTGGGCAATCAAAAGTGATGCACTTGCCATTGGAATACATACCTTCCCCTCTTTGCACAAAAGTCCTGTTTTTGGATCTATTTGTGCACCTACTTTTTCCCAATCTCTCATGTCGGCCTCTGAGGCATAATCTTGTAGGTCAGACAGTACATGGTCAATAAGATAGTTCAGGCTGTAACATTGGCATTTGGATTTGAGCTGATTGAGAGATAGCTGCTTTTCTGGCTGCTGAATCAGCTAGAGCATTTCCTCGAGCTACTTCTGTTTGTTGGCCTGTATGTGCTCTGCAATGTATTATGGCAAGAGTTCTGGGCAACTGAATAGCTTTTAACAATGACTCTACCAGAGAGGAATGAGAGATGCTTTTTCCATCAGCCGCAATAAAGCCACGCCTACTCCATATGACACCGAAATCATATACCACCCCATACCCATGTTTGGAGTCAGTGTAAATGTTTACATCTTGACCCTCAAACATTTGGCATGCCCTGGTGAGAGCAATCAATTCCGCAGCTTGGGCTGATTGATATGGGATAGGTTTGGCCTCAAGTATAACATCTGGAAGTTGCACAACCACATATCCTGCATGATATGTGTGATCATTTGGCCTAGAACAAGATCCATCCACATACACATTTGCACATTTGGCAAAGCAGTAGGGGACAAGTCAGGTCTAGGAGATGTATCTTGGTGGATGAGGTTGGTGCAATCATGTTGTGGCACCACTTCATCCTGCTCTCCTTTTAATCCTAGCAGTGCATTTAAAATTGGAGCTGGGCCTGACTTAGGAGAAGCATATTTAATATGCAGTTTTGGATTTGACAACAGTATCACCTCATAGCCGCTCAACCTTTGGGCGGACATATGTTGCGTATGTATATTTCTCAGTAATGTGGACACATTATGAGTAGTATACAAAGTAGTATCATGGCCCAAAGTGAAAGTTGCAGCCATGTCAACCAACATAGCACAAGACGCTAAAGCTCTGAAACATGCGGGCATGCCCTGAACTGGTACTGGTACCACCTTTGAAAAAAAAGCAACAGGGCGAAGCTTGCCTCCATGCTCCTGAGCGAGGACACCTGCCATCGTTGTACAATTTTCCCTGGCATACAAATAAAACATCACATTATATTTAGGAAGGCCGAGTCCTGGAGCTGTTACCATAGCATTTTTCAAATACACAAAAGCATTACACATTTCATCTGTCCATTTAACACAGTCTGGCATATCTGAACCTGTGGCCTGTCTCAGGAGATTGTCATAGTAAGAGCAGTCAGGTATCCATTGGCGGCAGTAACCAATCATACCTAGGAAGGTGAGCATGTCCTTCCTATTGAGTGGGCGGGGCAGACCCATCAGAGCCGTAACTCTTTTATGACTGACTCTTCTTTCTCCTTTTGTGAGAACAAACCCTAGATATTCAACTGTTTTCTGACACCATTGCAACTTTTTCTTTGACACTTTATGACCACTTTCAAAAAGACATTTCAAAAGATTTCTTCCATCCTCCAGGGCGGCCTCCCTTGTCAAGCTGCAGAGTAGCAGATCATCCGCATACTGCAGCAAGACTGAACCATGTTCAGGTGTCCAAGCTCTAAGAGTGGTTTGGAGGACAATAGAATAGACAACAGGTGAGTCTATATAGCCCTGGGGCAATCTGCACCAGGTCAGCGTCCGATTTTGTAAATCGGAAGGCAAAGAGTGGCTGTGTTTCCTCGTCCACAGGAATTGAAAAAAACGCATTTGAGAGGTCAATTACAGAAAAATATTCAGCATCGGATGGTATGGAGGTGAGCAATGATGGCACATCAGGCACTATTGGGGCAATTGGTACCACTAAGTTGTTTATGGCTCTCAGGTCCTGTACAAACCTGTAACTGCCATCCGGCTTTTTAACAGGATTGATAGGAGTGTTATAAGGAGAAATGATTTCTCTCAAAATACCTTTCTTCAAGAAATCTTCCACAATGGGCTCTATACCCTCTTCTTTTTCTCTGGATATGGGGTACTGTTTATGATACACAGGTAAAGCTCCTGGTTTCAAAGTGGCTTTATAGGGCGTACAGGAAATGAACCCTACATCAAGAGGATTCACTGCCCATACTCCCTCCTCACTCAATTTGACATCTTCCTCTTCTGGGTGCAGTGCTGGGACAAGGTCATCTGGTGCCCAGGGCAAAGATGGAAAACTGCGCCCCCCCCCCCCGCCGCTGTGAAAGCTACAATGCCTACAGATGATGGGATCTATACTGGGAATTTGTTAAATACTAGTATTGGCAGCGATCAGTGACTTAGGCGCGGTTCACACTGGGGAAACTTGTCACGCCCCATTCAGTACAATGAAACCATTCTAATCGGACCAACAAGACACAGCACATCAGGGCACATCAGGGCACAGGTCACAATACACGAGGGCACAGCACATCAGGGCACAGCACATCAGGGCACATCAGGGCACATCAGGGCACAGCACATCAGGGCACAGTACATCAGGGTACAGAGCCCAGCACATCCAGGTACAGCACACCAGGCCACATCAGGGTACAGCACATCAGGGTACAGAGCCCAGCACATCAGGTCACAGTACATTGGGGCACATGACATTAAGGCACAGCACATGGGGGCACAAGGCACATCGGGGCACATCAGGGCACAGGGCACATAGGACATCAGGGCACATAGCACATTAGGGCACATCCGGGCACATAGCACATCAGGGCATGGGGCACATAGCACATCAGGGCACAGGGCACATCAGGGCACAGCACATCAGGGAACAGAGCACATCAGGGTACAGAGCACATCAGGGCACAACAGATCAGGTTACATGGCACAGCACATCAGGGTACAGGGCACATCAGGGTACAGAGCACATCAGGGCACAACACATCAGGGTATAGGGCACAGCACATCAGGGTACAGGGCACATCAGGGCACATAGCACATCAGGGCACGGAGCACATCAGGGCACAGAGCACATCAGGGCACGGGGCACATCAGGATAAGGAGCACATCAGGGCACATGGCACATCAGGGCACGGGGCACATCAGGGCACATGGCACATCAGGGCACAGGGCACAAAGCACATCAGGGCACGGAGCACATCAGGGCACGGAGCACATAGCACATCAGGGCACGGGGCACATCAGGGCACAGCGCATCAGGGTACAGAGCACATCAGGGTACAGAGCACATCAGGGTACAGAGCACATCAGGGCACAACACATCAGGGTACAGGGCACAGCACATCAGGGTACAGGGCACATCAGGGTACAGAGCACATCAGGGCACAACACATCAGGGTATAGGGCACAGCAGATCAGGGTACAGGGCACATCAGGGCACATAGCACATCAGGGCATGGAGCACATCAGGGCACGGAGCACATCAGGGCACGGAGCACATCAGGGCACGGGGCACATCAGGGTAAGGAGCACATCAGGGCACATGGCACATCAGGGCACGGGGCACATCAGGGCACATGGCACATCAGGGCACGGGCACACCAGGGCACAGCACATCAGGGTACAGAGCACATCAGGGTACAGAGCACATCAGGGTACAGAGCACATCAGGGTACAGGGCACATCAGGGCACATAGCACATCAGGGCACGGAGCACATCAGGGTAAGGAGCACATCAGGGCACATGGCACATCAGGGCACGGGGCGCATCAGGGCACATGGCACATCAAGGGCACGGGGCACAAAGCACATCAAGGCACGGAGCACATCAGGGCACGGAGCACATCAGGGCATGGAGCACATCAGTGCATGGAGCACATCAGGGTACATGGCACATCAGGGCATGGGGGACATCAGGGCACATGGCACATCAGGGCACAGGGCACATCAGGGCACGGCGCACATCAGGGCACATGGCACATCAGGGCACGGGGCACATCAGGGCACGGAGCACATCAGGGCACGGAGCACATCAGGGCACGGGGGCATATGGCACATCAGGGCACATAATGGCACATGATGGGGCACATGGCACATTATGGGGCACATCAGGGCACATCATGGGGCACATCATGGGGCACGTCAGGGCACATCAGGACACATCATGGGGCACATCAGGGCACATCATGGGGCACGTCAGGGCACATTATAGGGCACGTTAGGGCACATTATGGGACACATCAGGGCACATCATGGGGCACATCATGGGGCACATCAGGGCACATCATGGGGCACGTCAGGGCACATTATAGGGCACGTCAGGGCACATTATGGGACACATCAGGGCACATCATGGGGCACATCAGGGCACATCATGGGGCACATCAGGGCACAACATAGGGCACATAGCACATTAAGGGCACATTGTTTACTAGCCTGCATGCAGAGCAGCGCTGGAAGCATCTGTGATAAGTTCTCTCATGTCACGCTGCTCCCCGGCGGCCCCTCCTCTCTTCTCGTCCATCCCAGATGATGTCACAAGCAAATAGGGAAGGACGAGAAGAGAGGAGGGGCCGCCAGGGAGCAGCGTCACATGAGAGAGAGAACTTATCACAGATGCTTCCAGCGCTGCTCTGCATGCATCTCGATCTACCCGTCAGGCGCCAGCTGTCGGCGATTGACGGGTAGATCCTCCAATGCAGGACAGAAACTGCCTGATAAGGAAGTGAGAGGCGGGGCGGGGCTGGTCTCAGGCTTGTGCCGGGTGCAGGAGCGCACTCGGCACATGTTAAAAATGATCAATTTTCGCTAGGCCGGCGTTGTAAACTCTGGATAGGTAGCAGGAATTTTTACAACACCGGTTCACTGGCGCTTCTATTGCGCCCCTCTTCCTCCAGTAAATGGTCCCGCCCAGGGCATCCGCCCCTTCCGCCCCCCTTGTACCGGCCCTGTCTGGGTGTGAGAGCGATGTAAAAAGGTGAACCCTGTCAGATTTTACATATAATCCTCCCTTTGCAGTAATTTTCATTGTAATGCCCAATTTTCCCAGCAAGTCCCTACCCAAGAGACTCACGGGACAACCAGGAATAATTCTAAAGCAATGTTGCAGATTACAATCAGCACCACTACGGGTGCTTAGTGAAAGCGGGGGTGTTTTAAAAGTTTTGGTGAGTATCCCATTTATTCCCATTGAAGGCTCAGCATCCACAATCTCTCCCCTATAAAAATCCTTGCTAATGGTACTGCACGTCGCTCCTGAATCAGGCACAAATGGTACCTCATGCCCGTCTACAAGCAATGAAATTATAGGCTGTTCATGATAAGAATGAGAGACAAGTGGAAATGCCAGGATACTACCTTCCGGGCAGCTTCATTGTGACTGCTGTTGTTTCCAAGAAATGGGGTACTTAACACCATGCTGCTGCTGTACTGAGGGTGGTGCCTGAGGGGGAGTAGGTGCAGCCGGTGGCCCTGAATTTGTACACTCTCGGTCATACCAGGGGCATTGAGCTTTCCAATGTCTGGGGTCCCCACAATTAAAACACCCTGGTTTAGGTTGTCTCTGCTGGAAGTCCCCTCTTTGTGGCTGTCGCTGTCCTTTTCCCCTATATCCACCTCTATAACCCCCTCTATCCTGTCCCCTTTTCTTATAAAAGTTTCCCCTTTGATTTCCTGGGAAATTATCCTGGTAATGTATCGGTGCTGGTGTCTGCTTGGGAATATCAAAACACCCCGCTGCGTCTTTTTCAGTCAATTTTTTTTGAAAGTCAGTCATACTGCTTGTCGCCCAATCTGAGATTTGCTGTCTCACAACTAGGGCATATTTAGGGGCCAGGTTGCTAAGATAAGTCTGTATTAAAAGACTGTGCATTCCATCCTGAGTATTGAGTCCGGCATCTTGTGTCCAGACCTCCTGAAATCTTTTCCAAAATTCCAAAACTGACTCTGATGATTTCTGTTTGCAAGCTACTGAAGTAGGGAGTGACGACTTGTTTATGAAAACTCTCTTCATTTCCTTCTCTAGCTCTTCCCACATAAGGTTCCTTCCTTCAACAGTGTTTAGTGAATAAGCCTCTGCTTTGGTAGTGGGTGCCTCTAGGACATCTATGGTGGGCACTTTAGTCCAATCCCATGGGGAGGTAGTTCCCACCAAACTATCTATAATAATCCTTATATCTTCCTGTGTATAATTTCTACCCTTACAAGCTTTCTTTAAATAAGCTATTGCCCCCAAAGCTGATGTGGAAGATTTGGGGCAATGTTTGACAATACGATTGATATCTTCAATATCGACACATTTTATCACCATTACGTCACCGACAGTCAGAAAAGGAAAGCTTTGCATTGCTAGCTGCGTAGCTACTTCCTCTTTCTTTCTGTCAGCTGTTTGTTTTGAAACTGCATGTTGTGCAATCTCACTCTCTGCAGCTTGTTTTAATTTCTGAGTTGTACTCCTGGTCTGAGCCGGATCCTCCCTAAAAGGTCCATGGGGTATCTTTATTTTATGTTCCCCCGCAGGTGTCTTTTCAGGTAACTTCTCATCCATTGTGGAGGAGGCAGCACCCATCGGCTGTTGCATTTGTGAAACTACAGGCAGTGGCTGATCTGATAGGACAGCAACCTGTGACTCTGGTAAGACCACAGGCAGTGCCTGACCCACCACTGCACCTTGCTGTGGAACGGATACAGAGGAAACAGATGCCTCTGCAGGTGACACTCTATTCTTAAATGGACGAACTGCCGCAATTGCAGCCAAAAACTCAATGTCCTCTTTTGAGAACGAGGGGTATATTTGTTTTGGTGCTCCCTTATTTGGCTGCAGTATATAAGGTGGAGGTGACGGAACAACTGGGGGATCAACTGAGGGAGCTACTGGGAGAGCTGATGCACATGGAGCTAAGGACGGGAAACCTAATTTAAGTCTCTTCTCACAAGCATGTAACCCCGGAGCTTCCTTGTCCCTTGGATTTGGACTTCTCTTTCTTATTTTCTTATCCGCTCTCTCATACCAGTAGGGGGCATACAATAACCAATTTTCCCCACCTTTCCTCATATATTCCTTATCCCATTGGGGGTCTCCCGTATAATATGGGAAAGCTTCCCTATCTCCTAAACAAAGTCCCTTGACCATGTCCATATGAAAAATGTCATTCTGACCCTGTCGGGGAAACGGGTCACTACTCCTCATGCCCTCAGTCCATCCTGCCAGATTATCTACCCAAGGGTTAATATACACATAATCAGTTCCACATATTCTGGCTACATAACATTTACATGTCTCTCCTACATCTGGAAGGGGAATTTTCTTCCCTGATGATTGACCCATAACAATACAGTGGTGAACGCCACCTCACCTCGCAGCGTCCGACAAAATCCACACAATACACGTACAGATTATCTTATTTTACTTTATATATATAAAAAAATCGAAGCGATTAGCGATAGATAAGGTAAGCAAAGAGGTTTGGGTTTTTCCGGGACACTCTATCAGATATCTTTATAAAACTTCTTACAGTACTGTATTATATTACTTTGGGTTTCTCAGAACCCCTTGGACTAACTCAGAGTCCTTTGGACTAACTCAGAATCCTTTGATCCGTCACCCGAACGAATCTCTGCGAGATTCATACATTTTACATAAATGTTTTTAACACTACACCTTCTGTTAACCCCATATAAGGAAACGGTCTTTTAAACTAAAGTCACGGTGAAAGAAATAATAATAATTAAATCAGACTCACCGGACTTTAGAAACTTTGATGATGATCTTGGATGATGATCATCTCATGAACAATGACCGCCCCACCGCTGCCACCAAAACTCTGTTAGGGGGCTAACTATCTTCTTCTAGGAGCAAGTGAACCTCTTCTCTAGCATATCCTGATTAGAGTGTTCTTTCAAACCCAAATCAGGCCCGGAGACCATTCCAGTGAGAAAATAATGACACAACAGTCAAATGTCTGGAATGTTCTGCTTTTTACTTCCGTAGACAATCACTTATATAATCAAAACGACATCACAAAAAAAGTTCAACCCTTTCATTAATATACAGACATTACGTATACATCAGATGATTAAAAACCACCTAAAATGAGACATTATTTCTTCATACAGAAACTATAAACAAGCGAAAACCTTCATGCGTCATTTCGGGGAAATCATGTTATTTACAAGGATTTGAAACTAACTTTTGATAGATGTCACATATACATATTATTCTAAGATGGATACATATTCTTATAGCTAAAATGGTGGACAGCAAGCTAAAATATCCTTACAAATATATCAACCCCATTGGCTCCAATCTGTACTGTATGTATCCAATTTGTACTGTAAATTAAGTCATCTAAATACCGCTACAACTTTGCAGCAAATTATTGAAAGGTGTTTTATCTCGTTTTAAATGTTTTTATTATGTTTTCATAAGTTTAAACAGATGTACAGTAATATCATTTGTAGATATACAATATTTGACGGAATAGAAAATAATAGAAATGAAGTTTCATTAGTAATAAACATAAAATAATCTATAAGGTAAAAATTAGTAGATGATACAAAGTTACTTGTAACATATATGACTGAAATTAGGGTGCTTCTTATTTCAGGAATGAATATGGAGAATAAAAATAATTCAATAGAATATTGTACGTATGGTTTTGAGCGAGGAGCCAGGTAGTTAAAATATGTATGAGATGGTACATTAGGAGTGTTACAGGGCAATCGAGAGAAATAGGTATGTTTTCCAGGGCCAAGTTCCTGCAAATTGGCTTGGCATGACCTGGAAATATGAGTAATATTTCAGATTATCCCACAAGACTCCTATTAGAGTAAAAATAACTAGTGTAAAGAGAAGGGGAAGCTTAAATAATGTTATGATGAAGAGACATTGGGATGTGAAATGGGGTATATTACCAGAGGGGGTCAGTAAACTCGGGAGGTAAAAAATGAATGAATTAAATCACATAAAAGATTATAGATCTTTAGCCCTTAAAGGAGTAGTAAAGAGGTGTCAAAGCCCGGTGGTAGGAAATGTTGAATCCATGGTGTCCACAGGGCTTCGAATTTAGATATATTATCAAGATAGATAGCTTCTGTTTTAGCATGGATTAGGGATTGGGTAACTCTTTGTTTGTCTAATGATATATTAAGTGAATCTGTTTCCCAAGCTTTCGCTATGACCTGTTTTGCTGCTGTTGTTACAAAGAGCATGAGTTTAAATTGGCGGTTTGACAAGGCATGTGGTTTACTATTCAGGAGTGCAATAGGTGCGTCAGGCAGTAATATAACTTGTCGAACGAATATTAACCACTTAAGGTTGTAAACATCCCTTGTAATAGAAAAAAACATGACAGGACCTCTTAAATATGAGATCTGGGGTCAAAAAGACCTCAGATCTCATATTTACACTAAAATGCACTAAAAAAAAAAAAAAAAAAAAAAAAAAAAGTCATTTAAAAAAATGACATTGAAAAAAAATGTCTTTTTGACGTCGCTTCTGCCCTGCAGTGTCATGGAGACGAGTGGGCGCCATCTTAGCCTCACTCGCCTCCAGGCACAGCAAGGAGACAGATGCAATCGCCTCCACCACTACCGACGGCTCCGGTAAGCGGCGGAGGGTATCGGATCGCGGCGGGGGAGGCCCTCTCCCACCACCGATAAAAGTGATCTTGTGGTGAATCCGCCGCAGAGACCTCTTTTCTCTGAAAGCCGACCGCCGCAAGAAAACGGGGATACTGGGGTTATGGCAGCTAGCCAGCTAGCTGCTGCCATAACAACGATATCCGCTGGCAAACTTTGGACGTAGATTGGCGTGCAGCGGTTGGCAAGTGGTTAAATACTTCTGACCAAAATGATCTGATAATATTACATTCCCACCAGATATGTACCTGAGTACCCGGAGTAGAGCAGCCACAAAAGCAATGGGAAGGATATTGTGGAGAGAATTTATAAATTCTGGCAGGGACTAAGTACCATCTTGTGAGTACCTTATAATTGGTTTTGAGAGCCCCTACATTCAGGGAGGCAGACTTTGTTGTTTGCCAGATTTGAGACCAATTTATGTCTGCAGATTGGAGATCTTTTTCCCATTTGGTAGTAAAGGTTGGGGGCGTAGAGGTAATGTGTGATAGTAAACAGGTGTATAGGTTGGAAATGAGACCACGTTTATGTGGATCTGATTTACAGGCTTGTTCGAAAATAGTGAAGCTTGGTGATTTCGTATCAAAGGGTGCATTGTTGTGAAAAAAGTTTTTTATTTGAAGATATCTGAAGGTTTCTGTATGTGGGAGATCATAGTTTTCATGAAGAGTGCGAAATGGTGTGATTAGAGAAGATTGATAGAAATGATGAGCGCAGGTCAAACCAGCTCTTGACCATGCCAAGAATGAGTTTGGGGAGGTCCAAGCCGGGTAGAATGAGGGATTATGGAGGAAGGAAAGGAGGGTGTTTTATCATAACTCACCAGTGCACCCCCTCCCCTGGTTATGGGGCACATGAAACACTCCTGCTTCCCTCTCATACTGCAGTGCTTGGTGCTTGAGCAACCAGACACGAATCCCAAGTTCAGTTCTGTTAGAACAAGGACATTACTAGTTATTTTCAAAGGCCTTTTGGGATGTTGGGGGGCAACCAGGGGGCTGAGGGCAAGCTACCATGGCAAGAACAGGAACCTTATTGTGCCACATTGCTATTTGCAACTTAAAGTGATACTAAAGGATCATTTTTTATTTTTTAAAAAAACATACATGTCATACTTACCTCCACTGTGCAGCTCGTTTTGCACAGAGTGGCCCCGAACATCCATTTCTGGGGTCTCTCAGCGGCTCTTTTGCGCCCCCCTTGGAGAAGCGCTCTGCCGAGGAAGCTACCTTGCGGGTGCGCTCCTGAGTCCAGCATTCGGCGCCCCGTCCCCGGTGCTCGCGTCATTGGATTTGATTGATAGCAGCGGGAGCCAATGGCTGCGCTGCTATCAATCTATCCAATCAAGAGCCGGGAACCCGTGTGGACATAACCTCCACACGCCTCTCCTGTACATAGTGCCCATTGTTATACCCTCCACATTCCTCTCCCTCACCTGCACATACTTCCCACTTTTATATCATCCATACTCCTCCCCTATGCCTCTTCAACTAAAGGAAATCTTCTCAGTCCTTATATTTGTTCTGACAATTATTAGTACTCTTGTGAGTACCTTATAATTGGTGTTTGAGAGCCCCTAATTTTGTGATTACTATTGTGATGTATAGAGAAACAGGGGCTGTCATCTACTCTACATATACCACTAATAAAAAAGTGTCCCTGAAAATATTTTTGAAATGTTGACAACTATGCACTTGGGCACTGCCCAAGGGCCCCTGGGTCAGTAGGGGGCCCCATGAGAGGCTCCTGGGATCCTGTGATATTAAAGCGGTAGTAAACTTTGCTAACATTACTACTTTTTAGAGGCCCTGAGGTAGGTTATGCCATAATGTACAAGTATGCACAGTATATTAGCACATTAGGGTACACTTACCTGCCAGACTAAGCCCTCCAGCGCTGTGCTGTGATCAATCCGGCGGGTCCCAGGCGCTTCCATCTTCACCCGGTCTTCCTTCCGGGTCCTGTGCCTTCATTCACTTGCCTTGGCCGGGCTGCATTGCTGTCACTCCCACGCATCCTCATGTGCATCCTTTCTCTCTCATCCCCCTCTCTCTCTCATCCTCCCTCCCTTACCCCTCACCCCTCTCTCATCCCCTTTTTCTCTCTTTCATAATCCCTCTCTCTATTTAATTTAATTTGTTATAACAAAAAATTGTTTGCATTTTTATTTTTTTATTTTTTATAAAATGCCCTACCAAAATCCTCAGCACCAGGCCCATAATGTTCCTAATCTGGCCCCGGGGATTATATTGATAAGCAGTATTTAATATATAGTATAAGTGACTTACTGTCTAGCAGTTCTGTGACAGGCAACTGCTCTTTTTGGCCTGAAAATAGCATCCAACGTAGTATAGTGGGCTTCACATGAAAGATATACTGTATTTATATTATGTATAATGTGTATTATGTGTGTAGGTCTAAATAATCAAATATTACTGTTATTAACATTTTGTTCACAGGCACCCTATGTTTTACCTTTAAAATCTTTTAAAGGACAGATTAAGGAAATTGATTTTGGGGGACGTCTTGCCCACAACCCAACTTCTATCTGCATAAGGAATATTTTTTTGGTGGCCAATAACACACATATTTTATATACCGAAAGTTGTCTAATAAAAAAATACTTGAGTGAAAAATGGTATTTTAGCAGACCTAGAACAAATTTCCAGTGACATTTACAAAGTGCAGCAGTGTGATTTACAACCAGTATTGTTTATTTATGCACAAACAGAATAATATTAATTAACAACGAGTGTAAACATAGATGTGGCCAAGCTCCAAAATGTTTGAGAACCGATGTTATCTTGTGATGGAAGAGGAGTCACAGCAAAGCTTGAGGAACATCTCCAGCTCATTGTGCTTCATTATTTAAAAAAATTGGTTCCTGAGATGTTGCTTCATCTACAATAAACCCACTTATCTCAGAAAGAAAATTCTGCTTAGTGTCAGCAAGTCATGATTAAATAGCATATTAAATCAAACGTAGCATTTTTTTCCTGAAACGTTAAAAAAAAGACCTGAGTCAAAACATAAGTACTGTTAAAACGGTTTTGTTTTATCAGTCAACTAACCCTCAAGGAATGTAGATATTCCTGCAAACATTGCTTTGTATTTTGTACAAGGGGCCCCCACTATGCACTATACACCAACTTCTCCTTCATGGTATGACCTGCAAACTCATGTTTGCCAAGAACCTGCATATGAATATAGTTGAGTGGTCTCCAAACTATGGCCCTTTGCTTGCCGGCCCCCTAAACTCTGAAGGACTGGAAACTTTCCCTTTCTTTAGAACGTTTGGAGACCCCCTGATATAGTTTATCACAATTTCCTTAGCCAGTCATTCTTGGACCAGTTAGGCAGTGTGCCTAGTATAATGGATACGTTCTTTTACCAAGTGCTCCTCCCTCTGCTATTAAACATGTTCTCCTTTCTGCCCAAAGTAGCTATACGTCTCATTATATGAAAGTTAAAAAACAACATAAAAAACAAGCACATTTGCAAGTGCTGCCCTGGTCCACTAAAGCAATGTTTCTAAACTCTAGTCCTCAAGTATCCCCAACAGGTCATGCTTTCAGGCTTTCCATTATTTTGCACAGGTGATTTGATCAGTTTCAATGCCTTAGTAATTACCACAGCCGTTTCATTTGAGGGAAATGCTGAAAAACAGTACCTGTTGGGGGTACTTGAGGACTGGAGTTTAGAAACATTGCTTTAGTGGACCAGGGCAACTGTGGGCCCCTGGCTTTGGCTTCACAGCCATGCGCGCACTGCGCATTCGCGAGCCACGCTGCGTGCTGTTAATGGCCGGGCAATCCTCTGGGACCTGTGACATGTCCCACAAGATCGCAGGGAGGGAGGGGGGAGAGGTGAACTTCCTTCCGGCGCCGTGGTGCCAGGGGAGGAAGTGGGTGCTGGGTGCCTGTAAAAACAGGGTACTTGCTCCCCCCCCCCAAAAAAAATGACATGCCAAATGTGGCATGTCAGGGGGTCACCAGCACTTAAAGCGGAAGTTCCATTTTTGGGTGGAACTCCGCTTTAAACTCCCCCTCCACCCTTACCAAGGATTGCAAGCTCAAGTGAATGGCACAAGTGTCAAGAAGCTGGAACTGAGGACTTGAACTTGGGGACTTGAGGACTTGAAAGCACTGGTGTCAAGTTAGCAAAAGCACAGGGTAAAGCCCAGTAGAGAACATAACTTGGTTTAAAAGCTGATTTCGGTAACAGTCAAGCAAAAAGACACCAAATCGTGGGCAGGATCAAGGACAGGGACTAGCAGAGATTGGCAATGTGTCGGCAGCGAGGTTAAGAGTCCAGGATGAGGTCAGTCAAAGAGAGGCAGACAACATAGAAAGACAAGGATTATCCAGGTGCAGGTCAGAAGAAAGCCAGCTCATTATTTGGTCGAGCAGGTTCAGGGTCAGAGATAACAGTAACTGAAGCTGAAAGACCATTCAGCAATGATCTCATGCAGTGACCAGGTATAAATAGCCCGCTAGGCACCAGTATCTGTGGTGGACGTGCTCATGAGTCCATGCTGTTGTGTGGCCGTTCCTATGAGTGTGCACATTCCTGTCTGTGCATTATAAGGCTGCCACAGCCGTCCACTTGATGTTCCTGGCAGCAGATTTTGAGGAACGACAACCATGAAACAAATTAACAGAATAATTTTTCAATTGGGAAGCATTATGGAAGAAGGATTTGGATGTAGCAAAACATTTACCATATGCATTCATTTTTATCTGTATTGCAGGCACGCTGAGGCTGACCAAGCTGTTAATTTTATCTACAATAAATAACAAACTGCATTATAATTTAACCAATATAAATCTGCATTAACAATACAAAATTGCTAGGCATGCTTGACTCTCCAGCTTTTCGAAACATCTGGCCCATTAAAAGTTTTCAGCATGTGCGTCCATACAAATGATTTGCAATAAAGTGTAAATTAAAATGTAAAAGTGTGCTGAAACTTTCCAGCTCAGAAAATCAATGTTGACAATATTTTTTTTTTAATCCGATATCTTTTTATTATTCATTTTTGCTTTACAGTTACAAACAATACAAAACATATACACAGCCCATGTACATATTATCTGTCATAATAAACTAACAGGAGATAAACTTTTTCTATCAATATAAACATATACAAATTATATCTCACAAATATACTTTAAACACAAAAAAACAAACAAAAAAAACACAACCTAAAACCAATCCCTCCACCTTCACATAAATTCCAATACCCCAGTTATACCCCTCATATATAGGACCATCAAATCAAAAGATTTTTAAAATCAATATTTATAATATATATAGAAAAAATCATATATTCCAAATATAGCTTTGGGGGCCTTATATCAACACAGCTTGTATTGTACTCCACTTTAGGGCTTTTTTTCTCGGAAAATATGTACAGGAACTGAATCACCCCCCCCCCCCCTTACACACACCCTCCAAACCGCATAAAATAGTGGGTGTGGTCAAATTTCACTAATAGTGGAAGGGTCTTAACAGGGTCATTAAATACCAGGAGTGCAATATGTACAGAATGCAGAGTTCAGGGAGGGGGTTACACACAGACTGCAGGGTTTAGAGTGTTCTACGTAAATAGTGCAGGGTTTAGGGGTGCGCTGCATACAGAGTGCAGAGTTTAGCGATACGCTACACACGCAGTGCATAATTCAGCCTTCTTCCACAGCTGCTTACCTCTGCATCCCCCATCCACATCTCACAATTACCCCTCTTTAGCTCTGACCTCTGCATACGATCCCCCTCTACTGCCCCATCTTCTTAAAAGCTCCACCATCTTCCACATGTCTTATTTTTGTTGCTGTATTGAGCTGAAGCACCCAGCCAGCTCTAGTACCTCCCTGCATACTATAGTTGGCTCCACCTCTCTCACTTGCGGGGAGATCATCCAGTGGTGATGTTGGCATTTGCACTGCACCCCATGTAGCTGCATCTCCCTTGTCCCCATCCTTCAATCAGTGGAAGCCACTTCGGAGATCTGATCTGTGGAAGCTGTTGGGGAAGAAGCTGTCACTTGTAAGCATAGAAGCCGGACTTTTGTGTTTTCAAGTAATAGTGGTCAGCAGGGAGCAGAGGGCCTGAGCCAGAGGTGGTGGAATTGAGTTCCACCAAGTTCCAGTTGAAAAAAAGCCCTGCTCCACTTAATCCCTAAGATGTAGAGGCTGGACCAGGGGCCTTCAGCCACATATCCAAAATCTTCCCAAATTTATCCGGGCAATTTCTATGTAAGTATATATATTTTTTTTATTCCTGCAGTATAGTGTCATTGTTTTGTGTTCTTACGTCACCTAATATTGGTGGATATGGAGACAGCCATTTTTGGGCTATGAGTTTGCGAGCTTTAAAAGGGATCCTAACTATAGGTGTATCCAGTAAGTATTTTCTGTAGGTATTTTTCATGCTTAAAAGGCATGTACCGGGATCTTCTATTAGATTTACATGTATCTTAAAGACAAAGTTGATAGTAGTAATAACCCCTTGCCAATAACGATGGAGTTTGGGATATCTCCATAACATATGTAATAAATTAGCTGGGCCCTCATTACATTTAGGGCAGAGAGGAGCATCTTTACCCTGCCATTTAAATTATTTCTCGGGAGTGTGATAGGTCCTATGTAATTGAGTTAACTTATGTGTAGAAGATAAAGAAACGATAGGCAATGTGGACAATGCCATCTCCCACTGATCATCAGATATGGGACCTATATCCCTTACCTATTGTGCCCTAGATGGTATGATAACAGATTATTGGAATTTAGTCTTAAGAATGCCATACACCTGAGACAGAAGTCCCTTCTTACCCCCTCTTGTAGACAACTTTGAGAGTATTATAAAATTACTAAATTTCAATAAGTGAGTGCGGGCTTGTGCCTGTATAGCATGTCGCAACTGCAGGAATTGAAAAAAACTTTTGGTTTGGAATCTCAAATTCACTACACAATTGTTCAAATGTTTTTAAAACATCATTAATAAACAGTTGGGATATGCACCACAGTTCATAGTTCAAACCCTTATGCCCCGTACACACGGTCAGATTTTCCTACGGAAAATGTGTGATAGGACCTTGTTGTCGGAAATTCCGACCGTGTGTGGGCTCCATCACACATTTTCCATCGGATTTTCTGACACACAAAGTTTGAGAGCAGGCTATAAAATTTTCTGACAACAAAATCCTACACAAATCCGACGCACAAAGTGCCACGCATGCTCAGAATAAAGAGATGAAAGCTATTGGCTACTGCCCCATTTATAGTCCCGACGTACGTGTTTTACGTCACCGCGTTCAGAATGATCGGATTTTCCGACAACTTTGTGTGACCGTGTGTATGCAAGACAAGTTTGAGCCAACATCCGTCTGAAAAAATCCTAGGATTTAGTTGTCGGAATGTCCGATCAATGTCTGACCGTGTGTACGGGGCATTATAGTTTCTTGAATTCTCCATAACTGGAATTGTTCCAGATCGGAGTAAATGAAGTGTAACCATTAACCCCTGTAATCATTTTCATTTCCTGACAAATTTTATCAAATAATTTGCCTGAAGGAAATTCCGACAATATTGATAGATTTTATAGGCTACTGTGCAATTCTTCAGAAATGTTTATATAAAGGGCTAATACTTATTACAAATCAAACCAATGTATTCACAAGGCATTTTGATAATAAGTCATTTTGACGTATAGTAAAAACGTCTAGATTTGAATATGAACCCTCATCAAGGCTTTGTTGCTTAGCAGTAAGAGGAACTTTCTCTGGGACAGACGCTCATATACCACTGCCTAGGACAACAGTGTTAAAAGGGACATAACCAAAGAATAACTTTTAAAAGCTAATAAAGTGTATGTAAAGCCAAAATGTAAAGCCAAAACTTTTTGTTTGGATCCATCCCCTGTTCTCCTACTGAGCTGAGCAGAGTGGTCAGAAGACAGGTCTGTGTCTGCTCCACTTATACAGAGCTGACACGGACACAGCCCACATTGCTCTTTGGCCAGTCAGGTGTAAACAGACCCTTTACACCTGACTGCCCACCGATATGATCTGGCCAGATGAAGGAGAATAGATCCCCTTCTGTTTGTTCTTGCCGAATCGGAGGTAATCATGTGTAAACGGGCATAAGTTCATTTGCATCCAACTGTCCATAGAGGAGAATGGAGTGTTCGATTGGGTTTGCCTAAAAAATTGACCTGCAGACCGGATCGGACTATTTGTGTGAAAGGGGCCTTAGATAGAGGTTTCAACTCTTCCTCCTCTTTTAAATGAATTTAGCTGTGTCCAGCTGGGGACATTTCCCTTCACTTCCTGTCCTGTATAGAACTGGAAATTTCTCAAAAGTTTATGGAAATCCCATCTTAGAGAGCTTTCAAAGGAACAGGTTTCCTCTTTGGATTATTTTTCCTCATCTATTGCTTTGATGACAACTCAAAAGTTCTTGATTTCCTCTTATTTTCTGTCCCAGTGATAGTAGTCCCCAAGACAAAGAAAAGGTTAAAACTTAAGCATTTAGATCAGTGGTTCTCAACTCCAGTCCTCGGGACCCACCAACAGGCCAGATTTTAAGTATTACCTTGGGGAGTTTCAGACTAGAATACTGCAATCACTGAGAAGCAAGTGATATCACCTGTGATGTATTTCAGCTATCTTGCAAACCTGGCCTGTTGGTGGGTGCTGAGGACAGGAGTTGAGAACCACTGATTTAGATGTTTAACCTTCTGGAGCCCGGCAGTGGGTGGTGCCCAGTGGCACACTGGTATTTTTTAACATAGGGTTTTCAGGGTTTTACTCCTGGGATGGCCCTCCCCTGTCTCTTTCTCATCTATAAGCCCCTAATTGTAGCCCAGCCTAGCTTGACCAGGATCCTGTGGCTTGTCTGACCTGTGCCAGCAGCTAAGGACCCCTCATTCTTGAAGAGTACAGGAAAGTTCCAGTTGAAGTTCCCAATATTCAGGAATAAAGCAATGCCCTGACTGATCCATATCTTTTATATTACTTTACAACGAACTTCAAATAAATATGGATCTGAACCTTCAACCACTCCCCAGGTAGTGGCACAACAGCTTGGTAACATAGCACCAGCAATGTCTTTAGAGAGAGAGTCTTCTGAGAGAGAGTGCTATTCATAATAATTAACCAAAAGAAGCATCACCCCCTTATATCAATATTGTTAACCACTTCAGCCCCGGAAGATTTCCCCCCTTAATGACCAGGCCATTTTTTGCGATACGGCACTGCGTCGCTTTAACTGACAATTGCGCTGTCGTGCGACACTGTACCCAAACAAAATTGACGTCCTTTTTTTCCCACAAATAGAGCTTTCTTTTGGTGGTATTTGAACTTTTGAACACCTCTGCGGTTTGTATTTTTTGCGCTAAAAACAAAAAAAAAAAAATTTTGAAAAAAAAACCAATATTTTATACTTTTTGCTATAATAAATATCCCCAAAAAACTGTAAAAAAAGAAATGTCTTCATCAGTTTAGGCTGATATATATTCTTTTAGATATTTTTGGAAAACAAAAAAATCGCAATAAGAGTATATTGATTGGTTTGCGCAAAAGTTATAGCGTCTACAAAATAGGGGATAGATTTATGGCATTTTTATTATTATTTTTTTTTTTTTACTAGTAATGGCGGTGATCTTCATTTTTTAGCAGGACTACAAGATTGCGGTGGACAGATCAGACCCTTTTGATACTTTTTTGTGACCATTGACATTTATACAGCGATCAGTGCTATAAAAATGCACTGATTACTGTGTAAATATCACTGGTAGGGAGCGGTTAACACTAGGGGGCGATCAAGTGGTTAAATGTGTTCCCTCATGTGTGTTTCTAACTGTGGGGGGATGGGACTGACTAGAGGAGGAGACAGATCGCTGTTCCTGATTAGTAGGAACAGCAGATCTGTCTCTCCCCTCCTGTCAGAATGGGGATTTGTGTGTTTACACACACAAATCCCCATTCTGGCTCTCGTGCCCATGATCGTGGGTGGCCAGTGGACATCTCTGCTGCCAGCCATGCGCATCGGGTCCCCCGCCATTCAGCAGGCGCGTGCCTCCAGCGACACGCGCGCGCCTGCTATCGCCCTTTAAGGTGCCGATGTACAACAACGGGGATTTGCGGGAATGAGCCAACCTGCCGCTGTATAATGACGGTGGCTGGTTGGCTAGTGGTTAAATAACTACAACTTAATGGGACCTTAAATATGCCTTGAATGGTCAGCACATTATTAAAAAATATAAAAAGCTTTATTACAACAAGAATGTTTTATTTTACAATGATTAAAATAATATCTCATAGGACAATAGTTCAAAATTCATTTATTGTAACTTGCATATGCAGAGGTCATAACATCAACCAGCTTCATCAAATATTGCTAAAACCTTGAGATACGGACAATGTACGCAGGACGATGCATTTCGCAGGGTCCCCTGCTTCCTCATTACCTCTTGACCTCAAGCGTTTTCAAGTGCACATAAAATCAAGCCATGAGAATGTATACAAAATTATAAATTTAATCAATCAAAGAAACACATTAAATGACATAATTAAATATTGATATATTTCCGAGGTCATAACATTAACTAGCTTCATCAAATATATCCCAAAACCTGGAATGTATACTGGTCAACGCGTTTCGCGGGTTCACCCACTTCCCCAAGACCTTGTAACCTCGGGTATTTTCAAGCACACAAAAAATTAAGCTGTGAAAATGTATACGAATACTGTATAATAAATCTAATCAAAGAAACATTAAATTACATCATTAAATATTGATCATTTTAATTATGTAATTATGTAATTGAATGTGTCTCTTTGATTAAATTTATAATTTGTGTATATTCTCACAGCCTAATTTCATGTGTACTTGAAAAAACCCGTGGTCAAGAGGTCTTGAGTAAGCAGGTGATCCCGTGAACCGCGTTGACCTGCGTGCATTGTCTGTGTCTATAGGTTTTGGGAATATTTGATGAAGCTGGTTGATGTTATGACCTCTGGATATGCAAGTTATGATAAATAGATTTTGAACTATTGTCCTATTGGACATATTTTATTCATTGTGAAATCAAAAATTGTTGTAATAAAGCTTTTTATATTTTGGAATAATCCAAAATTGACTGTTCAAGGCATATGTAAGGTCCTATTAAAGTGGTGTTCCGGCCAAAATTATACTTTTTAAATAAAAATACCCCTATAATACACAAGCTGAATGTATTCTAGTAAAGTTAGTCTGTAAACTAAGGTCCGTTTTGTTATTTTATAGCAGTAGTTTGTTATTTTATAAACTTACAGCAGGCCGTGGCCATCTTAAGTGTGGGCATCTGACTGTATTTCTTCCTGGATCTCATCCTTGCAAATCTGGCACATGCTCAGTGCAGCACAAGCAGTGTAATAGGTTTCAGGTCAGGTTTCCATAGCAACGACAGTGTCAGAGGAAGTTTCCGCCCCTTCCCAGAAGGCATTGCAAACAGGAAATGATGCGATGGGCCCCGGCCAGGGAGGAGGAAGTGAAAAATGAATACAGCAGATATACAGTAAGTGCTGAGAAAAAAAATAAAAAAATATCCAATTCGTTTACAGAGCACAGTTTAGTGAGGGATGCTGAAGAGTTGCAAAAGTGGGTGGAACTCCACTTTAAGATGTAGTTATGGGATATATTTTAATCATTGTGAAATCAAAAATTCTTGTTGTAAGAAAGCTTTTTATATTTTGTAATAAGGTGTTTGACCATTCGAAGCATATGTAAAGTCCTATTAAGATTTAAATATTTAACAATGTTTCTGCTGAGAGAGACCTGTGCCCTGGTCTACTGAAATAAAGTACAGGCATCCAAATTTCCAAGTTTCCCCCTAAAAGGGGAAGCATCCATGAATCACTGTAGGATACATATCTCCTGGCTACAGGTTAGTTCTTCTCATAGACTGGACTGGCCAAGCTCCATCCTCCTAGTCTTTTATATCCCGTACAATGGCCCAATCTGGGACTTATCAGCTTGGCCGATCAACTTGCACATATCTGTTTGGCACCACTGTCCAGTCAAAATATCCAGAATGTGTATAGAATGTAGTCAATGTTACCTTTCTTAACAAATAGGAAGTCCACACCATCTCGCAAATGCTGTTTAGTGCGTAAGCTCTTCTGCCGAATGCCAGAGCTGCCAGAGGCCCTTTATAACCCCCGTCCCACCCCACAGCTTTAGATCTCATAATCTGATGGTATTACACAGCATCTCTATGTCCCAGTTATATATGATTTATGAAGAAATAACAGTCATTGCGGCGTTACTTACATAACAAGAACAGATAATTGGATTTTAAGCACAAATCCATCCTAATCGTGTTTTCATTACATCAGTATGCTGGACAAGCTTACAAGGTTTTTAATTAGAGAAGTGGGTAATTTACTATACATCATGTTTAGTTTTGTGAGATCAGCATATAGACTTCAGAAATGTGTGTAGTATGGCACTTTCATCGCTGATATAATCGAGTAGAACAGTGCTGTGAAGCCAAGATAAGGGAACTGGGCTACAAAATCAATACATCATTTTTTTAGAAAACAGATAACATAGCGGAAATGGTTGGGAAGCAGGCCTTTACCAATTAATACTGGTTTCATAACAGTAAATACTGTATGTTTCTGTTAAAGCCAAGCTCTGGCTAAAATATTTATTAGTTGTGTACAGAGATGGAGGTGTTAGAACCTCCATCAGCTTTTTATTGCTAATAAAGCTAAAAGATGGGACTAAGTGAGAAAATGAAATAATCCACACAAAACAACATATACAACACGTCATACAGCAAAGTACAAATTTTCACTGCTTATGTATCTTTAAAGTGCAACATCAAAATGTTTGTGTAACTCCCCCAAAAGGGAAAAAAAATCTGGTAATATCCAACCCTTTTTGTTAAATTGCATGCTTTCTTCTCCAGATCCAAACAACCCGAAAGACCAAGCCTGTGGGCTGGTATCCCCATAACAAGAGAATGGAGAACATGCAGCTCCTATGCTATGATGATACCAGCCCACATGTACTTTGAGATGGTTCTCCTCCCAAAGTAGTGGTCTCCAATAGTGATGGCAAAGGGAGAAATTATGTACCATCTACCTGCACTCTACCTAGTTAACTGGTTTTAGGGGTCTTTCAGACTCCCAACCAATTAACTGTGCATGCAGGTAAGTTAAATCAGTAATATAATAAATACTTTTAGTTAATATTTACCTTTCAGAGTACAATGATGTGCTCAAATGCCTTACAAAGTCCACCCAGAGCAGTTCAGAAGGAGGAGGAGCAGGATCTCTCCTTCCTCACTGCTCAACCCTTGTTTGAGGAATAAGCAAATTATCATGCTTTTCGTGTTATTTTGCCATGAGAATTTTGGGGAAGGAGTTCCCTCAACATCATTGCCCACATTTGGTCTAATACCAAATGACTAACTAAGGCTCCATTCACACTTGTGCAACTTTTCATGCAACTTTGGACATCAAAGTCGCATGACAAGTTGTTTCCCCATGTTTTCCAATGATAACCATTCATATATGTGTGACTTAAAGTTGCAGAAAAGTAGTTCAACTTCAAATTAGTACTTTCATGCAACTTGAGGGCCATAGACTTCAATGTTAACCCTCAAAAGTTGTATGAGTCATACCTGAATGTTATACAATGCAATAGTTGTCCATTATCACTGGTCAAAGCCAAAGTTGTATCCAAGTTGCACCCATCCAAAGTTGCATCAAAGTCTCACCAAAGTGGCGCAACTGTGATTCACAAGTGTGAATGGAGCCTTAACTTATCCACATGCATTGTTTACTGGTTGGGGCTCAAAGGCACCACTAAAACCAGTTCAACAGAGATGGGATGACCACCTATTTGTAGAGAAGTACATAAGCCACCACTTGCAGACATTCCATTCTGTGTACTAGGGGTGCCAAATAGCACAGTGCCTATAGTATTGGGAACTGGTACTTTAGATCTCACTTTTTTGAGGAAACGCCTGTCAAAGCACTAGAAAATGCAATGATTTGTCAGCTTAAACTGGGTGCATTTAGTAAAAAATGGTATGAGGAAAGGTGAATATATGAGGAAGATTACCATTCTTAATTTCTTATATAACATAAATGTTAAAGTGAAGACCCTTTCTTTTTGAAGAACAGATGTTGCTAATTGACAGAGAATTTAGACTTCATTGGGTGAATCTTGGCCAAATTTCCACCAATTTGGCTTGATTTATTCATTCTGGGAAGACTGGACCACCAGAAGCAAACATATATTGTTGCCAACATCCTTTATAATACAAAATTTGCACACAATTCCCCCCCGGTACAGTGGGACTTTAACGACAACACATTAGATAAACCAAAATAATAATAATATAAAATGCATAATTTTATTAAATACATAGATACAAAAGTCGGTGTATACATCACTGTGTTAAAACATGACATAACATAATGAGAACAGTTGCTGATGTGCAGATATTTGATGTGCTTTCAGATATTTTCTCTTATGATCGATGCGTTTCAGGGAAAAACGTTCTGTTTTGAACCATGAATATGTTATATCTCTGTTTCAATGTCCAATCTTGCTATGTTCTGTTGTAGAATGCTTTGATCTTATGATAATCTCGTTGAGAAAAACCCTGAAGAAGAGATTAAAGTTTTTTCCTGAAACACGTCAGTCATAAGAGAAATTATCTGAAAGCACAGCAAATATCTATACATCGGCAACTTTTCTCATTATGTTATGTGATGTTTTGACGCGGTGATGTATACACCGACTTTTGTATCTATGTATTTAGTAAAATTATGCATTATATATTAATATTATTTTGGTTCATCTAATTTGTTGCAGTTAAAGTCCCACTGTACTGGGGGGTACTTGTCTGCAAAGATTTATTCATTTATTCATTGATTTATTCATCGGCTCTTTACTGAGATCAGGGCCGTGTCATATCCTAGGAACATGGCATTGCCGCACTTGGCGTGAGAAGCCATTCTGGGGTGCCGTCATATGACGTCCTCCCAGAACGAGTGCTGCACGGCTCCTCCGTCATTTTACGTGGTTAATAAATACTGCATTAGCACTATATAAACTGACCTATACCTCTAGGGGTTGTCCCCAAAATTTAGAAATAAAGCTGGGGCAGGCTGGCTTGCTTCGGATTCTGGTGATACTGATGTCTGATAAATTAATATGGGGGCTTGAGGACCTCGATTATGAGGATTGACTACAAACACTAAATTTATTCTCCCTTGAGAAGAGACGCTTGAGAGGAGATATGATTGCATTATGTGATTGCATTACACAAATATCTCAATAGTGATCCCAGCGTAAGTATGAAACTTTTCAGTGCCAGGGAGTGTAAAAGGACACGGGGCCACACAATGAGACCTTAAGCTGTGTAGGGGGTTTTTCACTGTCAGGGCGGTAAGGAACTCTCTTCCACAAATCGGCGGTGTTGGCAGGAAGTATGGATAGTTTTGAAAGACTCTTGGACGGGCATCTTAGCAAAAACAATATATGGGGATATGGAAAATTATTTTCTACACACACACACACCTATAGTGCCTTGCAAAAGTATTCACCCCCTTGGCATTTTTCATGTTTTGTTGCCTCACATCCTGGAATTAACATGGATTGTTTGAGGATTTGCATCATTTAATTTACAGAACATGCCCACAACTTTGAAGATGTTTTGTTTTTTGTTTTTTATTGTGAGGCAAACAACAAATAGGACAAAATAACAGAAAAAGTCAATGTGCATATCAGAGGCGTAACTAAAACCTTCAGGGCCCCGATGCAAGAAATCATGAAGGGCCCCCCTGACCCCTGGACAGCGCTTTTCCTAGGGGGATGTCTGATAAGAGGAGGAGCCGCGAGAGCGGCCGAGGGACCCCAGAAGTCGGTGTTCGGGGCCACTCTGTGCAAAACTAACTGCACAATGAAGGTATGACATGTTTGTTATTTTAAAAAAAAAACCTTTACAATCACTTTAAAGGGGTTAAAACAGGTGGTCAGGAGGCAACATATTGCCTCTTTACCGGCTGTCAAATGCCTCTGAAAAGTGATCTGAGCAAGGATCGCTTTTCAGAGGAACAGCATTTTGTTGCTGGTACTTTAAACGAGCAAGAAAAAAAAAATCAGTCCTGATTGTACACATATAGGGTGTCAGGATTAAACGTGCATACATAAAATGTGCATACATATATCTAAACAGTGGCGGCTGGTGCTCAAAATTTTTTTGGGGGCGCAAATATTTTTTGAAAAAAAATCATCAAATGCAGCCACTGTGCCACTTAAATGCTGCCAGTGTGCCATCAAACGCTGCCACTGTGCCCATCAAACGCTGCCACTGTGCCCATCAAACGCTGCCACTGTGCCACTTAAATGCTGCCAGTGTGCCCATCAATTGCAGCCACTGTGCCAAACGCTGCCACTATGCCCATCAAACGCTGCCAGTGTGCCCATCAAATGCTGCCAGTGTGCCCAAACGCTGCCAGTGTGCCCAAACGCTGCCAGTGTGCCCATTAAATGCTGCCAGTGTTCCATCAAATGCAGCCACTGTGCCAAACGCAGCCAGTGTGCCCATCAAATGCTGCCCATGTGCCCATCAAATGCTGCCCATGTGCCCATTAAATGCTGCAAGTGTGCTCTTGAATGCCCCCAGTGTGACCCCCGACCGCTCATCTGCACTTACCCTGTCTTGGTGGGGCAGCGGGTGACTGCGACGAGTGGGGTCTTCCATGCGTCTCCTGCTGTCCACATCTCCCGTCCTCTCCTCCTGATAGGCGTCCAATAGCGGCGCCTGTCATTTCAGCCAATCAGATGATGGGTAACAGACCCGAGCACCTGATTGGTGGAGAGGCAGTTTAGTGTTAGGAAAGCGAATAGTCATTCGCTTTTCTAACACAGCTGAGTGGCCTGCGAGGTCACCTTTTTTGATGCCTATTAGAGCCTATGGCTCTAATCCGGTGCTTCAAAAACACCCCCCGCCGCTGTAATTCAGGTTCGCCTGAATAGGGGGGTGGCAGCGGCGGCCATAGATAGATTCATGCAATGCATGAATCTATCTATTGGTGATAGAGGGGTGGCTGGAGAGAGGGGGCGGCGCCCGTGCGCCCTTAATGCATGGGCCATCACTGCATCTAAACACACACACATACACATAGATAAACACACACATAATATACACATATACTGTATATACACACACACACAAACACATATACATATATAAATACACACATAAACACATGCAAACACATACATGAACACACATATAAGAACACACACATAAGAACACACACATAAGAACACACACATAAGAACACACACATAAGAACACACACATAAGAACACACACAAGAACACACACAAGAACACACACAAGAACACACACAAGAACACACACAAGAACACACACAAGAACACACACAAGAACACACACAAGAACACACACATACACACTTAGGCCCCTTTCACACTGGGGCGGTAGGGGGCGTCGGCGGTAAAACTGCGCTATTTTTAGCGCTGTGTTACCGCGGTATTCGGCCGCTAGCGGTGCGGTTTTAACCCCCCGCTGGCGGCCGAAAAAGGGTTAAAACCCCTCGTACAGCGCGGCTATAGCCGCGGTATTACCGCCGGTATAGCCGCGCTGTCCCATTGATTTCAATGGGCAGGAGCGGTGAAGGAGCGGTGAATACACCGCTCCTTCCCCGCTCCAAAGATGCGGCTTGCAGGAGTTTTTTTTACCGTCCTGCCAGCGCACTGAAGCACCGCTGAACAAACAGCGGAGGCTGTTTAGGGGCGATTTGCAGGCGGTATTTTTAGCGCAATAACGCCTGCAAAGTGCAAATCGCCCCAGTGTGAAAGGGGCCTTACAGAAAGCCTTTTCAAAAACGGCAGTCCTTTACCTCATCTCTTCCTGCCGGGTACTGCACTGTAGGGGGAGACAAAGAGCACAGCACACACTGCTTTCACTTTAGAACAGTGTGACAAGCTCCCCACACAGTGCCGATTACAATTCGGCTAACGATCGGGGAGATCGATCTCAGCCGCTCCTCCTATCAAGATAAACAGGGTGCCCTCAAGGGCCCTCTGCAGCATGGGGCCCAGTCGCCATGGCGACCTCAGCGACCCCTATAATTCCGCCACTGGTGCATAACTATGCACCCCCCTAAAGTCAATACTTTGTAGAGCCACCTTTTGCGGCTATCACAGCTCCAAGTCGCTTTGGATAAGTCTCTATGAGCTTGCCACATCTTACCACTGGGATTTTTGCCCATTTCTCCTTGCAAAACTGCTCCAGCTCCTTCAAGTTGGATGGTTTGCGCTTGTGAACAGCAATGTTTAAGTCTGACTACAGATTTTCTATTGGATTGAAGTCTGGGCTTTGACTAGGCCATTTCAACACATTTACATGTTTCTCCTTAAACCACACAAGTGTTGCTTTAGCAGTGTGTTTGGGGTCATTGTCCTGCTGGAAGGTGAACCTCCGTCCTAGCCTTCTTTTTAAAAAAGATGAATATACGATTACTCCATTTCATATATCTTTATTAATGTCACATTGGCATTGTACAGACTATTGAATGGTTGGACAATATCATAACTCTCTAAAGGAATATCCTTTCTGAATGTATAAAGTTGTAATGCTATACAATGTTCATTTTTTGCCGTTTCTATTATGAAATTCAGAAAAATATTCTCTTTAAAAAAAAAATTATGAATATACCCCAAAGTACTGTAAATAAGTGGGTGCACACTGCATGATATGACCTACAAAACATTTGCCACCTCTCAACAAGCCCATGAACCCTTTTTAGTTCTGAGAAGGGCTGCATTTAAATTGAGGACCAAGGGTATGTAGGAATACTCTAATGCCCCGTACACACGGTCGGATTTTATGACGGAAAATGTGTGATAGGACCTTGTTGTCGGAAATTCCGACCGTGTGTAGGCTCCATTACACATTTTCCATCGGATTTTCCGACACACAACGTTTGAGAGCAGGCTATAAAATTTTCCGAGAACAAAATTTGTTGTCGGAAATTTCGATCGTGTGTACACAAATCCGACGGACAAAGTGCCACGCATGCTCAGAATAAATAAAGAGATGAAAGCTATTGGCCACTGCCCCGTTTATAGTCCCGACGTACGTGTTTTACGTCACCGCGTTCAGAATGATCGGATTTTCCGACAACTTTGTGTGACCGTGTGTATGCAAGAGAAGTTTGAGCCAACATCCGTCTGAAAAAATCCTAGGATTTTGTTGTCGGAATGTCCGAACAAAGTCCAAATGTGTGTACGGGGCATTAGTGTCTTTATCAGAATGCAATTCAGAAGGTAGAGTTTAGATATGTTGCAGTGTGAAGAGGTGACTGACCGATAAAAGGTAGCAACCAGTGGTGGCTGTGTTTTTATTTTTTGGGGGGGGGGGGGGTCGGCAAACACTTTTTTGGAGACGGCAATGTGGCATTAGCGAACCCCCCCGCTGTCTTTCAAATGGTCCTGACCCCATCTAGGTGGCGGGGTGAGGACAGCTGTTTGGGTGTCCCTTTCAGCACAGCGGGTGGGCCCCATCTAGGTGGCAAGGTGCGGGCAGTGGCTCCGGTGTCCCTCCAACACAGTGGGTGGGCCCCATCTAGGTGGTGGGTGGCGAGGTACGAGCAGTGGCTCCGGTGTCTGCTCCTCCATCGGCTTCCGCCGTGTATCTCCACTCTCTTCCTCCTAAGCAATAGGCGTCCAACTGGGTGGGCTTTGGACATAGGGATCTTTTTTGAAGCCCACCTTTTTTGAAGCCTATTAGAGCCTCAAGCTGTAATCACATGCTTCAAAAAAAAAAAAAAACACACTCCCCCATTGGAATCCATGGTCTGGTGCCCTGTATGTAGATCAGGGGCCAGACCCATGGATAGGGGGGGGTGGCGCTGGTGCGCCCCTAATGGATGGGCTGCCACTGGTAGCAACATAACACGACTCAATGTGGTTTGAATACTTTCAACATCCCATGCAGGGCCGTCTTTAAGGCAGGACAAAAAGGGGCAGCTGCCCTGGGCCCTGTCATTGTTGTGGGGCCCAGAGCAGCTGCCTCATATTTGCCAACTATCCCAGTTAAATTCCCTTGTCCCTTGAAGTTTTAGTCCTGTGCTGTGTCCTGATATCTCAGTGTGAAGTGCTGGTACTAATGCTGCCCAGATCTGCCCTATTGTTGTGTACAGATGACTCACCTGCAGACCCTGTGTTTACATGTATATAACCGACATTTATATGTAAATAGTGGCGGCATTACTGAGTAAATAGCTGCAGGCGGCAGCATTGATATGTAAATAAAGGCGGCATTCCTATGTATATCATGCTCCCCTGCAGCGAGGAGATGATGTGCTGTAAACTCTAGCAACCAATCAGTGAGCAGTATTACTGTACAGTAATCTCTAGCAACTAATTAACAAGTGGAAATCATTTGCTGTAACCTCTAGCAACTAATTAGTGAGCCGTAATGTGTGCTGTAACCTCTAGCAACCAGTCAGTAAGCAGTAATGATATGCTGTAACCGCTGGCAACCAATCACAATTGCTGCCTGATCTGATACAGTAAACTGATTTTAAGTATAGTTGTTATTTATTGTATGTCTTAGAGCAGGTGGAGAGTGAAATTGAATGGGGGGGCCCAAGAAATTTTTTGCCCAGGGTCCAATCAATATTAAAGACGGCCCTGATCCCATGCATTGGAGACATGCCCTTGCAGATAGAACTCTGAGGAGAACTGCAGTCAGGACTCCTGCACTAACCAATTAGCATCTCTAAACATTTCTGTAATATATTCTGTTACTGAATAAATGTATTGCAAGCAGAATTTTTATTTAGTTATAAAAGGCTATGCATGAAATTGTCAGTTTCATGCATTGTTAGCCTTTCATGAAGCTTTCTACAGGCGCAGAATGTCAATTGCTTATTGACAGAATCCTTGTGTATTTGCAATCCAATTTGTAGATTCACCAACACAGCAATTTATAAGATTGCAATACATGGATGATATCATATATGAATAGCAAACATACTTCTATAATAATAAGGCCAGGGACAAGTCTGTATAGAACAATCATGTCATTGTCACTTGCTTACACGATCAGCTTAAAGTGACAGCTCGGAGTCTGCTGGTTTTTGAAAGTCTACACAAAGGAGGCTTTTAAAGTTAAATAATAGGCATAAACTATGTTAACCACTTCACGCCCACGCTATAGCCAAAAGATGGTTACAGGGGCTTAAAATGCCAGGAGGGTGTACATGGATGTCACGTCCACCCGTTCTCGCACTACCCGCACGCTCCCTTCTGCGCACGGCCGGCACGCTCTGTGATCGCCGAGTCCTTGGGACTCGGCTGATCACTGATCGAGGTAAAGGGCCAATCACAGCGGTCAGCCAATGACAGCTTACCACGAAAGTAAACAGAAGCCGGTTATCAGCTTTTTTTTTTTTCTTACGCTGTCGACATGAAGAAAAGAAGAAAGCCATTAACCGGCTTCTGTTAGAGGGACATCGGTCCACTTAGTGCCCACCAGTGCTGCTATTCAGTGCTCATCAGTGCTGCTAATCAGTGCCCACCAGTACCATCTATCAGTGCTCATTAGTGCTGCCAATCAGTGCCCATCACTACCTCATCATCAGTGTCACTTATCAGTGCTGCCTATGAGTGCCACCTACCAGTGCCTATCAGTGCCCATCAGTATCACCTATCAGTATCACCTATCAGTGTCACCTTTTCTGTTTTTTTCTGTTTTTCTGTTAAAAAAAAATTGTAAATAAGTAAGTTTTCTCCTTCAATGATGGGCACTGATATGGCTGCACTGACGAGCACTGATAAGGAGGCACCGATGGACACCGATGAGGTGGCACTGATGAGGTGGCACTGATGGGCACTGATGATAGGCACTGATAGATGGCACTGGTATGCGGCACTGATGGGCACTCATAGGTGGCACTGATGGGCACTCATAGGCGGCACTGATGGGCACTCATAGGTGGCACTGATGGGCACTCATAGGCGGCACTGATGGGCACTCATAGGTGGCATTGGTGGGTACTTATAAGTGGCACTGAAGGGTGGCACAGATGGGCACTGATGGTAACTGATAGGTGGGCACTGATGGGCATGGATGGGCACTGAGAGGTGGCACTAATGGACACTGATGGGTGGCACTGATGACACTGATGGGTGGCATTGCTGGGCATCACTTGTCTGATCTGCTGCATAATGTTGCCAGTCAGTGCCAATTTGTGGGCACTGATTGGCATATATTTGGCATATTTTTGTATATGTGGATGGCCATGGGGTACGTAACTGGCCATCCACATGTTGGGAGCTTCCCTGGTGGTCCTGGTGGCTTTCCTGGTGGTCCAGTGTGGGCATCCGAGGGGGGGCTGTGCTGATAAACAATCAGCGCAGACCCCCCTGTCAGGAGAGCTGCCAATCGGCTCTCCTCTACTCATGTCTGTCAGACGCGAGTGAGGAAAAGCCGATCATCGGCTCTTCTTGTTTACATCGTGATCAGCCGTGATTGGACACGGCTAATCACGTGGTAAAGAGCCTGCGCCGGAGGCTCTTTACCGAGAACGGTGTAGCGGTGTGTCAGACTGACACACCGCACCACCAATCACTGCAATGCACGCCCCCATGGGCGCGCGGCGGCTGTTATCGTGCTGGACGTCATATGACGCCCAGTCAGGATAACTGAACCATCATTCTGCTATAGGCTGGGCGGGAAGTGGTTAAAGTCCTTTTTAATCCCTTAGATTTACACAGTGAAGTGACTAGCCGCAGGTGATACAAATAGATTAACCGCTTCAGCCCCGGAAGAATTTACCCCCTTCCTGACCAGAGCACTTTTTGCGATTCGGCACTGCGTCGCTTTAACTGACAATTGTGCGGTCGTGCAAAGTTGTACCCAAACAAAATTGACGTCCTTTTTTTCCCACAAATAGAGCTTTCTTTTGGTGGTATTTGATCGCCTCTGCGGTTTTTATTTTTTGCGCTATAAACAAAAAAAGAGCGACAATTTTGAAAAAACACAATATTTTTTACTTTTTGCTATAATAAATATCCCCCAAAATATATATATAAAAAAACTAATTTTTTCCTCAGTTTAGGCTGATATGTTTTCTGATTTTTTTGGTAAAAAAAAAAAAAACGCAATAAGCGTATATTGATTGGTTTGCGCAAAAGTTATAGCGTCTACAAAATAGGGGATAGTTTTATGGCATTTTTATTATTATTTTTTTTTTACTAGTAATGGCGGCGATCTGCGATTTTTTTTTTTTGCGATTTTTATCGTGACTGCAACATTATGACGGACACATCGACACTTTTGATATTTTGGGAACATTGTCATTTATACAGCGATCAGTGCTATAAAAATGACACTGGCAGGGAAGGGGTTAACCACTAGGGGGCGATTAAGGGGTTAAGTGTGTGTAATTCTAACTGTGGAGGGGATGGGCTACCACTGACATGACAGCGATCACTGCTCCCAATGACAGGGAGCAGTGATCTCTGTCATGTCACAAGGCAGAACGGGGAAATGCCTTGTTTACACCTCCCCGTTCTGTGGCTCCGTAACACGATCGCCGGGAGACCGGCAGACATCGAGTCCGTCGGTCCCGCGGGCACGTTCACCCTGTACACGGCTAGCCCCGCCAATTAAAGGGGACGTACAGGTACATTTGCCCACCGCTGCCATTGTGCCGACGTATATCGGTGTGCAGTGGTCGGCAATTGGTGAAAAATAGCTACATGGGTTGTACCTGTTTATCTGTGGCTCTCTCTCTCTTATACAGCCTTCTAAAGCACACATTTTACATACTGTACCATGTCTGATTGTCAGAAGGCAAGGGGAGGGGATTTGATGACACACACTGCACAGCATTGAGAGTAGAGCCCAGTGTAGTCTGAGACCTGAATGGAGGGAATGGATACACCTCCTCTACACAAATCATAGAGAAACATAAATATCTTAGGATGTCAATCATAAACCATGTGCTAGAGTTCCCCTTACTGTCCCCCTCGATCCCTTGGAGTTGGCATCATCTGTCAGAAGTGACTCATGCAGATAGCAGAGGAATGAGTGAGTAGACAGAAATTGCACCCAGTGCTTTGGATTGGGGCAAGTACACACTCTAAAAGGATATGCTTTTTTCATTTTTTCATTTCAGAGGTTTACAACCACTTTCATAGCTCCCAACTGTCCCTAATTTTGAGGGACTGTCCCTGATTTGGAGCAATGTCCCTCTGTCCCTCATTCCTCCTCATTTGTCCCTCATTTTGGTCTGATCTATTTAGATGTATATAAAATGCACTTTTTATCTATCAAAAAGTGTTTTCCAGAGCTAAACCTTTCATCTGATTTCTAAATTGCTGCATTTGTAAATTCCAAAAGCCAATATAAAGGAATAGTAGTAGTAAAAAAAAACACTTGTGGGTTTAACCGATCTTGTTTTTTGTACACTTCTCCTTTAAGGGGCGTGGCAAGGGGTGTGTCCTATGCCTGCATATTTTTGCTGATAGGTGTCCCTCATTCCCATCTTGGAAAGTTGGGGGGTATGCACTTTAAGATGTAATCTAATGGGAAAATGTTGGTTGAAATGAATCGTCTAGTGACAGGGTCTATTTAGCTAGACAAGGCTTACCAATTTGAATGTTTTTTTATGATTTTACCACCCCCTTTTACCCCACTGAACTTAGCAGTCAGGCGTTGTGTACCCTACAGCTGCAATTCATCACAGCATTGTATATGTAAAACCTTACAGAGAGGACACACTGTACAATTGTGTTAGGATGGTACTTAGACACCCTTCTTTATGTGTTTGAATACAATTTCCTGTATCCAGGTTCTCGAAGTCACAACTCTGCTTTCTATTCGGTGTGACAGGCTTTGAGCATTAGAACCTCCCGAGAGGCCGTGGATCCCTTACTGTCACCCAGCAGGTCTGTTCTCTGTCTCCCATCTGCTGTGTTCTTCTCAGTGAGGTCATCTACTCCGTGTGCCCCATTATATCATCCACCCTCGTGCATGCTGTTCATCTACTCTTCTTTTATATAAAAGGAGAAAATAAGGTGGTTGCTAATAACATGTTCTTTTGAAAAAGCTAGATTCCTGGCAGTTGCAAAAGGAAAGTATTATTAAGCCCTGAGCATTTTTTAGCTTAACCGCTTGCCGACCAACCGCCGTCATTATACTGCGGCAGGTCGGCACGATCCCGCAAACCGTCGTAGCTATACGCCGGCTCCTTTAAGCGGGATAGCAGGCGCGTGCCCGCTGCACTCTGGGGGGTGCCGATGCTCGTGGCCAATGGTCGCAATGACCGCCAGCCACGAGCGATGGCGGGCACGAGAGGCGTAACAGGGACGTGTGTGTGTAATCACACAAATCCCTGTTCTGTTCTGTGAGGAGTGACAGATTGTGAGTTCCTAATAGCTAGGAACCACGATCTGTCATTTCCTCTAGGTCAGTCCCCTCCCCATACAGTTAGAACACACACAGGGAATACAGTTGACCCCTTGATCGCCTCTCTAGTGTTAACCCCTTCCCTGCCAGTGACATTTTTACAGTAATCAATACATTTTTATAGCACTGATCGCAGTATAAATGGAAATGGTCCCAAAAATGTGTCAAAAGTGTCCGATGTGTCCGCCATAATGTCGCAGTCACGATAAAAATCGCAGATCGCCCCCATCACTAGTAAAAAAAAATAAATAAAAATAATAAAAATGCCATAAATCTATCCCCTATTTTGTAGACGCTATAACTTTTGCGAAAACCAATTAATATACACTTATTGCGATTTTTTTTTACCAAAAATATGTAGAAGAATACATATCGGCCTAAACTGAGAAAAAAATTAGCTTTTTTAAAAAATAAATGGGGATATTTATTTAGCAAAAAGTACAAAATATTGTGCTTTTTTCAAAATTGTTGCTCTTTTTTTGTTTATAGCGCAAAAAATAAAAACCGCAGAGGTGATCAAATACCACCAAAAGAAAGCTCTATTTGTGGAAAAAAAAGGATATCAATTTTGTTTGGGTGCAGCCTCACACGACCACGCAATTGTCAGTTAAAGCAATGTATTGCCGAATCGCAAAAAATGGCTTGGTCATTCAGCAGCCAAATCTTCCGGGGCTGAAGTGGTTAAAACATTGAACATTGAACTACTTTGTTCAAATTCTCACCCTAGCACTTGCAGTTTAGAACATTTAACTTGGCTGGCTTCTGCTCTCTCGGTGTTGCTTTCCTGAACTTCTGGTCTTCACAGGAAAGTTCACAGTGGCCAGTCCAGTCTCCAGGAGGAGGAGGGAGAAACCAGGGAGTGTTTTGCCATCCAAGGTTACAGGGCTGAGTGTTTCTATTGAGGCACACAGTGTAGGGAGACACAACTCTAGTCCGTGCATAGAAAGAGGGCTCCAAAGGATGCTGCAAAAGAAAGGAGCCACGCTGAAACAAGAAACTCGTGACACCAGCTTAGCCTCTTCAGCTCCGGAAGGTTTATCCCCCCTTTGTGACCAAGCCATTTTTTGCGATACGGCACTGCGTTACTTTAACTGACAATTGCGCATTCATGCGACGCTGTACCAAAATAAAATGTATGTAATTTTCCTCACAAATAGAGCTTTCTTTTGGTGGTATTGATCACCTCGGCGGTTTTTATTTTTTTGCGCTATATCCCAAAAAAGACCAACAATTTTGAAAAAATTTTTTTTTTACTTTCTGCTATAAAACATTCCCAATAAAAAAAAAAAATCTAATTTCTTCATCAGTTTAGGCCAATATGTATTCTGCTACATATTTTTGGTAAAAAAATCCCAATAGGCGTATATTGTTACCATATAGCGTATATAGTTTGCGCAAAAGTTATAGCGTCTACAAACTATAGTATAAACTATGGTATATTTTTATTGATTTATTTTTTACTACTAATGGCGGCGATCAGCGACTTATAGCAGGACTGTGATATTATGGCGGACAAATTTGACACCTATATAACAAAACAATATAGGGCGCATCATATGTCCAATATATTATGATGTAAACCTATAGATTATGCAAGAAAAGTGCTATAGTGCATGAACAATAAATTTGCTATGTTTGCAATAAAGTGAATCCAATATATTATGCAATATATTAATATATTAATAGCCACACGGTTTCACTTCTTGATTCCCTCACCAAGGATGGCGGCGGCAGCAGCCGAGAGCCGACAGACAGATCGGCTTCGGCTGCCGACATTGTGGGCTCCCTGGACAGGTAAGTGTCCATATATTAAAAGTCTGTGGTATTTGTAGCTGCTGGCTTTTAATATTTTTTTTTCGGCTGACCTCCGCTTTAAGAGCATTATGGGCCTGGTGCTTAGGGTTTTGTCGCGCCTTAAGGACTGCGTGTCGGTGTGCGCCCTGAGATGAAAGTGAAAGGGTACAGTGGTGCAGGCCCAATGCTATGGGAGTCCCAGGCTTCCATAAGGCCCCTTTCATACTGAGGCGCTTCTAAAATGCCAGTAAAACACTGAGTGCTTTTGAAGAGCTTTCCATTCATTTCAATGGAGAGGGGCATTTTTTCACCGCTCTGCCAGTGCACTGCACTGCAATGAATGCTTTCACACTGAAAGCATTCATTGATTTTACTGGAAATAGGTTTTCGTGAGCTTTTCAGGCACTTTTTTTAGCGTGAAAGCGCCTGAAAAATGCCTCAGTGTGAAAGGGGTCTAAGAGTCCTGCATCGGCATTAGAACTGACCATGATACCCATTATTAGTCCCGCCAACCAGCCCAGGTGGTGCTTGCGCAATGCAGGACCGGTCAGGCCAGGGGGGATCTCTCCCTGTCAGCCCATTGCTTTCCGTGCACGACTGGTTTCTTTTGGGGCTGCTGGGCCCAGGGCTTTTCTTTTCAGAGAATAGGGGCAGGAACCCCACCCCCCTTTCCTACAGGGGAGCAGGCCAGGTCATAGGGCATACACAGAGTGCTGGGTTCATGAGAGAGTAATAAACAGAGCGCTGGGTTCAGGAGAGCGTAATACACAGAGCGCTGGGTTCAGGAGAGCATAATACACAGAGCGCTGGGTTCAGGAGAGCGTAATACACAGAGCGTTGGGTTTAGGACAGCGTAATACACAGAGCGTTGGGTTTAGGACAGCGTAATACACAGAGCGTTAGGTTCAGGACAGCGTAATACATAGATTGCTGGGTTCAGGACAGCATAATACACAGAGCGCTGGGTTCAGGACAGTGTAATACACAGAGCGCTGGGTTCAGGAGAGCATAATGCACAGTACGCTGGGTTCTGGAGAGCGTAATGCACAGAGCGCTGGGGTCATGACAGCATAATACACAGAATGATGGGTTCAGGAGAGCGTAATGCACATGTGGCATTGGTGAGGCTTTATTGATGAGCACTGGTGAGGCTGCACTGATGGGCACTGGAATCCAGTGCCATCAATACAGCCTCATCTGTTCCCAGCCATCAGTGCCCATCAATGCAGCCTTATCAGTGCCCAGCCATCAGTACCCATCAATGCAGGCTTATCAGTACCCATCAATGCAGCCTCATCGGTGCCCAGCCATCAGCATCACCTTGTGGTGCTAAATAGTTTTATGGACTTTGTTAATGATAACAAGAAAAGCAATACATTAGATCCCCTCCAGATACAAAATACCCCCTCTGAAGCAATAGATACTCCCAGCAACAATAGACCCCCCCCCCCCCCAGCAACATTCGAACCCCTGCAACAAAAGATCCCTGCCAGCAGCAATACAGTAGATCTTCCAGCAGCCAGCAACAATAGACCCCTCCCTCAAAAGATCCCCCACCAACAGCAACAGACTTCCCCAGCAACAATAGAACCTCCAAAACCATGGATCCCCCCAATGACCCCCCAGCAGCCAGCATCATTAGACCCACCAGCACGCCCCAGCACCCCATTCAGTGCTGGAGGTGCTGGAACTGCGTTCACATTAGGCAGAAGACTACCACCTCCAACAGAAGCCTATTACAGGTGGTCAAAACATGCAGTAATGCTCCAGCGATGGCTCAACGGACAGTCTGGTCCATCAGCTGTTAGATCCAACCTTAAGTCCCTCCAGATCAGGATGGTCAAACAGCATGCAGAGGTAGTTTCTCAGTATATAATACACAGAACTGGATCCATAATATATGCATCTCAAGGGAAGAAACAGAGCCTCCTCATAATGAAATATGCTTATATATTTAAATTTATTAAAGATTAAAAAGCCACTCACATAAATCCAAGTTGAAACAACATGAAGGTTCGATTAGGGAGGTTTGAAACCCAGTAAATGGCCTCCACCCCTCTCCATTCTGGTAAAGCGTTGACATCACGCGCTAGGCTCCACCCTACACGTTTCGTTATAAAAAGTTATATTTGCAAGGATTGAGGGATAAAGAAGCAGCATGCTCAGTAAATGATTAAATCAGCTGCTGAAAGAGGGTTCATTATCACTTTAGGTGCTTTCTGAGTTACTAACCTGGTGCAGAGCAGATGTTCTGACTTTAGTTGCTGCATGCTTGTTCCTGGTCAGTGGAAGCTGGTCCTGATCTTCATACTGTATGTAACACTGTATAATTTTACTGTTATGCAGAACTGTTTTTAGCCACAAGATTGCAGTGTTTTGCACCTTAGTTATCGCATAACTCAGAAAGAAATGCTACTGGGGACTCTAGGACTTGTATGCTGTAAGCAGGATTCTTTCGTTCTCATTAGCTGAAGCTGAACTGGACCAAGAGGACTAGTAAAGGGTTGGGAGCATTTAAAAAGGGAAAAGCCCCGAAAAACGGGGGAGGCTTGGAGAGAATGTGTTGGAGGCCGGGTGTGAGAGAGAAAGAGAGCATAGTGAATCCACATGGGCCCAGGCCGGATCTGGAGGTTGCAGAGCCACCAGAGAGAGAGAGAGCTTTTTATCATCAGGATAGCAGAATATGAGGGCAGGTGGATTGAGTCATTGCCATCTACACAGCCCTGCAAGTTGACTGACAAAGGGGGCCCCCCCTCCAAATAGAAGGTCATATTTTCACCTTGCTTTGCTGTGAGACCGGATGAGAGGGTTCTTAACTTGTGATGCCATTGCACTCAAGCCTGTTGTTTGCATTCAATTGTTAGAGTCTAGAACAGTCTACAGAACAGACCTATATGTTTAGGCACAGATGGTATAACCCATCCAGTGCAGCAGTCCAACCTCTTTACTGCCTTTATCAACACTGCCTGCAGGATACCAGGTTTCACCTCTTTGCTTCCGTGCTAGGCAGGAATTCTACAGACACACCACTTCAGATTTGAGCTATCCAAGGAAGAAATTTGTGTGTCAAGTACTGGTTTCCATTTAAAGGGGCATGCTTCAGCCAAAATCTTTTTTTCTCCCCTTTACCTTCTAAAGCAATCTCTTTTACCATCTGACATCTGTAAAGTGACTCTTCACCCTACCAATGTTTATTAAAGTGGAACTCCATTAGCTATTTTACCATCCCTTGGACAACTTTGTTTTCCTATAAAAAACTACATCTCTATTGCACACCAACAGAAGGGCCCCAACTAGCCGGCAAAAGAGTGCTTCATGTGCTTGGGATTTTCTGCTGAAAATTGACTTGCCTAAATTCCTGAGAGTTAAACCCCGACTCTTCTCACTGAGAGCCCGCAAGTGAGCTAGCCCTGTGTTTGTTCTTTTCTTCTCATCTCATTCACTTACTTGGGGAAAATTTATTGATTTGGAAGCTCATGTTTAAAACTTCAGATTTGCAGGACGGATGGGAGTGGCTTAAAGTGATGCTGTATTGGGTTATATTGCCTTTTCTTGTTGATGGTTTGCCACTTGGAAGGCCAATTGTTTTCTTTTGCCTGTTTTGTCACATTCCTGACATTAGTACAAGTTAAACATTCATCTAATCAGTGTATACGTGATTATTGTTTGTGTGATAGCCACGGAGTCACCTGGCCAAAGTATTTCGGTGGTGTTAGCAGGGGCAACACTCTGCTCAGGGCTCAGTAGTGAACAAGGTACCCAGAATACTCAGCGGCCCCTGAGGGGGTAGCTCTACATGTTTTAGGAGTATAAGCCCTCTTTAACATTGACTGCAGCTTTGAAATTGTGCGACTTCACCTGAAATCGCACAATTTCAAAGCTGCATGCCAGTGCGACTTCGGTTGCGACTTGGAAGACATCTGTGCAGCTTCATGCACAGATGTCTATGAAAGTCGCACTCAACATTGCCAAGAGTAGTCCAGGCACTACTTTTCAAATCGACGCGGCACTGCAAAGTCAGCAACGCACCGATTTGAACAGTGCGATTGCCGGCAATAGGGTGCGACTTGTCATGTGATTTGACCGGTCAAATCACATGAAAAGTCACTCCAATGTGAATGAGGGCTAAGACCTCTTTCAAATGGGCCTAGCCCTAGCTGATCCACTGCAGCAACTGGCCCAGGGTTGTCAGCAGCTGGCCTGTGGTTAGAAGGTGATTAGAAAGGGATAAGCTGCCTCCTGCACACCAAAGAGATGTGGCTTTTGGGAGCTTTTATATATTTATTTCAAACCTTTATCCCAAACGGAAAAATAAAACAGCTTGCTGTAACGGATTATAAAGTGTGAGCTGGAGTTTGGCTTCAATTTGTGACTGTATCCAAATCTGCTAATACATTAAACCCCCCACCCCAAAACTGACAATGCTGTCTGCTGTGCCTCCTGTTCTCATTCCTCCAGAGCTGTGTCTCACTAATACAGGAGCTGTGATACTGACCATTTCATCAGGTGAAAAAAAAAGAGGGGTAAAAAGCTAAACAAAAGAAAAACTAATGCAGCCATCACATCTAATGATTGGTAAGCTGCGCACTATATCCGCAGCGATTGACAGCTACAGCGCGGACCTACTTTGCCGGGAGGGCGTCAATAGACGTCCTCCCGTGCTCGAGCGGCCTGCACGCCCCCTGCAGGGGGCACGTGGCGCGCCCTGTGATCAGCGTGTCTATGAGACTCGGCTGATCACAGATTGGAGTAAGGGGTCGACCCCAACCCTTAGCTGATCATGTGATGTAAACAGAGCCAGTAATCAGCTTTTTCTCCTCGCACTGATAGCATGAGGAGAAAAAAAAAGCTGATCACCGGCGGCTGTCAGAGGGACATCGGTCCTGATCAAGGAGAGCTTCCGCCAGCTCATCTGTGCCCACCTGTACCACCTGCTAGTGCCACCTACCAGTGCACAACAGTGCCACCTACTAGTTCCCACCAGCACCATCCATCAGTGCCCACAGTGCCACCTATCAGTGTCACCAATCAGTGCCTCATCAACAGTGTTGCCCATCAGTGTCACCTACCAGTGCCCATCAGTGTCACCTACCAGTGCCCATCAGTGCCACCTACCAGTGCCCATCAGTGCCACCTACCAGTGCCCATCAGTGCCACCTATCAGTGCTCATCAGTGCCATCTATCAGTGGTACCTATCAGTAACATCTATCAGTGCCACCCATCAGGGCCCCTCTTATCAGTGGCCATCAGTGCTGCCTTATCTGTGCCTATCAGTGCAGCCTATCAGTGCCCAGCAGTGCCGCCTCATCAGCGCACATCAATGAAGGAGAAAAATTACCTGTTTGCAAAATTTTATAACAAACTATGAAACATGTTTTTCTTTTTTTAATTTTCCGTCTTTTTTTGTTTATTTAGCAAAAAATAAAAACCCCAGTTGTGATTAAATACCACCAAAAGAAAGCTCTATTTGTGTAAAAAAAAAAAATGATTAAAATGTCATTTGGGTACACTGTTGCGTTACCGCGCAATTGTCATTCAAAGTGCGTCAGCGCAGAAAGCTGAAAATTGGTCTGGGCAGGAGGGGGGTTTAAGTGTCCAGTAAGCAAGAGGTTAATACCTCTTTAAATATTCCTGGAGTTCAGCTTTACATTGACATGTCCTATTATTGTCATTTACAGTGGAGGATATACTGTTCTCTCCTACTTGCCGGATAGCTGTAGAAGTCAAGAGTTTATTATAAATTGATGTCTGATATTTTTAGCTGCTATACATAGGCTTGTTATAATAAACAGATGTTTTTTCTTCTATCAGGAATGTTTAAAAGTAAGAGTGGAACAGATAAGGAGCACCAGTTGAAGCCATCACAAAGAAGCATGCCATGCTTAGCCCAAAGTCAAACCCATCCTCAGAATTTGAACAAGCAGTCTTCTGTGCAGAGCCGGCTCCAGCCTCAGACACTCAGTGAGGGATCCTCAGCCATCGATCTGGAGCAACAGAGAGGTGAGAGAGTCCTATTGATTCCCCTGGAATGAGTCAAGGTCAAGCATGTGTACAGCCTAAGGCCAATGCAGTGAATCACTACAGCTCATTCTAGAATATCTGCACAGACCACTATTCAGAGATACAGAGATATTTCACTTACACACAGTGCCTTGAAAAAGTATTCATACCCCTTGAAATTTTCCACATATTTTCATGTCACAACCAAAAACGTAAATGTATTTTATTGGGATTTTATGTGATAGACCAACACAAAGTGGCACATAATTGTGAAGTGGAAGGAAAATGATAAATGGTTTTCAATTTTTTTTACAAATAAATATGTGAAAAGTGTGGCGTGCATTTGTATTCAGTCAATACTTTGTAGAACCCCCTTTCACTACAATTACAGCTGCAAGTCTTTTTGGGGATGTCTCTACCAGCTTTGCACATCTAGAGAGTGACATTTTTGCCCATTCTTCTTTGCAAAATAGCTCAAGCTCTGTCAGATTGGATGGAGAGCGTCTGTGAACAGCAATTTTCAAGTCTTGCCACAAATTCTCAATTGGATTTACAGTATCTCACAAAAGTGAGTACACCCCTGAAGAAATGACACTTTGCTACAATGTAAAGTAGTGAGTGTACAGCTAGTATAACAGTGTAAATTTGCTGTCCCCTCAAAATAACTCAACACACAGCCACTAATGTCTAAACCGCTGGTAACAAAAGTGAGTACACCCCTAAGTGAAAATGTCCAAATCGGGCCCAAAGTGTCAGTATTTTGTGTGGCCACCATTATTCTCCAGCACTGCCTTAACCCTCTTGGGCATGGAGTTCACCAGAGCTTCACAGATTGCCACTGGAGTCCTCTTCCACTCCTCCATGACGACATCACGGAGCTAATTGATGTAAGAGACCTTTTTCTCCTCCACCTTCCGTTTGAGGATGCCTCACAGATGCTCAATAGGGTTTAGGTCTGGAGACATGCTTGGCCAGTCCATCACCTTTACCCTCAGCTTTTTTAGCAAGGCAGTGGTGGTCTTGGAGGTGTGTTTGGGGTCGTTATGTTGGAATATTGCCCAGTGGCCCAGTCTCCGCAGGGAGGGGATCCTGCTCTGCTTCAGTATGTCATAGTACATGTTGCCATTTATGGTTCCCTCAATGAACTGTATCTCCCCAGTGCCGGCAGCACTCATGCAGCCCCAGACCATGACACTCCCACCACCTTGACTGTAGGCAAGACACACTTGTCTTTGTACTCCTCACCTGGTTGCCGCCACACACACTTAGCACCATCTGAACTAAATATGTTTATCTTGGTCTCATCAGCCCACAGGACATGGTTCCAGTAATCATGTTCTGAAGCCTCGTACACACGATCAGACTTTCCGATGGGAAATATTCGATGACAGGCTGTTGGCTGTATGCTCCATCGGACAATTGTTGTCGGACTTTCCGCGGACAAATGTTGGCTAGCAGGTCTTAAAATTTTCCGCAAACAAATGTGTGTTGTCAGATTTTCCGAGCGTGTGTACACAATTCCGTCAGTCAAAAGTCTAAAGTACAAACACACATGCTCGGAAGCAAGGACGAGCCAGAAGTTGTCGGTCTTGTAAACTCGCGCTCGTAATGGAGAATTAACATTCGTGACGTGGCAAATTATGAAATCTCGAAATGCAGTGCACAATTCTCTTCTTCTTTAATGGGATAATAATGAAGCTGCTTTGCTGGTGATACTGATAGAGTTATGGCAAACTAATTTTCAAAGGCTTTTTTTTTCTAGTGATATCAAGAATAATATTATTATGCTTTTTTTTTTATTTTATTTTTTATTTGGGCAAGTAATTTTTTTAAATGTAACTGCCTACTCCCAAACTGTCATTTGAAGTAAAACACATAGCCAAATATTATTCTACACATTTTTTTTATTGTGCGTTAAAAAAAGAAAACAAATGAAATTAGACATGCTATCTGCCAATAGAACTTAACCAAAAAGTGCATTCTATGCATCCAAAAATATAGAAAATATAACAAATCAAATCATTATTCAACCAAAAAAATAATGTCAAAGCAATGACCCCAAGGCCAATAATAAAAAACACGTTATCTCCTCCGATTCCGCAACATGGTTAGTTGATGAACGGCCGTTCAGAAATGAACTGAAAAAAGCGAAATGAAAAGTGCGAAGCAACACTCACCAAACTTCTACTAACATGAAATTAGCAGAAGGAGCCCAAAGGGTGGCGCTAAAGAGCTGTAAATCAACGTAGTACGTCACTACGTTTGTAATTGTTGGCCAACAATTGTGTGGCCATGTGTATGCAAGACAAGTTTGGGCCAACGCCCTTTGGACAAAATTCCACAGTTTTGTTGGCCAACAATCCGATCGTGTGTAAGAGACTTTAGTATGCTTGTCTTCAGCAAACTGTTTGCGAGCTTTCTTGTGCATCATCTTTAGAAGAGGCTTCCTTCTGTGACGACAGCCATGCAGACCAATTTGATGCAGTGTGCGGCGTATAATACAAATCAGTGTAGCGCAGCAAACATTATTACCATACAAAGTATTAAATTGTGAAAAAACAAGACCAATAAATAAATAAAAATACAAAGTTCTCTGTGAATGAATTTGTCTAAATTCCTCTGTGAACAGTCCTTCAATATATCCAGTAACTGATCCAAGAAAACAATGTGTCAACCGTTCACCAGATAAAGTGCCTGCTCACCTCCGTGTAAAGATAAAAAGGGCTAATATCTCCTCACAACCCGATCAAGCGGCTCCCTCATGGATAATGGATCATGACATCACATCCTCTCCTAGCTCCGTGTGGATAAGAAGCAGGTTGGTGTCTTCTAATTAACAGAGCCAACAGCTCAAATCCTCTCTCCAGTTTCTTATACCGAATGATCCCATGCTCATAGCTCTCATCGGATTATATGTATAAAGCAGAAAAGGCAAACATAGTGTGTTCCATATAAATACTTCATTGAAAAACTCTGCTACACAGTAAAGCCGCGTACACACGAGTGGAATGTCTGACAGAAAAAGTCAGACAGAAGCTTTTTATCGTATATTCCGATCGTGTGTATGCCTCATCGGACTTTATTTTTCGAAAAATTCTGACAAAGCTAGAAATAGAACATGTTCTAAATATTTCCGACTGAACCAATTCCTATCGGGAAAACCGCTCGTCTGTATGCTGTTCCGATGGACGAAAAATGACGCATGCTCTAAAGCAAGTACAAGACGGAAGCTATTGGCTACTGGATATTGAACTTCCTTTTTCTAGTCCCGTCATACGTGCTGTACATCACCGCGTTCTGGACGGTCGGATTTTGGTCGGACTTTGGTTTGACCATGTGTAGGAAAGACCGCTTGAATGGAATTCCGTCGGAGTTCCGTCGGAGAAACCTTCGGAGTTTATTCCGATGGCAAAAACGGTCATGTGTACAGTGCATAACACTTACTAAAGTAAAAGAAAATAGATCGTATGTAATAGTAACACAGTTCGGCTCACCACCTCACCAGGTGAGACTCTGATGCACGTCACTGAACTCTTTAGTGTGCGGCGTATGGTCTGAGCACTGATAGGCTGACCTCCCACCCCTTCAACATCTGCAGCAATGCTGGCAGCACTCATACGTCTTTTTCCCAAAGACAACCTCTGGATATGACGCTGAGCACGTGCACTCAACTTCTTTGGTTGACCACGGCGAGGCCTGTTCTGAGTGGAACCTGTCCTGTTAAACCACTGTATGGTCTTAACCACCGTGCTGCAGCTCAGTTTCAGGGTCTTGGCAATCTTCTTATAGCCTAGGCCATTTTTAAGTGGAACTTCAGTAATTTTTTCATCTATTAAATCTTCTGCCCTTGTTGTTTTAACTTTGGATAGTAAAACATTTTTTTTGCCAGTAAATACCTTATACAGACCCCTTTCTGTTTCTTTTCTGGAAAAATGCCTAGGTTTATATGACATTATGCACAGCGCTCTCTCTCAATCTCGTGAGTTTGCCAGGAAGGGAGAGGGGATGAGTCATAAGAGGGTCAATGAGAGCTGCAGAGCTGGAGGTGTGACTCTGTGTGTCTGTGTAAATCCAGGAAGTGAACAAGCAGCAGCTTCAGCTGCCCACAGTTAAAATGGTTGCAACCAGACTTAGTGGAGGGAGATTTCTGCAGCATTTTTGGCAAGTACAGAATCACAGTAGCGAAGGTGATTCACCGCTCAGGTAGACTTGCTCCCAGGTGTGTGTTTAGTAGATCCTTCAGAGGAGGGGAGTCCCAGGTGCTGGCTAAATGCAAATTGAGGCAAGATTTGAAACACGAGAATCTGGATGCCGCACACTGGATAAAGTTGAAAATTCTTCTTTATTATAAAATCAGGATCATCAAAGATACCGGACAATCAGGCAGATGGTACAGACACAGCTGACGCGTTTCGCACTCTAATTTGAGTGCTTACTCGTAGTACACAGTATATAAAAAAAAAAAATATGCAAAGTGGTTGGAGGGAAGCTTCAGAATGGTAAAGATGTTTTTATTTCAAATTATGTGAGGAGACTGCAGTTTCTCTTTATGTAGAGCAATTTTTTTTTTTTTCAGATCTTTAGAGAGTTCTTTGCCATGAGGTCCCATGTTGAACTTCCAGTGACCAGTATGAGAGAGTGAGAGCGATAACACCAAATGTAACACACCTGCTCCCCATTCACACCTGAGACCTCGTAACACTAACGAGTCACATGACACCGGGGAGGGAAAATGGCTAATTGGGCCCACTTTTGACATTTTTACTTAGGGATGTACTCACTTTTGTTGCCAGCGGTTTAGACATTAATGGCTGTGTGTTGAGTTATTTTGAGGGGACAGCAAATTTACACTGTTATACAAGCTGTAGACTCACTACTTTATATTGTAGCAAAGTGTCATTTCTTTAGTGTTGTCACATGAAAATATAAGTGACAACAGGAAGCCAGGACCAGGAAGCACCATTCTGAGTGTAACAGACGCAAAGAGCACTGACAGCCGGGGCTGCAGAGGCGGTTGAGAGGTGTTAATTCGTCTTAGCACTGGTGATACAAGTAGAATACACATAGAATTGTTTAAAGTTTTAAAATTTGAGTGCACATTTGATATGACCTTTTTGAATATAACAACATTTTTAAAAATGATAAAGCACTATTGCCAAATCTGATTGCTTTGCATGTGGTCGATGTGATTGGATTTCACGAGCAGTAGCAAGGAGGTTTAACCCTTTGATTGACCGATGTGACTGGAGTTTAAGGGCAGCTTATAAGTAGAAGGAATACTATGAGAAGCATTTCAAAGGATTAATAATTTCTAAAGGCACATTTAAAAAGCCTATAAGGTGAGGGCACAACCGGTGGAGGGAGCACTAGGAGTTTGAGAAACACATATACGGGTTGATAATTGTGGAGAGATCGTTTATTCACTATGCATATAAGGGATTGGCACGATTTTTTCACCATCAATTGAATTTCATAAGGACACTATATGGACAATATCTGCACATTGCACTTTAATATTTATCATATTGGTTGATTTATATAAGAACACACTGTGAAAATGTGCATATTGTACTTTATTTATAATATCGTTTATTGAATGCACTATATATTCCTCAGGGGATACTGTATTTAGCGCTGCACTTATTCTGATTCTAGTTTGTTAATTCACATGTTTAGGAAGTGTGTTTAGTGCTGGCAGCTTCAATTAGATTAACATGCAGCTGAGAAAAGAGATTATATATATATATATATATATATATATATATATATATATATATATATATATATATATATATATATATATATATATATATATATATATATATATATATATATATATATATATATATATATACACACACACACACACACATACATACACAAATGTTTCGCTTTTCTTTTATATTTTATACTGGGTGGGTTGTTTTACAAGATATTTGTTCTGTTCACATATACTTCTTTTGCTTTTGAACCAACAGAGCATTGCAACTGGGATCAATGGATTGCCAGGGGGACAGTAAAAACAGGTGGCTGGGCCATCAGTGGATTGCCAGAGGGACAGTAAAAACAGGTGGCTGGGCCACAGTTTTACCAACCGCCAGTCACCCACCTAAAGCCCTGATCACACCTAACGAAACAAAGAGCGATGTCGCCGCAATGCTTTTTTCTGCATGATTTTGTGGTGCGTTTTTAGAGCGGCACCATTCTTTTTGAATAGGCCTTCTTCATCTCCAAAAAATGTGCCAAAGAAGGTCATGTACCAAATTTTGTCACTGAGCCAGATGCACTTGACACTGCATTTTTTGCCGACAATCCTGGCAAAATTGCACACGGGTCGCGTTTTGTTGCGATTCTGGAATCGTGGGCAGAATCTTGCAATTTTGCTCGTGATTGCAGTACGCTCAGGTGTGAACGGGGCCTAGAGGTTAAATACGAGAAGAGGCTGTTCACATGCAGCCGCCATGATGGTTCAGGTCATGACTTCTACAAATTAAATGTAACTTGCTGAGTTGACAGGCTGTACCACCTGCCAAACCTGGTCATTAAAGTAATTGGGACATTAGCCCCATTATAAACTGCTACTCGACAGAAAAAAAAACAGGCATTTTCAGGATCACCTCCTTGATGTCTGACAGCAGCTGCTTAGCCACGCTCTGCAAAGCAATCCACCATGGATTACTTTTCAAGCTTTAGCTAGTGTGAACCTAGCCTAACTGCATAATTTTATGTTGTATACTTTATCTGTTTACACAGCCCTGCCAATCAACAGAGCCAGGTTTGAGTCATAACTTTTCTCTGCTGCAGTTAAAGTGGTTCTTTGCCCTGTTTAGAAAAAAATTAAAAGTCAGCAGCTACAAATACTGTAGCTGCTGACTTTTAATAAAAGGACACTTATCTGTCCAAGGATCCAGCATTGTCCTCACCCGAACAGATTCTTCGCAGATCTTTGGGGACCCAAAACCAGGTACCTGCTCCCTCCCAAGAAAAGTGCCAAAATAGAAGAGGAGGGAGGGAGGAGGGCATAAAGCGGAACGTCACCTTCAGGATGAAGTTTCGCTTTAAGCAAAATGGCCATGCCCCCCCCCCCCCCCCCAGCCTGCTGACTGGACAATGAAGGAGCTGTGACATATTGATGACTAGTCTAGGTCTGCAGATGGGATACTATGCAACTTGCCAGTTTCTAGGAACTGTAAGTCCCTGTCGAAACCTTACATGGGCTGGACACCTGGAAACCAGTGAAACTGTAGAGCCAAATGTATAAAGTTGGCCTGATATTTGGATGGTGTTGAATTTGGACCACATTTCATATATTCAAATGTACAAAGCCCAATCTGAATTTGGGTGTTATTTTCAGCTGTTTGGTTTTCCAAAGGGCACAATTTTTTGGGGTAGTGGCTCAGGCTATTTCTCCCTAATATCTGCTTCTGCTCTTGCCCAAGCACCCTTACCTTGACTGCCACCAGTGCTACAGTACTTCTTGCACAAATGCTGTTTTTGGCAATATTCCCTTTGCTGATGTCTGAGCAGTTCAAAACTGCCACCCCCTCCACACCCACACTCAATACCCCTGGGAATTTTAAAAAGGTTAAGGTACCAGAATGTAAGAGATTCCAAGGCTAATGCCGCGTACACACGGTCGGACTTTTCAGCTACAAAAGTCCGACAGCCCGTCCGACAGACTTTCGACAGACTTTCGACTGACTTTTGGCGGACTTTCAACAGACTTTGTAATGACCGGACTTGCCTACACACGATCACACAAAAGTCCGACGGATTCGTACGTGATGACGCACACCGGACTAAAATAAGGAAGTTGATAGCCAGTAGCCAATAGCTGCCCTAGCGTGGGTTTTTGTCTGTCGGACTAGCATACAGACGAGCGGATTTCTGGGTCCGGAGGAGTTACGACGTAAAGATTTGAAGCATGTTCCAAATCTAAAGTCCGTCAGATTTGCGACTGGAAAAGTCCGCTGAAGGTCCAGTGAAGCCCACACACGATCAGATTGTCCGCTGGATTTGGTCCATCGGCGTCCGTCGGACAAGTCCGGTCGAAAAGTCTGACCGTGTGTACGCGGCATAAGAGCTGTTGGAGGTATTTGTGATTTCCCCAAACTACGTCCCAATTTTTTTTGAGTTTTTGGCCCCATCGTTTCATCAAGTAGGGCTGCCAGGAGTCACAATTTCACATCAATTGCTGCTCAGTATTACACACTCTTTGTAGCGTGGTTTGGATCAAAACTGATCATATTTTTTAGAAGTTTGCTCCTCTACAGTTTTGCCTTTAGGAAAATTTGTGTAATAAAAAATATAAGTGAAAAGGAGTCGTTTGAGGCTACTGTATTTTTAGTTACACCTTTAATTAACATTTCAGTACAGTTCACTTTAAAGTATAATATCTTGTGTGCTTTGCTGGAACAGTGGGGTTTAAATGCACGGTTGGAAAATAAGCATGTTGTTGAGATCTCTCAGAAGAGCTATGACACAGATATAAGCCGTGTTGATTGCTATGGACACGTCTGAGTATGAAATCCTCCCAGCTGGCATCAATGGTGAAGATGTTCTGTGCCTCTGCTCTTCACTAGTAGAGTATGTAACTGTCTGGCACCTACAAAGATGTAAGTGCCTTATGTAGTTCCATATCTATATATCCTAATCTGAAGTTGACTTCCACAAATTATAGATACATCTCCATCCAACAATCAATGTGGGGTTATTATTTATTACCAGCATTTTTCCTTCACATGCTCCATTAGGAAACAAAAGGTAAGTCATTGATTGACTCACTTTGGATTAAAGAGAGATTCTATCTTAAAACAACTCTGTAACTAGTTGAAAAAACAGTTTTAAAAAGTCCTCCCAGTAAACAAAGCAATAAATATTTATCTGTTTTGGCACCCGCTTTGTTAGTTTTCTCTCTTTGGGAGAACTGACAGTCTTCTGCATCTGTCACACTAGTAATGGGGTGTAGGTCCCTTTTATTGGAGGCTCCCACCAGTATGCTACTAGGAAGTATGGTATGCCCATTATTACGGTTTCTTAGGTAGTATTTAAGACCCTAGTGGGAAGGGTTTGATGGGTTGGGGAGTGGAGTATACAATGTGTGAGGAAGGAAAGTTTTTTGTGTGAATACCTTCTCCACCACCATGTAGGCTACACGTAGATGAATGTTTTCTCCTTTGGGGAAAAGCAATTGGCCCCCCTCTACAGCAGATGGGACGCAGAAGGACACACTCATGATGTTTGCAGGTTGTAGAGACACTGGACTTCTTGTTGGTTGTCAAATGAGAGCACTAAGGCTCTTCTGCTGCTAACTAAAACTTGCATTGTTAAGGTTTACAATGTAGAAGAATGTGCTGCAGCACTGTTTCTACAGTTTCACTGGATTTCTATCAATGTTTAATCGCTTTCTGATTCCTGGTATTGAGAACATTTACTGGATACAAGAACCTGCAGTAGCGGGACTGATAGTATTATAGGGCGTACACACAGTCGGACTTTGTTTGGACATTCCGACAACAGAATCCTAGGATTTTTTCCGGCGGATGTTGGCTCAAACTTGTTTTGTCTACACACGGTCGCACAAAGTTGTCGGAAAATCCAATCGTTCTAAACGCGGTGACGTAAAACACGTACGTCGGGACTATAAACAGGGCAGTGGCCAATAGCTTTCATCTCTTTATTTATTCTAAGCATGCGTGGCACTTTGTCCGTCGGATTTGTGTACACACGATCGGAATTTCCGACAACGGATTTTGTTGTCGGAAAATTTTATCTCCTGCTCTCCAACTTTGTGTGTCGGAAAATCCGATGGAAAATGTCCGATGGAGCCCACACACGGTCGGAATTTCCGACAACACGCTCTGATCGGACATTTTCCATCGGAAAATCCGACCGTGTGTACGGGGCAATAGAGTGGTCTCAGAGTGGTGGTGTAGATTATTCTTTGTCATGCTAGATGCTCCTCATGCCCCTGTAAGGTGATGGCGTGGGACGCATTTTAGTGCTTGCTGTGATGGTCCTGAGCATTTGGGATATTTTATTCCTGATCTGAGATGTGGAGAGCTCCAACTAGACTGTTTGGGAGACCACATTTTGATCCCCAGGGATCCAGGGACTAAAAGTAAAAGAAGAGCTCTGATTTGGGTGAGTGAGTTTTTAAGCCTGGGGGTCCAGTGTTGAGGGAAAATTATATTGGATCGCTCTGGAGTCCTGAGTTACAGTAGCAATTTAAAATTTTGCATTATGAAGGTGCAGCAAATAAGAGGAATTCACCAAAACCAGAGAAGCCAGAATCTAGAGCAGCTGCACAAGGCAACCATTTAGCAGCTACCTTTATTTTTCAAAGCTTAACTGAACAAACTGAAGATAGAAGCCGATTGGCTGTCATGCACAGCTGCTCCAGATTTAGGCAGCTCCAGTTTTGATAAATTCCCCCCATATGTTAATTCTGCAGAAGTTGGTTAACATTCAGGCCATGCTATACAGTTTGGATGTGTCAGATGCCTGGTCATCTATTTCACTTTAAAGTTCTACCCTTGTCTCCTAAATCACTAGTTTGTCCTGTAGAAATGTAGGGGCCAGTAAATATAACCACAGCACAGAACATGGAAAGCCAACTTGGAAATGAGAAGTTCAGATATACAAATTTGCACATCCACCACATCTTTTTTTTTTCTTTAGCTCAAAAAAATGTTAATGCAACATGCATGAGTTTGCAACATTATATCCAAGTATATTGCCCTCCACAAAACCCTGCTCCTTTTCCACTGATGGGTTTCGCCCCAGTTGGGGCTTAATTGTAAAAGTACTGATTTCTCTAGTTTATTTTCTGGAGATGTAGGGTTTGGGGTTTGGTGAATGTAACCACAGCACACAGCAGGGAAAGTCTTCACCGGACTCTCCTAGAACTGTGGACGTCAATAAAAAAAAAACTGCACTTTTTAAAAATTTTCCTTGAAAAACTTTAGTGTAACCAGTGCCAGGACAAGGTCATCTAGAGCCCTAGACACTAATCTGCATGCTTACCCTCTAAGCATAAATGCCCCCTCCTCCCAGGACAAATCCACCCCAGGCTGAAATACTCCCTCCCAGCACAAATCTTTGCCCCCCTCCTAGCTCAAATCATCTCTCCTCATATCCCTACAGCACAAACACCCCTCTACCCCTCAAATTTCCCCTCCGTGTACATATTTTCTCCCCCCCAACTAAAATCCCCCACCCAGCACAAATCACCCAATCATCCCTACTAAAACAAATCCCCCCCCCCCCCCCAAATTACAAATCTCCTCCTAGCACAAATCCCCTCAATCTTCTACTATGTCACCTCTTCTAGAACAAACCCCCCAAATCCTCCTTCCTAACACAAATCCTCTTCCCCATCCCCCCTCCCAGCAAAAATCCTCAAATTTACCACTCCAAGCACCCCCCCTCATTAAATTTTCTCTCCGAGAACAATTCTTGCCCCCTGCTGCCTGCCAAATCCCCTCTCCCAACACAAATGCCCCCTCCCAATCTCCTTGTGGCACCCCCCCACCTTACATGATACCACAGTGCCCAGGGCAGCCACCACTCCTGCCCTCCCCTTGTCCTGGCCCCAATTTTATCATAGATTTATTTACAGCATCAAGTCCAAGCACATTGCCCTTTGCCAGACTCTTCTTCTTTACTGACATGTTTCACCCCGGCCAGTGATTAATTATAAAGGTATTGATGATTTCAGAAGTGTGGAATGCTGTAGATTCTTTGGACCTTATAGCTTAGCAACAAAGTGAAAATCTGCAACATGGGTGAAGGGACAGGTTAGCATTTACTGTTTTCTTTATAGGAAGGACTTTTTTCTAAACTTTTTTTTCTAAGTAGTGACAGAGTTGCCTTATAAAGGCTGTGAGCGTTTTTTGAATGTATACACAGCCCCATGAGTGAATGCAGAGCACAGGAAGATAAAATCTTTAAAATGTAACTCTTGGAAAAATGTTTTGTTTTGGATTTAGAAGGCAATGGTTAGATCTTCTTTCAGGTTTTAAATATTGTCTGTTTCTCTGTTAACCGCCTACCGACCAGCCGTCGTCATTTTGCTGTGTCAAGGTGGCAAAATCCCGCAAAGTTCTGTAGGTGAACTCGCTTTTGTGGGCGTGCGCGCATGCCCATTGGGCAGCGGGGGAGCCAATCAGCAGGTCCACCGGCCACCCGCGATTGTTACCCACAGTGACAGAACAGGGATCTGCCTGTGGAAAACAAGGCAGATCTCTGTTCTGACAGGGGAGATCACACAGATCCTGTCTTCCTACTAAGCAGGAAGACGGATCTGTGTGTTTCCCCAGTCACACAGTCCCCCATACAGTTAGCAAACACCTGCAGGGAACACATTTAAGCCCTTAATCACCCCAGATGTTAACCCCTGAGTGATCGGTGGTGTTTGATCACTCAGTTCTCAGTCTTAATATAAAGAAAGTTGGCAGCACACCACGCCGTAGAGATGCCAAATCTTTATTCCATATGGTAATCAAGGACAACACAAACACAGAGTGACCGGAGCTGTTAACGCATTTCACACATATGCTAGTGCTTATTAATAGTCATGAATAAGCACTAGCATATGTGTGAAATGCGTTAACAGCTCTGGTCACTCTGTCTTTGTGTTGTCCTCGATCACCATATGGAATAAAGATTTGGCTTCTCTACAGCCGCCAACTTTCTATATATTAAAACTGAGAACTGAGTGATCAAACACCACCGATCGCTCAGTTCTCAGTGCTCCGTGAGCAGAAAGCTGAGACTCTCAGTCTCTAGCTCTCTGCTCTCCCCCCCCCCCCCACACACACTTACTGGAGCACTGAGCTGTGAGGGGTGAGCTGTGATATGAGTGGCTGTGGGGGGGACTGCAATACTTAGGTGCTGTAATGTGAGAGGGATAAAGGGGGGGGGGCTGTGATGATGTGATAAAGGGGGCTGTGATGATGTGATAATGGGGGCTGTGATGTGAGAGGGGAAGCTGTGATATGGGGGGCTGTGATGATGTGATAAAGGGGGCTGTGATGTGAGAGGGGAAGCTGTGATATGGGGGGCTGTGATGTGAGAGGGGGAGCTTTGCTATGGGGGGACTGTGATGATGTGATAAAGGGGGCTGTGATGTGAGAGGAAGAAGCTGTGATATGGGGGGCTGTGATGCAAGAGTCGGATCTGTGATGTGGGGGGGAACTATGATATGGGGGGGATGTGATATGAAGGGCTTGTTATGTGAGAAGGAGGGCTGTGATGTTTGGAGTGGTGAGCTGTGATGTGGAGGGTTGTGATTGCAAGGTGGAATGTGATGTGAGGGAGGGGTCTGTGATTGCAAGGGGGTCTGTGATGTAAGAAAGGGGAGCTGTGATGTGGGGGGCTGTGATGTAATATGGGAGGGTGTAATGTGAGAAGGGGGAGCTATGATATGGGGGAGCTGTTATGTGAGAGGGGGGAGCTGTGATATAGGGGGCTGTAATGTGAGGGAGGAGCTATGCTATGGGCGGGCTGCAATGTGAGAGGGAGGCTGTGAAATGGGGGGCTGTGATTTGAGGGGGGAGATGTGATATAATGGGCTGTGAGGAGGGGTGGCTGTGATGTGAGAGGGAGAAGCTTTGATATGAGGGGGGAACTATAATATGGGGGCTGTGATATGAAGGGCTTGTGATGTAAGGAGGAGGGCTGTGATGTGGGAGGTTGTGATTGCAAGGGGGACTGTGATGTGAGGGGAGCTGTGATGTAATATGGGGGGGCTGTGATGTGAGAAGGGGGAGCTTGGGGGGGACTATGATGTGAGAAGGGGGAGCTGTTATGTGAGAGGGGGAGCCGTGATATAGGGAGCTGTGATGTGAAGGGGAAGCAATGCTATGGGCAGTCTGTGATTGCAAGGGGGGCTGTGATGTAAGTGTAGCCAAGTCCCGAGCCTCTCCAGTAGGGATGAGCCGAACACCCCCCTGTTCAGTTCGCACCAGAACATGCGAACAGGAAAAAAGTTCGCTCGAACACGCGAACACCGTTAAAGTCTATGGGACACGAACATTAATATTTAAAAGTGCTAATTTTAAAGGCTTATATGCAAGTTATTGTCATAAAAAGTGTTTGGGGACCTGGGTCCTGCCCCAGGGGACAAGGATCAATGCAAAAAAAGTTTTAACCGGTGACCCCCGCCCCCTCTGACGCACGGTGACTTGACAGGGACTTCCCTGTGACGTCACGGGGAATGCCACAGGGAAGTCCCGTCATGTCCCGTGCGTCAGAGGGGGCGGGGTCACCGGGTGGCCCCGCCCCCCGTTATTTAAGAGCCGTCAGAGGAAGAGACGCCGTCACACAGCGGGAGCCTCCCTTCATGCCAGCATGAATGCGGAGCGGCCCGGAGAAGAAAATGAAGAAGAGAAGAAGAAAGAAGAGGAGAGGATGAAGAAGAAGATGAAGAGAAGAGCGGGAGCCTCCCCTCATGCCATGGGTGCGGAGCGGCCCGAGGAGAAGAAGATAGAAGACGCCGCGGAGGAGATGCTGGACGAGAACGCCGGAGGAAGAACCAGAAGAAGATGAAGGAAGAAAGAAGAAAGAAGAAGCATTTAAATAAAGGAATTGTCAAAAACTGTCTCTTGTCTTTAACATTTTTGACAGTTTTTTAGTGAAATGGTAGGGGTAAGTACCCCCTTACCATTTTACACAGGGGGGGGCCGGGATCTGGGAGTCCCCTTGTTAAAGGGGGCTTCCAGATTCCGATAAGCCCCCCGCCCACAGACCCCCACAACCACCGGCCAGGGTTGTGGGGATGAGGCCCTTGTCCTCATCAACATGGGGACAAGGTGTTTTGGGGGGCTACCCTAAAGCACCCTCCCAATGTTGAGGGCATGTGGCCTGGTACGGTTCAGGAGGGGGGGGCCGCACTCTCGTCCCCCCCTCTTTTCCTGCGGCCTGCCAGGTTGCGTGCTCGGATAAGGGTCTGGTATGGATTTTTGGGGGGACCCCACGCCGTTTTTTTGGGTTTTTTTGGCGCGGGGTTCCCCTTAAGATCCATACCAGACCTGAAGGGTCTGGTATGGAATATAGGGGGAACCCCACGTCATTTTTTAAAAAAATTTTGGCCGGGGTTCCCCTTAATATCCATACCAGACCTGAAGGGCCTGGTATGGAATTTAGGGGGTCTCCCACATCATTTTTTTTTTTTAATTTTGGTTCGGGGTTGCCCTGTGGGGAATTCCCATGCCGTTTTTATCAATGAACTTCTATGTGTATTGTCGGCAATGCAATAGCCGCGGGTAGTTTTAAATGGCTTTTTTTCCTTCGAAATGTCATTTTGCTGTCAGACTGTTCTAAACACAGGAAACATGCGCCCCTTTACAGGCATACTATAGACACCCCCCAGGTACGAAATTTAAAGGGATATTACACTTTTATTGTTTGACTTTAAGCATTATTAAAATCACTGCTCCTGAAAAAACGGCCGTTTTTAAAACTTTTTTTGCATTGATCCATGTCCCCTGGGGCAGGACCCAGGTCCCCAAACACTTTTTATGCCAATAACTTGCATATAAGCCTTTAAAATGAGCACTTTTGATTTCTCTCATAGACTTTTAAAGGGTGTTCCGCGGCATTCAAATTTGCCGCGAACACCCCAAATTGTTCGCTGTTTGGCGAACTTGCGAACAGCCAATGTTCGAGTCGAACATGAGTTCGACTCGAACTCGAAGCTCATCCCTACTCTCCAGACCTAATGGTGACCTCCAGAGTTAGGGACAGCTGACATCCTTCTGTGTAGAGTGGGTTACAAGGCATGGTGGGTGTACTGAAAGGTATATTCATGGGTGCCAGACACTTCTTGAATGCAAGGAGATTTATTTTTTCTTAAACAGAACTGGGGGAGAGAGGGTTAGGGCCAGGACACCCTTTAGTGGTTGCAATGTTAATGTGGCAGACTCCGAAACTTCTATAGGCAGACAGCCATGCAGGGAAAGGCATCAGCAAGATACCACATCTGCATGTGTAGGATCGCTGTCTGCTATGGCAACAGTCTTATAACAGTTTCTAACACAAGTTGTAACAAACTCCTTTACTTCTTCTACAATCTCCTCTTTTAGATCTTCACTTCCACTGAGCTCCCAGTCTCTCTCACTAGACTTGCTGATCAACTGCCACTGGATCCCCTGAGCTCTTCCAACCTTCGCACACAGTATCTTTCTCACCCCCACTGCTAGAATTATTGTTCTCACTCTATTGTTTGCCGCGTATGTAACCTGTGTGTATCTGGCTCTGATACTAGCCAGTGCCTCATCAGCCACTGACCTCACTGCACATCCCTGGTGTAGCAAAAATATGACAGTCCTTGGTGCTAGTTGTCCTATACATGGCTACTGCTCCCAGTACCACCTCTTCAGGTCCTGCCAGCCTACATGGCTGCAATTGCCTCTCTCTCCTGCCCAATTCTTCCACAGTCCTCTCTTCTGGTTCTACACCCATCCCAGACTGCTCTCTCCCAGTCCTCTCAGGTGTGCCTCCCCAGTCCTGCTGACTGTGCATCACTCACCAGCCCTCCTGGCTGCGACTGGTAGTTCCTCCCTGGAGACTTGCCCGGCAGTGCTCTCTCCCGCTGTCCTCTCCTTGCTCCTGTGCCTCCAGTCCAGGATACCTCCACGTGTTCTCAGAGGGTCCCGTTTGCACCCAAGCCCAGGCCCAAGGTCACCCCGCCAGACTGGGGAGCTCCCCCAAAGGCCCCTGATAACCTAGCACTCCATCTCCAGTTTCTTCCCGAACCACCTCTTCCACCGCTGACCCTGGGTATTTAAGGAGGCCTGCTCCCTGCCAATCCAGATTGGGGATTGGTCAGGGCTCCCTAGAATACCCCAGGTGGCTCCACCTCCATTTCAGCCTTTCTTTCCAGAGAATACTAGAAGATTCTAGAAAGGAGTAGGAGGTCCTGGTAAAGCCACCTGTGAGTCACCCAGAAATACCCTGAACCACTCCCAGCCCAGATCAAAAACACACCCAGGCTAATCTGGAAATTTACCTTCTCTCAAAAAAACGACATTGCTCTTATAGCATACTAGAGGGTTCTACACTCTTATATAGCCCTAGATATACTGGCCATCTCCTTTTACCTCCAGGAAAGGCTGCATAAAAGAAGTTTGGAGTATTCTGATCCCTGAACCCCTCTCCTATTAAAGTTATTTAGCAATAAATTGTAAAAAGACATCCCTAGACTGAGCCTATACTGTCTGTGTTCATGGAACTGTGCCTGTGTCTCAGCTGCCCCTTAAGGGGTGAGCGCTACATATCTGTTCAGTTGTATCCGACTCGCAACCCCCTGGGCTTCATATCGGATATGCTTGAGATCCTTTTCCATAAAATTTTCCTGACTTTTTTTTATTATGAGTTAGGTTGGCAGGGCTTTTCCTAATCTCCCCAATTGCTAGGGCTTGGGACCAGCATGTAGAATGTGATAACATATGTGCATATCCAAATTACACGCATACTATTGCCAATTTAGACAGAAGCTAATTAACCTACCTGCACGTTTTTGGCGTGTTGGGAGTGGGGGGACTGGAGTACCCAGAGAAAACCCACACAAGCACAGGGAGTACGTGCAAACTCCATGGAGATAGTGTCCTGGCAAAGACACAAACCAAGGACCCCAGTGTTGCAGGTTTTTAACCGCTAAGCCTTTTTTTGTGTGAAAATGATCCAATGTTTTAACCCCAAAGAATACATTTTGAAATCAGAATTTTATCTCCAAGGTGTGCTTTCCCTTTGAGATTTTCTGTGCTTTGATCCTGCAAAAGCTATACTCTGAGCTTTCACGATATAGAAGAGTGGACATAGTAAATGAATCTAGCAGGTACCAATCCAATTCCTGTTTTGTTTTCCCAGTAAACAACAATGAAACCAAATTGGTTGCTATGAGCATCAGCTCCAGTTTCTCTTCTCTTTGTTTGGTCTACTTTTTGTCTTATATCTGATGATAGTGTTTGGAAATGGGTTTGGGTAGTACCTCCTGTGCCACTGGGAAATTGATGCAAGTGGAAATTGATGGCATTTGTGATTTCAGCAGCCCATTCACTGAAAACAATATCCTGAGTTGCTCTTGAAATAAAATGATGTGTTTGATATTTGTCTTGGTATCGATTACTAAAAGTGATTTCTGGCAATGTTGCTGTTGATTGAGATGTTGACTTTGCCTTCACTTTTATAAGAAATATGGAAGCCTCAGCAGGGAAGGATATGATATGTTGCAGTAAGTTCAGTGTTAAAATATCCAAAAAGACAAAGCATGTTATATTATTTATGATTTCTGCAAAAAGAAACACATTTTTAGTGGAAAGTTTGGAGTATGCTGTGCAGCTTAAAGATATACAGTATCAGGGCTATAACCAATTAGAGGACTATTAAACCTAAAAGGCAACATTTGCCAGCAGTGTTTGCTTAAAAAAAACTAACCACATACCATATTGTTAGTTTAATCTATAAAAAAAACACAACCATTCCTGCAATGTCAGCCCCAGAGATTGTGACAATGCCTGCAGAACTGAAAAACAAGCAGCTAAATGCATTGTTAGAATAGATACATGGGAACCATTTTACTTGTTAAAGGATTTCTGTCCCTGTTGGTACTCATTCATTCCTGTCACACAGTATAGCCAGATCACTGACCTTACTTTTCTTCCATGCATATTATGCAGTGTACACACGGTCGGAATTTTCGACCAGACTTGTCCGACGGACGCCGACGGACCAAATCCGGCGGACAATCCAATCGTGTGTGGGCTTCACCGGACCTTCAGCAGGCTTTTCCAGTTGCAAATCTGATGAACTTTAGATTGGGAACATGCTTCAAATCTTTACGTGGTAACTCCACCGGACCCAGAAATCCGCTCGTCTGTATGCTAGTCCGACGGACAAAAACCAATGCTAGGGCAGCTATTGGCTACTGGCTATCAACTTCCTTATTTTAGTCCGGTGTACGTCATCACGTACGAATCCATCGGACTTTGGTGTGATCGTGTGTAGGCAAGTCCGTTCATTAAAAAGTCCGTCAAAAGTCAGTCGAAAGTCCGCTGGAAAGTCTGTCAGACCAGTCCGGTTGAAAAGTCCGCCCGTGTGTACGCAGCCTTAGCCTGGTCAAGGACTGTGCTAACTTGGGATTGGATAGTGAAGGAGCAGTAGCACTTGTTCCTAGCTGCAATCAGAAAGCTCTCTTTAGTGGATTAAATGAATCACTGGCTTTTAATTCTACCTCTCTATCTCCCAGTTCTGTCTAAGATCCATCAAAGTAGCTGTAGTGCTCACTATAAAGGAATCCCTAGTTGTATTGGACGCGCCAAGCCCGTCTAGTTTTAAACAGTTCCTTAGTTGCCCCAAAGCACTTACTAAAACACCAGTAGTGACCAACTGATCGGCTTCCACATTGCTTTAATTTTTAGGGAGAGAGAGTTAGGGCATAGGACACCTTTGAGGTCACAGCAGAAAAAACTATATTTCCAGCGAGGTTCCAGATAGCTTTGTCATAGTTCCCCCCTAGTATTCCTTTGTCAAGGACAGTTCCACTCCCCGTGGAAAGACAACATCCAGTGGGGAAGTGTATGCCTAGGTGCCAGACTCTGGCCTAGTCTCCTCCTTCAAAAAGGTCACAGCCAAATATTTATGTCCTCTCCCAGGTAGCACCACTAGCAATAGACTTCCTGATGACTGGCCCCGTGGAACCAACATATTCATAACCAGCATTATTTTGTTCTTGTGCTTTAATACCACACTCCCCATCGACAGACAAAGGCAAATGATAAGCTGGGCTTAGGAGAGAACATGTGAATATGGAACTATCAATCTCAGCTTAGGCTGGTGTCAGGCAATCAACACTAAATTTAAATAACTAAGATAAATCAGAGACAAACCTCAAATGTCACCAGAATTAAAAATAAGGGAATGGACTGCATACTACACCCTTAGCTTTCTTTTATCTCTAAGGGTGCTGTAATAATAATAAATATAAATATATATATATATATATATATATATATATATATATATATATATATATATATATATATATATATATATATATATATATATATATATATATATAAACATATAATGGAATATAAACATTTAATATTTTTCTTTCCCTCCCTCACCGCCTCTTCCGGGGTTGGGGCTTATTTTCCATTCTTTTCAATTTTATCATTTCCTATAAAAGCGCATGCCTTTGGTGGTCCTGATTAGCCTAGCTCTGAGGGAGGGGGTGCGCTCCCGAAACACGTCAGCAATACCCCGTGATATGGTCCTGCACATGTCCATACACGATGTGTGAGAGCTTTACTTTGTGAGTACCCACTTTTTATGAATCTTTTTTATTCATTAAATCATCATTGGTTATGCAATAGGTGTGCTCGCCTTCCATTTTGTTTTTCTTGTAGTTTCAAAAAGACATACACAGGTATATAAAAAATTTCTGAGGTTCGGCTGCTGGGGGGTAGCGATTTGGCGACCTAGCTTGCGTGCCCACAGAGAGGGCTCTGCATGCCAGCTATGGCACACATGCCATAGGTTCGCCATCACTGGCCTATGTAATTATATCTCCCGATCTCAAGAAATTCAGAGACTTGTAGGAAGGTGCAATCTTCGAATTTGGAGCAATTTGTGGCAATTTTGTGGCAATTTGTGTACCCCTTTGCATCTGGAGCAATTTGAAAAAAAAACTTCATTATTATTATATATGTATATATTTTTTTGCTTATTTTTATTTGACCACTTGAGCTCCGGGGGTTTTTTCTCCCTTCATGGCCAGGCCAATTTTTTGCACTGCACTACTTTAACCACCTTCCGCCCGCCCGCCACATAGACAAATGAATGGCTCTCTTATTCAGGAACAACGTCATGTGATATCATCCCACTCTCGTCACGCATCGATCAGCGGCTCGCTGTGTAGAGAGACGACGATGTGGCTCTTTACCCAAGTGATCAGCTGTGTCTAATCACAGCTGATCACATGTAAGCAAATAGTAGAGAGGTGCGGGGGATAAGTGTGAGATAATTATGACCCTGCACAGTTACGACCCCAAAGAGAACATATACAATACTAGACCAGTGGCAGCTGGTGCTCAAAATTTTTTTGGGGGGGAAGGGGGCGCAAAAAAACTGAAAAATTCTGAAAAAACCCCATCAATTGCAGCCTCACTGTGCCATCAGACGCAGCCACTGTACCATCAAAACACAGCCACTGTGCCATTAAACACAGCCACTGTGCCCATCAATTGCCACCACTGTACCATCAAACACAGCCACTGTGCCTTCAAATGCAGCCACTGTGCCTTCAAATGCAGCCACTGTGCCATCAAACACAGACACTGTACCCATTAATTGCCGCCACTGTGCCATATGAAATGCTCCCACTGTGCCATATCAAATGCTCCCACTGTGCCAGTGTGCCCCCCGTCTGCTCTTACCCTGTCTCGGTGGAACAGCTCCTCGATGTCTTCTCCCGTCCTCTCTTCCTGTCCTCTGCTATGATTGGACACCTGATAGGCGTCCAATCACAGCGCCTGTCGTTTCAGCCAATCAGGTGATGGGTAACAGATCCGAGCACCTGATTGGCGGAGAGGCAGTTTAGTGTTAGGAAAGCGAATATTCATTCACTTTTCTAACACAGCTGAGTGACCTGCGAGCGCCCAGCATGGCGCTCACAGGTCACCTTTTTTGACGCTTATTAGAACCTATGGCTCTAATCAGGTGCTTCAAAAACACCCCCCCACCGCTGTAATTCAGATGCCCGGTGCCCGAAAAGGGGCCGGGCGTCTGAATAGGGGGTGGCAGTGGCAGCCATAGAAAGGTTCATGCAATGCATGACTATCTATTGGTGCTAGAGGGGGTGGCAGGAGAGAGGGGGTGGCGCCCGTGCGCCCTTATTGACGCACCGCCACTGGACTAGACCAAAATTTTGTGGGACTTTTCATTTACCTTGCAGAGTTTAATAAATACACAAACCAAGAAGATTTAAAAGAAAAATAAAACACAATTTTATTCTACATATTCAAATAGTTAGGTTAAAAGTTAGAGACAAAGTTGGTTAAAAACAGTTACAGCTAGGTTGTCTAGGGTGTTGTTACCCTGGCTGAGAAATCCGAAATGTCGGACATGTAAATAAGGAAACGCCAGTTATCGGCTCTCCTCACCTCATATTGACAGCGTGTGATGAGAGGAGAGCCGATGAATGGCATTTTCTCATAGGGTAGACCTGTACAGATAAAAAGTGCAGCCCCAACAGTGCCAGTCAGTGCTGCATATCCCAGCCTCCTCATCAGCACACATCAGTGAAGGAGAAAAATTACTTATTTACAAAATGTTTTAACAGAGACTTTTTTTTCAGAATTTTCTGGCTTTTTTAGTTTTTCTTTTTTTTTTGCCAAAAAAAAAAAAAAAAAAAAAAAAACCCAGTCTAGAGGTAAAAAGATGTAATCTCCAAATATGGAAAGGTTTCTTCACAGTAAGAGCTGTGAAAATGTGGAATAGACTCCCTCCAGAGGTGGTTCTGGCCAGCTCAGTAGATTGCTTTAAAAAAGACCTGGATTCTTTCCTAAATGTACATAATATAAGTGGGTACTGACATTTATAGGTAAAGTAGATCCAGGGAAAATCCGATTGCCTCTTGGGGGATCAGGAAGGAATTTTTTCCCCTGCTGGAGCAAATTGGATCCTGCTCTGCTGGGGTTTTTCACCTTCCTCTGGATAACTGTGGGTGAAGGATTGTGTATATGGGATTGTATTTTTTATTTTTTTTTTGTTTGAACTAGATGGACTTGTGTCTTTTTTAACTTTATTAACTATGTAACTATGTGCACTCCAAACAGGATTCAAATCACTTTATAGACCATTGAGAAAAAGCAGAAATGAAAAAAAGTACAGTTCTAAAATCTTATTTTTTTACATGGTCTAACATTTAAAAAAACAGCATTATAATAAACATTTTTTTTTTTTTTTAGCTCTGAACTGGTTACTATTTTGGAACAAAAGCTCACTTCAGTGACAGCTTCCAGAATCCATTATCAATTTTTTTTTTTTTTAAGTGTTAATTCCATGTCAACAAGTTGCCTTTATTTACAATGTTTTATACAGCTACCTAATTATACTTGACTCATTGTAGTTATCAGCAATTAGCTGTGAAAAGAAAACAAAATGAGTGCAATAAACCAATTAATGGATTCCAGCTAGCAAAACCCATTACTTGTATGTACAATTTTGAATTTAACAGTAGCGAGATGTCTAATTTTGGTCAGGAAGGCATATTTACATGATACCAAATAAAAAAAAGAGACTGTTTTTGGCTCCATGTATTTATAGCTTTTTATAAAGTTGTGCAATTAAGTAGTTTTATATCTCAAAAACTTGTATGGTGCATACAGAGTGGGATGTTGGAACAAAACTGGGGTCCTGGAGGTGAGAAGGGAAACCCCATTAGGGAAGCTTTCAATAAAATGTAACTGTGAACTGTAAGCTAAAACTTTTAAACTGGCAATACACAACTGCTGATGAATTGGCTTAAAATTTAGCTATGGGTGGCCCTGTCGCCACCACCCATCTCAACAAAAACCGGGCTAAAAAATGAAGGTGGAAAATTATTAGCCAGGGACTGCGTCTATTTAGAAGTATCATCCAATCAGATGCAGTCACTGTTCAGGTATTCAGACAACTGTGGCTGTCTGAATAGAATAGCGATCATAAGAGATTCCTCCATCCACACTGTTTAGTGTAGATGGGGGAATCATTTGATTTCTCTCATTCGAGGCTGAACAAGAGAAATGTACACGTGTGTGGCTAGCCTTGGTCTTGGTTAACAACTTAAATAGATTTGGCTGTTCAATGACCAGGCAATTTTTTGCGGTTTGGCGCTGCTTTGCTTTAACTGACAATTGCGCGGTCGTGCGACACTGTACCCAAACAAAATTAGCGTCCTTTTTTTCCCACAAATAGAGCTTTCTTTTGGTGGTATTTGATAACCTCTGCGTTTTTTATTTTTTGTGCTATAAACAAAAGAAGAGCGACAATTTTGAAAAAAACACAATGGGGTTGATTTACTAAAGGCAAATCCACTTTGCAATACATGTGCACTGCAAGTGATCTTGGAAGTGCAGTCGCTGTATATCTGAGGGGACAATAGAAATGAGGAGAAGCGCTGCTGATTTCTATCATCCAATCATGTGCAAGCAAAAATGCTGTTTTTTTATTTTTCTTGCAGGTCCCCCTCAGATCTACAGGGACTGCATTTCCAAGCACTTATAGTGAAAAGTGGATTTGCTTTAGTAAATAAACCCCAATATCTTTTACTTTTTGCTATAATAAATATCCCACATTTTTTATCAAAAAAACAAATTTTTCCCTCAGTTTAGGCTGATATATATTCTTTTACATATTTTTGGTAAAAAAAAAAAAAAAAAAAAAAAAAAAAAAAATCACAATAAGCGCATATTGATTGGTTTGCTCAAAAGTTATAGCGTCTACAAAATAGGAGATCAAGTTATGGCATTTTTATTATTTTTTTTTTTTTTACTAGTAATGGCGGCGATCTGGGACTGCGACATTATGGCGGATACATCGGACACTTTTGACACATTTTTTAAACCATTGACAATTATACAGCGATCGGTGCAATAAAAATGCACTGATTACTGTGTAAATGTCACTGGCAGGGAAGAGATTAACACTAGGGGGCGATCAAGGGATTAACTGTGTTCTGTATGTGTGTTTCTAACTGTAGGGGGGATTGGACTGTCTAGGAGGAGAGAGAGATCGGTGTTCATACTTAGTATGAACACACAATCTGTCTCCTCTCCCTTGAAAGAACCCGGGATGTGCGTTTACACACACAGATCCCGGTTCTCGCTCTGTCACGAGCAATCGCAGTAACCCGGCGGTCATGGCGACCACCAGGCACTCGCATCAGCTCCGGGCACGTGCTGCTGGCCAAAAGGAAAAGCGACATAAGGTAACGTATATTTGCCCGGCCGAGCTAACCTGCCGCAGTAAAACTGCGGCGGCTGGTCGGCAAGCGGTTAAAGTGCAGCAACCCAAAAGCTCTTCCTGAGAATAACGTGATAAACACAATCTAAACTGCAAACACAATTGATATAAAGAAAAAAGAACTTTTGCGCTAACCAGACAAATTAAATAAAATAAAATATTAGGTGCAGCTGCTAGTGTTAGTCAAAAAAAGACCCTAATACAATACATATATAGTGACAAGCGCGCATCCTGACACAGTGTGTATTATACAGTGTGTGTAATCCTTAGTGTTTTGAACCCTATAGGTGTGATATTGAATAATAAATATCCAAAATAATTTATGTGAAAAAAAAAAAAAAAAAAAAAAAAAAAAAACTTATTGAAGAGTTTGTTATAGTTCCGCTAAATATTGAATTCCCATGCTCCAAACAATATTGTGAAAACAATATAGTAAAAAATGTTGGTATAGTGACACCAGCCACAATGTTGCTAAAAAAAAAAACTTTTGGTCAGCAACAATGTAGCATCCACTCATTACTCAAAATAATATTGTGAAAATCATATGGTGAAATATAGTGGTATAGTGACACCAGCCACAATGTTGCAAAAAGACTCTTTGGTCAGCAACAATGTAGTATTCACTCCACACCTCAAAAATAGTGCTAGAAAAAAAAATAGTCTGTCAGTGAGAACTTCTTCCCCTGAATATCCTGTGTAAGGATTTAAACAATAAAAAATATGTATTCAAACTCAGTCCTCATAGAAATATATATTATGCTGATGATGAAATAAATCTTCTACTGGAATACAGCGATGATATTCCTATTCAGAAAATATAGTAGAAGAGGCCGCTTACCGCATCAGATGGATCTCTGGTTAGGGAGATCAAACAAGCTTGTTGCATTAGCCTGCCGGCTTCCCTGATTATCACCTGGATGTCAGTTGTAGGATCTTCATCCACTTTACCCAATCCACAGAACAGGTATCCTCTGTTTTTGGCATACAGGATTTCCACAACTCCAGAATGATTTTAAGTCTTTGAATTATCCATAGTATAGCCGAACACCTCAGTGGGAACAAAGCGGGAGAAACTCCATAGTGCAGATGTGTATTTCAAAAAATTTATTTTAAAAAACTTTTTCACAGTCACTTCAACAAATTCCACTGCAGTTAATCACAGCAATGACACACAGCACTCTAGGAACCGCAAATCAACAACTTCAAAAATGCACAGCAAACGGGAACCAGATAAAAAACAGCTAAAAAACAGCTAAAAAGTTCAACTGCAAATTTTAGCAGACATGCAGCGAGGGAGCAAACCGACTGACTGCGTGGGGAGAAAAACCTAAAAAAACGTGATGGCATCACAGCCTCTAGCTCCACCCAACATGTTTCCCCTAAACAGGCTTCCACTGGGAATGGAGACACGTCTTCCCCTAAACAGGCTTCCACTGGGAATGGAGACACGTCTTCCCCTAAACAGGCTTCCACTGGGAATGGAGACACGTCTTCCCCTAAACAGGCTTCCACTGGGAATGGAGACACGTCTTCCCCTAAACAGGCTTCCACTGGGAATGGAGACACGTCTTCCCCTAAACAGGCTTCCACTGGGAATGGAGACACGTCTTCCCCTAAACAGGCTTCCACTGGGAATGGAGACACGTCTTCCCCTAAACAGGCTTCCACTGGGAATGGAGACATGTCTTATCTTTGTACCTCAACTCCTCCTGCTCTCCTTTGCAAGGAAACAGTAACACCCCCTCCCTCTGCCAAAATGCTGTAGCACCCTTTTATATGCAGTAATGTGGCATGCTCAGTGGCTGTACACACCTTCAGGGCCCCAATGCAAGAAACCATGGAGGGCCCCCCTGACCCGGCTCTTTTCCGATGGCGGAACAACAGGGCCCGGTCACAAGTGGGTGGCTGCATATAAAAGAACTGATTTCTCCATTTCCCCCTGCTTCTCCTCCTCTCCCTCCCACAGGCATTCAGCAGCTGCAGGAGGAAAATGGAGAGATGGGTTCCTCTAGGTTGGTGTTTCTCAATTTTTTCAGGGCACCCTTGAAGTATACCCCTAGGTGAATGGGGCTGCACTGCAACCACTCCGCAACTGTGTGCATTGCATGCAGTTGCAGGATAGTGATGATGCATTTAAGGGGTTAAACAAGCGCTCAGTAGGCAACATTTTGCCCCTTTACTGGCTGTCAAATGCCTCTGAAAAGCGAACTGAGCATAGATCGCTTTTCGAAGGAACAGCATTTTTTTGCTGGTACTATGAACAAGCAAAAAAAAAATTACAACATTGGTTCTGATTGTACACATATAGGAGGTCAGGATTAAAAGCGTATACCTGAAATGTGCATACATACATGTAAACACACACATGTATAAACACACACACACATATATATAAAACCACACACATATATATATATAAATGCACATATGCACGCACATATAAACAAGTGGCGGTTGGTGCTCAAAATTTTTAGGGAGGCGCAAGCAAACTGAGAAATTTAGAAAAAAAAAAAACATCAATTGCAGCCACTGTGCCCATCAATTGCTGCCACTGTGCCATCAAACACCACCACTGTGCCCATCAAATGCCACCACTGTGCCATCAAACGCCGCCACTGTGCCATCAAACGCCACCACTGTGCCCATCAAATGCCACCACTGTGCCATCAAATGTAGCCACTGTGCACATCAAGTGCTGCCACTGTGCCTATCAAACTCTGCCATTGTGCCATTAAATGCCGCCAGTGTGCCCATCAAATGCTGCCAGTGTGCCCATCAAACTCCGCCACTGTGCCATCAAACGCCGCCACTGTGCCCATTAAATGCCACCACTGTGCCCATCAAATGCCGCCACTGTGCCCATTAAATGCTGCCAGTGTGCCCATCAAATGCTGCCAGTGTGCCATCAAATGCTGCAACTGTGCCATTGAATGCTGCCACTGTGTCCATTAAATGCTGCCAGTGTGCCCATTAAATGCTGCCAGTGTGCCATCAAATGCTGCAACTGTGCCATGGAATGCTGCCACTGTGAACCCCTCCGCCCGCTCACTGTCTGCCCAGCACTTACCCTGTCTCGGTGGGGCAACAGGTGACGGCCATGAGCAGGGTCCTCCATGCGTCTCCTGCTGTCCTCATCTCCCGTCCTCTTCTCCTGATAGGCGTCCAATAGCCGTGCCTATCGTTTCAGCCAATCAGGTGACGGGTAACAGACCCGCACACCTGATTGGCAGAAAGGCTTTTCAGTGTTAGGAAAGTGAATATTAATTTGCTTTTCTGACACACCTGGGTGGACTGTGAGCACCAAGCATAGCACTCGCAGTTCACCTATTTTGAAGCCTATCAGAGCCTATGGCTCTAATCAGGTGCTTCAAAAACAACCCCCTGCCGCTGTAATTCAGGCGCCCAGCACCCGAAAAGGGGCTGAACACCTAAATATGGGGGTGGCAGCGGTGGCCATGGATAGATTCATGCTATGCATGGATCTATCCATTGGTCATAGAGGGGGGGGGGGCTGGAGAGAGGGGGCGGCGCCTGTGCACCCTTATGGACGCACCGCCACTGATAAACACATGCACATACATGCACACTCACATGCACACTCACATACATACATACATGCATGCACACACATACATACATACATGCACACTCACATACATACATATGCATACATACATGCACACACACACACACATACATACATACACACACACACATACACACATGCATACACACACACACACACATACATCCATACATATAATCACACAAACAGTAGATAGATAGTCTTTTAAAAAAAATGGCAGACCTTCTTTACCTTAGCTCTTCCTGCCGGATACTGCACTGTAGGGGGAGACAAAGAGCACAGCACACACTGCTTTCACTTTGACAAGCTCCCTGCACAGTCAGTGCCGATTACAGTTCGGCTGACGATCGGGGAGCTCGGGCTCAGCCGCCCCTGCCGTTCCTCCTATCGAAGAGTACAGGGGCCCCCAAGGGCCCCCTGCAGCAAGGGGCCCAGTCGCCATGGCGATCTCAGCGACCCCTATAATTCCGCCACTGGAGTAGGACATGGCTTTGCAGAGACAGACTCTCTGATTCATGCTGTCATCTTAGGACACAGCCTTCAAGGGACAGGTGACAAGTATATATTATGGGATTTTTGGTTCACATATATTGAGATACAAGCTCAGAAAGGCCAATTACTTCAAAGTGATCCTTTTCTGCTGGCAAACTTACATCTTTGCCTGCTTTGTTAGTAAACAAAGTGAAAAGGGATTCCATTCATCTACACCAGACACTTATCCTAGATGAGAGTCTGGTATATATGTTAATAGTAGACCCCACATAAAAAAAAAAAAAACAGTGTGGGGTCCCCACTAAGAATACATACTAGATCTTTGTTGACAGTCTAGTATAGATGTCGAGGGGAACCCCACGCACAAATTCTCTACCAAAATCAAAGGGGAACCCCATTCACAAATCAAGAAAAAAAAAGCATGGGGTCCCCCCAAAAATCCAAGCTGGACTTATCTGAGAATACAGCCTGGTTGGCCAGGACAGGAAGGGGGGGGAGGGGCAAGCATGGAACCCTTTCCTTCCTGAAGCATACCAGCTTACATGCTCTCAACATTCCGCTGACTAGTATTGATAAAGCAGAGGTCTGTGGGCATGTTTTATAAATGTCTTCCAGTATTTTGCTACAGTAAACTTACAGTTGAACTCCAGAACAAAATTTTCTCACTTTAGTTTTTGATATAAGTGAAGGGTTTCTGGCCAGTACTTTACCTTCAAAGAAGGGCACACAGACAGCATGCTGAATTATTTATTGTAGCCGTGTGCCCCTTTTGAAAAGATATCCTCATCTCATGTTGTATTTATTGCCACAGGAAGTCAGTTTGAATCATCTCTAATCAGGAATCTCCCCCTTTCTACTCTATCCAAAACGTAATCAAAGGAATGCCTACAGCATACTAAAATACTTAATGGTCAGAAACAGGGGCGTAACTAGAAATCACAGGGCCCCATAGCAAAATGTTGTATGGGCCCCCCCCCCCTGCAAACCGCCCCCCCCCTGCAAACCACCCCCTCCACAAAAAAAATAACTAATGCCATTGAACAACAGATTACCGCACCCATGTGGCACAGTACCCAGGCAACAGCTTATATTAATTATGAACAACAAAGTATGCAGTATACTGTATGCAGCCCCTAAAGGACACACATTGCTGACCTCCAGCCTTCTAACCAATTTCTGTTCTGTTATATAAAATGAACTAGATCAACTCACCATAATGCAGAATCAGTGGGAGCCCTGAGCGTGTCACTTGACACCGTCGCCTGCCACCAGATGCAACTTGTCACGGAATGTCACTTGTCACATCACCCGCCACACATTGCGGATTGTCCACTTGCCACGTCGCCTGCCACCAGATGTAGATTGTCACTTGTCACACGTTGCAGAATGTCACCTGCCACATGTTGCCGATTGTCCACTTGCCACGTCCCGGATTGTCACTTGCCACGTCACCTGCCACACATTACTGATTGTCACTTGCCACGTCCCAGATTGTCACTTGCCACACATTAGATTGTCACTTGCCACGTCACCTGCCACACATTACGGATTGTCACTTGCCACTTTCTGGATTGTCACTTGCTACACACTACGGATTGTCACTTGCCACGTCGCCTGCCACATGTTATGGATTGTCACTTGCCACGTCACCTGCCACACATTACGGATTGTCACTTGCCACATCCCGGATTGTCACTTGCCACACATTACGGATTGTCACTTGCCACGTCACCTGCCACACATTACGGATTGTCACTTGCCACGTCCCGGATTGTCACTTGCCACACATTACGGATTGTCACTTGCCACATCGCCTGCCACATGTTACAGATTGTCACTTGCCACGTCACCTGCCATACATTACAGATTGTCACTTGCCACCTCACCTGCCACACATTACGGATAGTCACTTGCCACGTCACCTGCCACACATTACGGATAGTCGCTTGCCACGTCACCTGCCACACATTACGGATAGTCACTTGCCACATCACCTGCCACACATTACAGATAGTCACTTGCCACGTCACCTGCCATACATTACAGATTGTCACTTGCCACCTCACCTGCCACACATTACGGATAGTCACTTGCCACGTCACCTGCCACACATTACGGATAGTCACTTGCCACGTCACCTGCCACACATTACGGATAGTCACTTGCCACGTCACCTGCCACACGTCCCGGATTGTCACTTGCCACTTCACCTTGTCACTTGCTGCCTGTGTCACTTTCATGCTGTGTCCCAGAGTCAGGCAGCAGAGAGATAAGGTCATCTCTCTGCTTCCCGAGGCTGCCTGCACAGTGAGGGGGGAAAACTGCACTGCAGGGATGCAGGGAGGGCGCCGGGCGGTGAGAGATGATGTCATCTCTATGCACCCCCGGCTGCCAGCTCCCTGATTGGCCAGCCTGCTCACACACGAGCCGCCCAGCTGACTCACCGCCTGACAGCCCTCGGAGCCGCCCACGCTCTCACCGCGGACCCGCAGAGCCGCCCACTCTCACCCGGGGGCCCGCAAAGCCGCCCGCTCTCACCCGCGGAGCCGCCCGCTCTCACCCGCGGGCCCGCAAAGCCACCCGCTGTCACCCGCGGAGCCGCCTGTCACCGGTCCGGGGGGCCCCTAACAGCTGCGGGCCCCATAGCGGCCGCGTGTGTCGCTATGGCGGTAGTTCCGCCACTGGTCAGAAACTATCTTTGCAACTGTAGAAGTGTACTGTATGTAGAACATTTGCGATCTACCATATGTTAGGTAAATTTAGTAACTTGTTCTTTAGATAGGTTAGGTTTGCCTCTGTTTCAGCTTGGCTGACGTTGTGTGTGTTTCCAGACTGACCGGTGGGTGTCGCTGTTACCACTGGTCAGTGTTGGAAAGGCAACATGTTGAAGCGTATGGATGCTCTTCTGTCCCAGAGACAACTCGGTGGAGGTGGTCCTCCGAGATGCATTCTGGGCGAGGGTATTTATGGGACAGACGCCATATTCAAGGGGTTCGTTTTACAGCCACCTGCTGGCCCTCCTGGCCGACAGGTATGCGTTAGAGAGCAATCTCTTTGTCCTCCGTACCGGAGGCCCACGGCGCTGCGGCCCAGGGGTGGGCCCAGAAGCTTGTTTGGGGCCTACCACAGCAGCCGAGGAATGGTCCTGAGCTGTCTATCCAGAGTGAAGAAGCTGGACAACCGAGGAGATCCCAGGGGAGGACCCGTCATGGAAGGATCATGCAGAGTGCTGGTCTGGAGAGGGGCCTGGTGACTCGGTTGGAGGACGTATCCTAAAGTAACTATACAGCATAGTGTTGCCGGGTTGGCTTAACCACTTGCCGACCGCCTCACGCCTATATACGTGAGCAGAATGGCACGGGCAGGCAAAATCACGTACCTGATACGTGATGCCTTCCCGCGGGCGGGGGGTCCGATCGGACCCCCCCCCCGGTGCCATAGGCGGTCGGCTCTTGTTCACGGGCGATGAAAGGTCAGGGGGAGGCCATCCATTGATGGCCACCCCCTCCCGATCGCTCCCAGCGAGTCAAATGCTTCCTCTCCCTCTGTAATGTAAACAGAGGGAGAGGAAGTGATGTCATCTCTCCTGGAGCCGGTCTTTTCGTCCCGGCGCAGAGGAGGGAAGACATCCAAGTAAGTGCACCAACACTACACTTCCAGTAGAACACGCAGGCACACTTTTCACCCCCCTTCACACCCCGATCACCCCCCGATCACCCCCCTGTACCCCCTGTCACTCTGATACCAATAGCAGTTTTTTTTTTTTTTGCATTGGTGTCAGTTTGTGACAGTTATAAGTGTTAGGGCAGTTAGGTTAGCCCCCTTTAGGTCTAGGGTACCCCCCTTTAGGTCCAGGGTACCCCCCTAACCCCCCCTAATAAAGGTTAACCCCGTGATCACCCCCCCGTCGCCAGTGTCGCTAAGCGATCGTTTTTCTGATCGCTGCATTAGTGACACAGGTGACGCTAGTTAGGGAGGTAAGTATATAGGTTCGCTGTGAGTGTTTTATAGCGACAGGGACCCCCATATACTACCTGCTAAAGGTTTTAACCCCTTGATTGCCCCCTAGTTAACCCTTTCACCAGCGATCACCGTATAAGTGTTACGGGTGACGGATAAGGTCTGCGTCGCCCCAGGCAGCGTCAGGTTAACGCCAGTACCGCTAACACCTACGCACGCAGCATACACCTCCCTTAGTGCTATAGTATCTGAACGGATCGATATCTGATCCGATCAGATCTATATTCCCCAGCAATTTAGGGTCCCCCAAAAAAACGCAGTGTTAGCGGGATCAGCCCAGATACCTGCTAGCACCTGCGTTTTGCTCCTCGGCCCAGCCCAGCCCACCCCACCCAAGTGCAGTATCGATCGATAACTGACACTTACAAAACACTAAGCACACATAATTGCAGCGTTCGCAGAGTCAGGCCTGATCCCTGCGATCGCTAACAGTTTTTTGGTAGCGTTTTGATACAGTCGCTGACAGTCAGGAGCTTTTTTGCCTGTGAGTCTCACTAGTGTACCCCTAAATTTAGAGCCCAAAATGGCAAATCGAAGGTACACTAGTGAAGAGGCCTACACGTTTCTGAGCATGACAGATAGTGAAGAGGAAGTCACTCATCTGTCAGATTCAGGCTCAGAATACGATCCTGTAGAGGACAGCGGCTCCATGACAGATAGCTCTGACGACGGAGTTGTGGTCCCTGCTAAGGTCAGGCGTACCAGACCCCGAACTTCATCTTCTGTCCTTGAAGTGCAAGAACCGCAGGGCTCTCGTATGGAGCAGAGAAGTACTAGCGCCGCTATTCCTTCTGGTGAACTGGCAAGCACCAGCGGCCTAGTACACCCTGGTCGTACATCCAGCACTGCAGTATCACGTGGTGACGTGGCGAGTCCCATAAGTGCAGTTCAAGCTGGCGAGGTGGCAAGCACAAGTAGTGGCCCGCTGCCACCAAGAAGACGAACACAGGCCCGTCGTGCCCATAGTGCCCTTCCTGCTGCATTCGCCAATCCGAATTGGGAACCCACCACTTCTGCAGCACCCGTACTTCCCCCTTTCACTGGCCAACCCGGAATTCAGGTGGAAACAGTTGACTTTATGCCACTGGATTTTTATTCACTGTTTTTCACCGAAGATCTCTATAGATCTATTGTGGACCAAAGCAATTTGTACGCTGGTCAACACATCGCCACTATTCCCCAGTCCACCCTTGCCAGAGATTGGAAACCAATTACGGTTTCCGAATTTAAGATCTTTCTGGGCCTTTCCCTCCTCATGGGCTTGAATAAAAAGAGTGAGTTGCGGTCATATTGGTCCACTGACCCAATTTACCATTCGCCCTTGTTCTCTGCTTCCATGGCCAGGGCACGATACGAGCAGATTTTGCGGTTCATGCACTTCAACGACAATGAACTCTGTCGTCCTCGTGGAGACCCTGCATACGATCGGCTCTACAAAATTCGGCCCCTTGTAAACCACTTCAACCAACGTTTTGCAGACTTGTTTACCCCCCATCAAGTTGTCTGCGTTGATGAGTCCCTGATTAAGTTTTCTGGCCGCTTGTCATTCAAACAGTACCTTCCCAGCAAGCGTGCCAGATACGGGGTCAAGATGTATAAGCTCTGTGACAGCTCCACAGGCTATACATGTAGTTTTATGGTTTACGAGGGAAGAGATAGTCACGTAGAGCCGACAAACTGCCCTGACTACATAGGAAGCGCTGGCAAGATAGTGTGGGACTTGGTGTCACCCTTATTCGGAAAGAGGTACCACTTGTACGTGGACAATTATTACACGAGCGTGCCACTTTTTAGTCACTTGTTTGATCATCAGATTGGAGCATGTGGCACCGTGCGATCTAATCGCCGGGGCTTTTCCCAGCGGCTTGTAGATTCCCGTCTTAGGCTGGGGGAGAGAGCCTGCTTGAAGTGTAATAACTTGCTCGCTATGAAGTGGAGGGACAATAAGAATGTTTTCGTTCTTACCTCCCTTCATGCAGACACGACGGTCCAAATTCCTACGGCGACTGGTGTTGTGGAGAAACCCCTCTGTGTCCACGAATACAACCTTAATATGGGAGGGGTGGACCTCAACGACCAGTTGTTGGCGCCGTACCTAATTGCCCGTAAGGCCAGACGCTGGTACAAAAAAGTGTCTGTTTATTTATTTCAATTGGCTTTGCTGAACGCTCATGTGCTATACAGAGCTTCAGGACGGACTGGATCCTTCCTTAAATTCCAGGAAGAGATCGTCAGAGCCCTTCTGTTTCCAGACGGTGCTCTACCTCACCTTCCCCAACCAAATGCAGTAAGCCGACTGCATGAGAGGCATTTTCTTTATGCCCTCCCGAGTACCCCTACCCAACGAACCCCCCAAAAAAGATGTTGTGTCTGCAGCAAGCGCGGATTTAGGCGTGACACCCGGTATTATTGTCCCCTCTGTCCTGGCAGTCCTGGTCTTTGCATTGGTGAATGTTTTGAACGCTACCATACACTAGCGGAGTATTAGCGTAGGGTACAGCACTGCACAGACTAGGACACACTTTCACAGGGTCTCCCAAGATGCTGTCGCATTCTGAGAGACCCAAACCTGGTACCAGTTAAAAAAGTTAAAGTTACAAAAAAAAGTGTAAAAAAAACAAAAAAACAAAAAAAAGTAAAAAAAAAGAAAAAAACACAAAAAAATATATAAAATAAAAAAAACAAAAATAGTTGTTGTTTTATTGTTCTCTCTCTATTCTCTCTCTATTGTTCTGCATTCTATACTGCAATGTTTTATTGTTATGTTTTTATCATGTTTGCTTTATAGGTATGCAATTTTTTTATACTTTGTTTTTTTATTGTTAACCACTTTTTTGTTTTCAGGTACGCCATTCAGCTGCAGAGCGGATTTATTTATCTTGACAGCAACAGTGTTTGCTCCCACGATACATAAAGCCGTGACTCCAGCGCTGTCGGAGGTGATTTCACCACCACAGTTACATACTTCAGCATATATGCCGAAGCGTGGGGGCAGCAGTGGGTGGAGAAGCGATTTGCTCCTGCCTTTTGCGGGAGGATGCCCCCATGCTTCGGCATATATATATTTTAGGTAGGCACAGGTTGCGTTAAATGTTTTATTTTTTACTATGTTTTTTTTTGTATTTTGCTTTGCAGGTATGGTAAGTATTACTGTTATACTGTAATGTTACTTTGTTTTTTTGTTAACCATCATTTGCTTAGCAGGTACGCCATTCAGTTGCAGCGCGGATTTATTTATCTTGACAGCAACAGCGTTTGCTCCCACGATACATAAAGCCGCGACTCCAGCGCTGTCGGAGGTGATTTCACCACCACAGTTACATACTTCAGCATATATGCCGAAGCGTGGGGGCAGCAGTGGGTGGAGGAGCAATTTGCTCCTGCCTTTTGCGGGAGGATGCCCCCATGCTTCGGCATATATAAACGGTGCATGTATGCCCATCATTAGAAGTGGGTGGATGAAGGGAGGTATTCTAATGGTGGGCATACCCACCGATCAATATTTTTTTTTCGTTCAGCCCACAGGCTGCATGAAAAAAAAGTTTACAATGTATGCCCAACAAGGACCAGCAACGTACTGGTATGTTGCTGGACTTTTAGTGGTTATACCAGAATGATGCCTGCAGGTTTATTATTATTATTATTATTATACAGTATTTATATAGCGCCAACAGTTTACGTAGCGCTTTACAACTTGAGGGTAGACAGTACAAATACAATACAATTTGATACAGTAGGAATCAGAGGGCCCTGCTCCTTAGAGCTTACAATCTAAGAGGGAAGGTCAAGAGATACAAGAGGTAATAACTGTGGGTGATGTGCTGATGGAGAAGATAAGTGTACAGTTGTTAGGTGGGGGCCAGATAGGCTTCTCTGAAGAGATGAGTTTTCAGGGATCGTCTGAAAGTGGATAAAGTAGGAGAAAATCGGACGGATTGGGGTAGAGCATTCCAGAGGATGGGGGAGGCTCTGGAGAAGTCCTGGAGGCGAGCATGGGATGAGGTGACAAGGGAGTTAGAGAGCAGGAGGTCTTGGGAGGAGCGAAGAGAACGATTAGGTTGGTATTTTGTGACTAGGTTAGAGATGTAGCTGGGGGCCAGGTTGTGGATGGCTTTGTAAGTTATAGTTAGTATCTTGAATTTGATTCGGTGACTGAGTGGCAGCCAATGGAGGGATTGGCAGAGGGGTGTAGCAGACGCTGATCGGTTTGTGTGGTGGATGAGCCTGGCCGCAGCGTTCATGATGGACTGAAGTGGGGATAGCCTATTTAGAGGTAAACCAATGAGGAGGGAGTTGCAGTAGTCGAGGCGGGAGATGACCAGGGAGTGGATTAGAAGCTTTGTGGTGTCATTGGTTAGGAAGGGGCGTATCTTGGAGATGTTGCGAAGATTGAGGCGGCAAGCTTTGGATAGTGATAGGATGTGGGGCCGGAAGGTTAGTTCAGAGTCCAGGATTACACCTAGGACCTTGGCGTGGGGAGATGGGTTGATAGTTGAGCCGTTGATCTTGACAGGTAGATCAGGGGAAGTGGCACCTGAGGGAGGAAATATCATGAGCTCGGTTTTGGATAGGTTGAGTTTGAGAAAGTGATGTGACATCCAGGCTGATATGTCTGCTAGTAAGTTGGTAATGCGTGAGGAGACAGATAGAGAGAGCTGGGGGGTGGAGAGATAGATTTGGGTGTCATCAGCGTAGAGATGATATTTAAAGCCGTGGGAGGCAATCAACTGACCCAAGGAGGTGGTGTAGATTGAGAAAAGGAGAGGTCCGAGAACAGAACCTTGGGGGACCCCAACGGAAAAAGGAAGAGGAGAGGAGGAAGTAGAGTTGTAAGTGACACTGAAGGAGCGGTGGGATAGGTAGGATGAGAACCAGCGAAGAGTACAGTCACGGAGACCAAAGGAGTGGAGTTTTTTGAGGAGGAGAGGATGGTCCACTGTGTCAAAGGCAGCAGAGAGATCCAGGAGAAGTAGTATAGAGTAGTGTCCATTGGCTTTAGCCATTAGTAGGTCATTTGAGAGTTTAAGGAGAGCAGTTTCCGTGGAGTGTTGAGGGCGAAAACCGGACTGAAGGGGATCAAGAAGTTTATTTATGGTCAGATGGTCGCTTAGTCGGTTGTAGACCAGTCTTTCAAGAAGTTTGGAGGAGAAGGAGAGTAAGGAGATGGGACGTAAGTTGTTGAGACTGGTGGGATCCAGTGAGGGCTTTTTTAGTATGGGGGTGACTAGCGCATGTTTTAGAGAGTTTGGGAAGATGCCACAAGAGAGGGAGAGGTTGAAAATGTGAGTTAGAGAGCGTAGAATCGAGTCAGAGGGTGAGCGTAGCATTTGCGAGGGAACAGGATCCAGGGGGCAAGTGGTTAGATGAGTGCTAGAAAAAAGTTTAGCAACCTCAGTAGTAGTAGCAGGGTTGAATGAGGGAAGTAATGATTGTGTCTGTGGACATGGGGTGTTGCATGGGGGAGGTTTTTGCGCATTGGCGATCTCCTCGTGAATTGTATCAATCTTAGTTTTGAAGTGATTGGCAATCTCCTGGGCGGTGATTGAGTTGGTGGGTGGAGGCAGTGGAGGACAGAGTAGAGTATTGAAGGTAGAGAAGAGTTGACGTGGACTGGATGAGAAGGTGTTGATGAGTGTGATAAAGTAGGTCTGTTTGGCAGTGTGAAGGCAGGAGTAGTATTTTAGGAGGGCAGATTTATAATGTGTGAAGTCTTCCTGGGTCTTAGTCTTATGCCACAGGCGCTCAAGAGCGCGGCTACGTTTTCTGAGACTTCTGGTGTCATCTGTTTGCCAGGGTTGTAGCAGTCGGGGCCTAATTCTGCGTGTAGTGAGGGGGGCAAGCTTGTCTAGGGCGGAAGACAGTGAGCTGTTGTAGATGAAAGTAGCTTGGTTGGGGCAGGACAGGGGGGAGATTTTGTCATAGAGGTGATCAGTAGCAGAGTAGAGAAGAGAAGGGTTGAGGTGGCGAAGGTTTCTGCGTGTAACTGTTAGGCGGTTGGAGGGAGAAGAGGTGGAAGACAGGGAGAGAGCAAAAGTAATAAGGTGGTGATCAGAGAGTGGGAGTGGATTGTTGGAAAGGTTGCACGGAGTGCATAGATAGGAGAAGGCAAGGTCAAGGTTTAGGTATCATCTTGGTATCATTCTTTTCAGACAGCGGTCGGCTTTCATGTAAAAGCAATCCTAGCGGCTAATTAGCCTCTAGACTGCTTTTACAAGCAGTGGGAGGGAATGCCCCCCCCCCACCCCCACCGTCTTCTATGTTTTTCTCTGGCTCTCCTGTCCCAACAGGGAACCTGAGAATGCAGCCGGTGATTCAGCCAGCTGACCATAGAGCTAATCAGAGACCAGAATGGCTCCAAACATCTCTATGGCCTAAGAAACCGGAAGCTACGAGCATTTCATGACTTAGATTTCGCCGGATGTAAACAGCGCCATTGGGAAATTGGGAAAGCATTTTATCACACCGATCTTGGTGTGGTCAGATGCTTTGAGGGCAGAGGACAGATCTAGGGTCTAATAGACCCCAATTTTTTCAAAAAAGAGTACCTGTCACTACCTATTGCTATCATAGGGGATATTTACATTCCCTGAGATAACAATAAAAATTATAAAAAAAAAATAAAAATGAAAGGAACAGTTTAAAAATAAGATAAAAAAGCAAAAAAATAATAAAGAAAAAAAAAACAAAAAAAAAAAAACACCCCTGTCCCCCCCTGCTCTCGCACAAAGGCGAACGCAAGCGTCGGTCTGGCGTCAAATGTAAACAGCAATTGCACCATGCATGTGAGGTATCACTGCGAAGGTCAGATCGAGGGCAGTAATTTTAGCAGTAGACCTCCTCTGTAAATCTAAAGTGGTAACCTGTAAAGGCTTTTAAAGGCTTTTAAAAATGTATTTAGCTTGTCGCCACTGCACGTTTGTGCGCAATTTTAAAGCATGTCATGTTTGGTATCCATGTACTCGGCCTAAGATCATCTTTTTTATTTCATCAAACATTTGGGGAATATAGTGTGTTTTAGTGCATTAAAATTTAAAAAAGTGTGTTTTTTCCCCAAAAAATGCGTTTGAAAAATCGCTGCGCAACTACTCTGTGAAAAAAAAAAATGAAACACTCACCATTTTAATCTGTAGGGCATTTGCTTTAAAAAAATATATAATGTTTGGGGGTTCAAAGTAATTTTCTTGCAAAAAAAAAATTATTTTTTCATGTAAACAAAAAGTGTCAGAAAGGGCTTTGTCTTCAAGTGGTTAGAAGAGTGGGTGATGTGTGACATAAGCTTCTAAATGTTGTGCATAAAATGCCAGGACAGTTCAAAACCCCCCCAAATGACCCCATTTTGGAAAGTAGACACCCCAAGCTATTTGCTGAGAGGCATGTCGAGTCCATGGAATATTTTATATTGTGACACAAGTTGCGGGAAAAAGACAATTGTTTTTTTTTTTTGCACAAAGTTGTCACTAAATGATATATTGCTCAAACATGCCATGGGAATATGTGAAATTACACCCCAAAATACTTTCTGTTGCTTCTCCTGAGTACGGAGATACCACATGTGTGAGACTTTTTGGGAGCCTAGCCACGTACGGGACCCCGAAAACCAAGCACCGCCTTCAGGCTTTCTAAGGGCGTAAATTTTTGATTTCAGTCTTCACTGCCTATCACAGTTTCGGAGGCCGTGGAATGCCCAGATGGCACAAACCACCCCCAAATGACCCCATTTTGGAAAATAGACACCCAAAGCTATTTGCTGAGAGGTATAGTGAGTATTTTGCAGACCTCACTTTTTGTCACAAACTTTTGAAAATTGAAAAAAGAAAAAAAAAATACGTTTTTCTTGTCTTTCTTCATTTTCAAAAACAAATGAGAGCTGCAAAATACTCACCATGCCTCTCAGCAAATAGCTTGGGGTGTCTACTTTCCAAAATGGGGTCATTTTGGGGGGTTTTGTGCAATCTTGGCATTTTATGGCCTTCGAAACTGTGATCGGTAGTGAGGAGTGAAATCAAAAATTAACGCTCTTAGAAATCCTGAAGGCGGTGATTGGATTTCGGGGCCCCGTATGAAGCTAGGCTTCCAAAAAGTGCCACTCATGTGGTATCCCCGTACTCAGGAGAAGCAGCAGAATGTATTTTGGGGTGTAATTCCACATATTCCCATGGTATGTTTGAGAAATATATCATTTTGTGACAACTTTGTGCAAAAAAAATAAAAAAAATAAAAAATTGTCACGTTCCCGCAACTTGTGTCAAAATATAAAATATTCCATGGACTCAACATGCCTCTCAGCAAATAGCTTGGGGTGTCTACTTTCCAAAATGGGGTCATTTGGGGGGGGGGGGGTTGTGGCATCTGGGCATTTTATGGCCTTCAAAACTGTGATAGGTAGTGAGGAGTGAAATCACAACTTTCCGCCCTTAGAAATCCTGAAGGCGGTGCTTGGTTTTCGGGGGCCCCGTACGCGGCTAGGCTCCCAAAAAGTCCCACACATGTGGTATCCCCGTACTCAGGAGAATCAGCAGAATGTATTTTGGGGTGCAATTCCACATATGCCCATGGCCTGTGTGAGCAATATATCATTTAGTGTCAACTTTGTGCAAAAAAAAAAAATTGTCACATTCCCGCAACTTGTGTCAAAAAATAAAATATTCCATGGACTCAACATGCCTCTCAGCAAATAGCTTGGGGTGTCTACTTTCCAAAATGGGGTCATTTGGGGGGGGTTTTGTGCCATCTTGGCATTTTATGGCCTTCAAAACTGTGATAGGTAATGAGGAGTGAAATCAAAAATTTATGCCCTTAGAAATCCTGAAGGCGGTGCTTGGTTTTCGGGGCCCCGTACGCGGCTAGGCTCCCAAAAAGTTCCACACATGTGGTATCCCCGTACTCAGGAGAAGCAGCAGAATGTATTTTGGGGTGTAATTCCACATATGCCCATGGCATGTTTGAGCAATATATCATTTAGTGACAACTTTGTGAAAAAAAAAAAAAAATTGTCACATTTCCGCAACTTGTGTCAAAATATAAAATATTCCATGGACTCAACATGCCTCTCAGCAAATAGCTTGGGGTGTCTACTTTCCAAAATGGGGTCATTTGGGGGGGGGGGTTTGTGCCATCTTGGCATTTTATGGCCTTCAAAACTGTGATAGGTAGTGAGAAGTGAAATCAAAAATTTATGCCCTTAGAAATCCTGATGGCGGTGCTTGGTTTTCGGGGCCCCGTACGCGGCTAGGCTCCCAAAAAGTCCCACACATGTGGTATCCCCGTACTCAGGAGAAGCAGCTAAATGTATTTTGGGGTGCAATTCCACATATGCCCATGGCCTGTGTGAGCAATATATCATTTAGTGACAACTTTGTGCAAAAAAAAAAAAAATTGTCACATTCCCGCAAATTGTGTCAAAAAATAAAATATTCCATGGACTCAACATGCCTCTCAGCAAATAGCTTGGGGTGTCTACTTTCCAAAATGGGGTCATTTGGGGGGGGTTGTGCCATCTTGGCATTTTATGGCCTTCAAAACTGTGATAGGTAGTGAGGAGTGAAATCAAAAATTTAGGCCCTTTGAAATCCTGAAGGCGGTGCTTGGTTTTCGGGGCCCCGTACGCGGCTAGGCTCCCAAAAAGCCCCACACATGTGGTATCCCCATACTCAAAAGAAGCAGCTGAATGTATTTTGGGGTACAATTCCACATATGCCCATGGCCTGTGTGAGCAATATATCATTTAGTGACAACTTTTTGTAATTTTATTTTTTTTTTTGTCATTATTCAATCACTTGGGCCAAAAAAAATAAATATTCAATGGGTTCAACATGCGCCTCAGCAATTTCCTTGGGGTGTCTACTTTCCAAAATGGGGTCATTTGGGGGGGGGTTTGTACTGCTCTGCCATTTTAGCACCTCATGAAATGACATAGGCAGTCATAAACTAAAAGCTGTGTAAATTCCAGAAAATGTACCCTAGTTTGAAGACGCTATAACTTTTGCGCAAACCAATAAATATACGCTTATTGACATTTTTTTTACCAAAGACATGTGGCCGAATACATTTTGGCCTAAATGTATGACTAAAATTGAGTTTATTGGATTTTTTTTATAACAAAAAGTAGAAAATATCATTTTTTTTCAAAATTTTCGGTCTTTTTCCGTTTATAGCGCAAAAAATAAAAACGGCAGAGGTGATCAAATACCATCAAAAGAAAGCTCTATTTGTGGGAAGAAAAGGACGCAAATTTCGTTTGGGTACAGCATTGCATGACCGCGCAATTAGCAGTTAAAGTGACGAAGTGCCAAATTGTAAAAAGTGCTCTGGTCAGGAAGGGGGTAAATTCTTCCGGGGCTGAAGTGGTTAAAGGTTCAAGCACTGTGACTGACGTTCATTGCAGAAAACCAATACATCCTGTGGCAGAGGATCGTACAGGTTTATTCCAAACAAGTCTGTGGCAGAGACTTTTGTTCATGCTACGTACTGGCTGCTAGGCAAGTGAGAGAGGCCTATCCAGGCATGCAAGGAGTGTGTCCCACGAGGGGAGCGCATTCCATTGTAATGTCCAAATTCTACCAGGACATTTGTCAGGAATCTTACAAGAAGATATTTGAGTTTCTTCTGCAGTTTCCCTTCTGCCTCTTTCCTGCTACTTCCTTAGTAAATTGTTTAATAAAGCATTGAAAATGTACTCAAGTGTTGGTGCGTGTATCGTTCAGAGGTAAACTCAACGGAATCCTAGACCCGGAGGCGGTAAAACAGAGGGAAGGAGAGTGAAGATAACAAGCCCGCTTAAACCAGCAGCTCCGCCAAGAGTTATTGCTACATATACAATACAGGAATTACTATCTTGAACTATTGTATATAATAAAATCACTACTGTAGACGAGGAAACTGCTTTGCTGTATATCCAAAGGGGTTAATAGTTACACTTTGACACCTATAAATTTTAAAAGCAAATTTAAACCCATATCGATATACAAAAATGCATTGCAACCCCTTTCAATCACCAGGTCACCCCTATACTGTAGTTTAAAGCATGCATTTCCCCACACTATGAGAACGTTTTCCCCAAAGTTTGGTGAGTAAGGTGAAGCTCTGCCAGCTTCCATCCTTCAATCATCTGCAAGCAAAAATGCAGTTTTGTTATTTTCCTTTCAAGTAATTGGATATTCTTTGCAGAGAAACTCTAATTAAAATTCTCTTGCAAAGTGAACAACCTTTTTGCCTTTAGTAAATCAACCTCTGTGACTTCCAGTCAAAGAGTAAGGGAACCAATGGGGATTACCTATTTACGTGGTCAACAGTTGCACATGGTGTAATTGTATTAATAGGTAAATGATAAACAGGATATTGACATTATATATGACCATTAATCACATAAAAAGGGTACACCAGTGGCTTCCTTGCTTTCTCACTGAAGACTGTTAGGGCATGGGAAAGAAATGGTAGAGAAGAGGGGGTCTGGAGGTCAGAGAGTGATAAAGTGGGGGCCTGTGTGAAGGAGTAAAATGGTAGGTCCCTTCCTCCTAGTTCACTTAAAGGAATTGATGCAACCAGTGGATTGAGAAATTCAAGCAATGATGATTTTATATAACCACAGCAAGCAGATTTGAACAGTATAATAATGATAATAATAAATAGTAATAAGAAAAGAGCTTAAATTCAAACACAATACTGAAAAAAGTCAAATTTCCTTGGGACAATTATTTATTTAATAATGTTTTTATACCCTTTAACATTACCACTTTTATTTATACCTGTCTGCTATTTTTGGCAAATTTGTTGTCTTGGAGCAGAAATAGGTTTTCCAGGAGAGAGGTGTATGTCCATGGGAGTGAAGGTGTTAATGAGCAATTTTATCTTTGATTGTACACTAGGGACTGTAACCAAGAAGCAGAAGGTATATTTCCAGCTGCATCATCTGCTGGTTAGTCAGGATTCCCTGGCTGTTGTGCGTAGGGGCTGTGGCTTGCCACAATGTCTGTCACATGGTATGGATATTAATGGAATATGATCCCTGGAGTGTGCATGTACCTGTATGAGGATCCTTCATTACAAAAGGGAGATCTATAAACCACAAACAAAACACACGTGAAGGTCAAAGAAAACAACCCTTAAGACTTGAACCTCATCATCTGTTGTTTATAGACAATTAAGCTGATGAGTAATGCATGAAATGCATTGGCAAGTGGTTCCAATAAGCAGTAATCCTGGGCTGGAAAGAATTAATCTCTTTGCACTTACTCTCCAAGGGGTGATTTACAGCTCTTAGCTTGTTTATGTGCAAGAGAAAGGGTGTTTGAAGTCTGAGCTCTTATCTAAAAATCAACTGCACTGATATGATATCTAAAGCTGTTTTTATTGTGTAGTACATATGGCAGCACTATCCTGAGCAACCTGTAAGGCCGGCTGTAGATGACTTGTATTTTGGCTGAAATTTGGCAAGGGGTGGCCCTGCAAGGACCACCCAAATTGAAAAAAGTTAATTTAAAAATTGACTGAGATGGGTACAAAATTATCAGCTGAACGGTGACTGCAACCTCAGATGCATTCATTGTTTGGCAGTACTATTGCATTCAGTAGCTGGAATACAATACCCAGTAGTGGAGATTCTTCTATCCAAACTGTGAATAGGGGAAGTAAGTCGCGCATGGCTAAAGCTGGTCATATGCCAGAAGGTTTTCATTTGAGCAGTCTATAGTACCAATAGGGACTTGTTAATTTTTTGGACTTGAATCTTAAAAACATTTTGTCCAGTTGCCATGCCAGTGTTTCAAATTCAGCGTTTGATTTCAGTATGCACATGTGCAGAGCTAAATTTTCAAGTCCTGAGCTACTAGTCAGGCCTTAAGAGTTACTCAACCACCAGTTGCCCCACTTAACCCCTACCCTGCCCCTCCCCTAATTCCACCCCTAAAAATGCCCTAGTAAATTATCTCATTAAATTACACTAATGTTTTATGCAGAACTAAGTTACAAAAATAAATATTAACAACAACAACTTTACCAATAATTACATAAAGTATATTTCATTGATCTTACTGTGATAAATAAAATAAGGATAAAATATGATACAGAATCACAGTACACATCATTACTGCATTGTTAAGTAAATATGCGCTACGTCCAGAGTGCAGGGTTGAGAGGTGCGCTACATACCAAGTGCAGGGTTAAGAGGTGCACTATGTACCGAGTGCAAGGTTGAGAGGTGCACTGCGTACCGAGTGCAGGGTTGAGAGGTGCACTATGTACCAAGTGCAGGGTTGAAAGGTGCGCTCTGTATTGAAGCCAGGGTTGAGGGGTGTGTTACATACCGAGTGCAGGGCTGAGGGACGTGCTGTGTACTCCCAAGTTCTCCCCCCAGTACAGAGCTAACCCCCTTTCCCCAATTCTATTACAGAGCTTTCTTCCCCACACATCCTCTGAAAGAGTGAGGCTGTTGAAAAATAGTTTCTACAACTTACCCGCCCCTGCCAGCAGCATGCATGGATAAAAAGGAGCTTCTTCCATGGAGCTGGCAGGATCCTCTCCTCCTCCCGCTACCCCTCCTTGCAAGGCACCTTTATTTTGCCGCGCAGTGTCCACCGGGCCAGAGGCTCGCTCCCCCTCTCCGCCCAAGCTGAGCAGACCGGCCTGGACCCACCCCTCCACACGAGCCACCCGCTTCCCCATCCGAGCAGAGCAGACCCACTCGAGCCGAGGAAGCTCGCCTCCCTGCCCGATCTGAGTGGACCTGTCCCCCGCCTGAGCGGAAACACTCGCCAAATGCGAGCAGGTGGGTTGAAATTGTGAGGGCTGCTCTATTAAACTGTAAGGTTTTATTACCATGTTCTTGGTCCGAGAGGGTGATCATCTGTTAAGATGTCAAGTCTACAGTCAAAAGTAAAACAGACATGATATTACCGTATATACTCGAGTATAAGTCGTTCCGAGTATAAGTCGAGGCCCTAATTTACCACAAAAAAATGGGAAAAACTTATTGACCCGAGTATAAGACGAGGGTGAGAAATGCACAGCTACTGTAAGTAGAAAAGAGGGTCAACAATGCCCATTTGCAGCATCACTGTGCCCATTTGCATGCCTCACTGTGCCCATTGCAGCCATAGGTCCCCTGAACTTCAAACTCGGTAGTTAAGGGTTCCTAGCTGCAGCCAAAATTTGGGGTCTCTGAACCCAAAGGGTCCCGAAATGACATTGCTGCAGATAGACACAGTTGACAGAATTTGGGGCCCCGTATCTCAAGGCCACTTAGTGCTAAGAACCTCGAATTTGGTGTGCAAACCCAATGGAACAAGCACCATAAACTTTCCAAAGCTGGGGTTTCTAGCACCAAGTGGCCCCGAGATACAGGGCCCCAAAAATCAGTTCAGAAAATGTCAAGCACTTTTCTGCAGCAGAGAATGACATTTTCCAAACCAGGTTTGGGGCCCCGTATCTCAGGGCCACTTGGTGCTAGGAACCCCAGCTTTGGATATGTGATGGTATCAGTTCCACTGGGTTTACACACCAAATTTGGGGTTCCTAGCACCAAGTGGCCCTGAGATATGGGGCCCCAAAATCGGTACAGAAAATGTCAAGCACTTTTCTGCAGCAGAGAATGACATTTTCCGAACCGATTTTGGGGCCCCGTATCTCGGGGCCACTTAGTGCTAGGAACTTCAGCTTTGGATATGTTGTGGTACCAGGTCCACTGGGTTTGCATACCAAATTTGGGGTTTCTAGCACCAAGTGGCCCTGAGATACGGGGCCCCAAAGTTGGTTCGGGAAATGAAATTTTTTGCTGCAGAAAAGTGCTTGACTCGAGTATAAGTCGAGGGGGGCACTTTCAGCACAAAAAAATGTGCTGAAAAATTCGACTTATGCCGCGTACACACGGTCGGACTTTTCGTCTACAAAAGTCAGACAGCCTGTCCGACAGACTTCCGGCAGACTTTCGGCGGACTTTCGACGGACTTGCGGCGGACTTTCTAACGAACAGACTTGCCTACACACGATCACACAAAAGTCCGTCGAATTCTTACGTGATGACGTACACCGGACTAAAATAAGGAAGTTCATAGCCAGTAGCCAATAGGTGCCCTAGCGTGGCTTTTTGTCCGTCGGACTAGCACACAGACGAGCGGATTTCGGGGTCCATCGTAGTTACGAAGTAAAGATTTGAAGCATGTTTCAAATCTAAAGTACGTCGGATTTGAGGCTAAAAAAGTATGTTGAAAGTCCGGAGAAGCCCACACACGATCGGATTACCAGCCAGCTTTAGTCCGTCAGCGTCCGTTGGACTTTTGTAGACGAAAAGTCCGACCGTGTGTACGCGGCATTATACTCGAGTATATACGGTACCTAAAAATATGTCGATACATCAGGTTAATAGATACCAAGCAAACATAACTTTTCACCTTCAAGTTAAACAGAAGAATTCTACATTACAGTCTGTCTCAGGAAGACTCCAAGTACTAGCTGACAAATGAATTATGTTCCAATAGTTGAGATGACTTAAATACAAAGCCAAGTTGTGCTCATTTACATGTTGTTCATTTTCTTTTCACATACCTATCAACAGAGTAAGAAAAACATGTGGTACCCATTGCTCCGGAACGCTCACCATCAGCTTATTTCCACTCACCAAATGCGGGCAGGCGAGAGGAAATTTTGAGGGCTGCACATGTGCATTACAATAAATACAAACTTCCCCACTGTGCTGGAAAGTACACTGAGCTAAGCTTGCGCAGCCCAGTGTACATTGCGGAAGAAACTTTGCATGTCTTTTCTGCAAGAAAGAGCCTGTCTGCTTGCTGTAATTAAAAGTGTGACTTTAGTTTCGTTTTACTATTAGAAAGTCAAAAATACGACCCAAAGACCAAAATTATACTGGTGTATGGTGAGAGTTAGTTTTAGCAATGTTTTTTTCAAATGAGGGTTTAGTCCTTGGCTTTTCTATTAAAACGAATGGACTGAGGCTCGACATCTTTCATGTGTTAGTGGAGAGAGTGTGATTCTTTCCTTGAGAACCTTTATAATTAAACCTGTGAGAATAGAAATAAAGGAGATGCTCTCTGGCTCTGGTAAGGCAGCTCTCAAACAAAACAGGCCTCCATCAATGGGTACCTTGAAGTAACTCAAAGTTAGGATATATAGAAAAGAAGCACCAAACCATAAGGTAAAAGAGTCCAAGATGCTTTAAATTATTCATAAATCGATCACATAAAACCAGCAAATGTGTTTTGGAAGCAACAACATTCCCCTTTCACCAGGGTTTAAAAAATAGAAAATTACTTAAATGGACTCAAGGAAAATTTAACCTAAATTGTGCACCGTGATCAGCTGTTGTTTTTAAAGATGGAAGCTCTGGGGTTCCCATCTTGAGTCTTCGTGCACTACATAGTAAATTTTGCATAAGCAAGCAGTAAGTGAATGCTAACACTGAACTCTGAACTGTTCTATATGCTTTTTGTGACCTACTAGTTGCTAAAGGCAGAATCAGGTTGATTGCCTTGAAGTCAGATAAAGCTCAAGTCTCACTCGTGTATGTCCAATGAGGATTGCAAGTGTAGCCATGGTGTTGCAGCTAATAACGAAGAATCCACCAATTCACCCCACTGCCAGACTTTATACATCACTTCCAGAGACAATGAACAGTCTCTTGCTAGTTTTGTTTTTGTTTTTTTATTAGGGGGGTACAACTTGGATAGGGATTATGAATATGGGATGCCCATAGGATTCATCATTGCCATCATATTTATAATTTTAAGCACAACAGCACAATGTTAGAGCCAGAAGATTAGATGTGCATTGACATTGACTGTAAAACTCCTCCTGCATCTCCATGCAGACTGTCACTCCTCCTGCACAAACTTGGTTCCTTCTACTCCCACTGGTTTCCTCCTGCGCAAACTTGTAGTTACTGGACTAAAGTATGTCACATCTTCTTCTATTGGGTAATAGGGACTCACTCTGAATAAACACCTCTACCGGCTCTTGTTGCTTGCCACTACTAGGCCTGAGGCCTGCAGAGCCTCTCCCTGTAGGCCTAGTAGTTTTGAAAGCATGATTTAGATGGTGGACTACTGTTCCCAGCCAGCCCAAACTTGCAAATCCTGTACCCTCAGGCCACATAGATTTGACACAGATCCCCACAGTCTCTTCTCTTATCCAGGACTGATCCAGGACTCCCCATCATCCACCGTGTGTATGATGAAGACTCTGCTAATGACCGTGTAAAAGCAGATTTCCCTCACAGACTTCCTAGCACCTCCAGCCCCCACTGTGGTAACACTCACCGACCTTCCACTGCCCTAAGTCCTTGATGAGGAACTTGACCGGACCAAGCGTTCCGACAGCCTCACCTGCCCTTCTGCTCCAGGAGTTCTCTGCCACCAACTGTGTGGTCACAAAGACATTGCCAATGACCGTGTAGAGGCAAAGTTCCCTCACAGCTCTCCCTGGGACTCCTCCTGCAATCAGTACACCCCCCCAGATGAGGATGTCCTCCTGCTGCTGCCTAGCATTCCATTCCTCACTTCACCCAGCTGACTTCTCTCCCCAGTGGCATATCACCTCAGCTTATATAGGGGCCCCGTCCCTGCCAATACCGATTGGGGATTGGTCAGGGCTCCCCTATGAGCTGCCTGCCAGTCCAGCTCTAGGCCCAGCCCATCTTCCATAATCTTCTCTCTATAAGCAGGGGAGGCATCCCAGACCTAGAGCACAGGTGGTCACACCCACTGCTACTCTGACCACTCCCAGCCCCCAGACCAAAACAGACAGGCCTAGCTTGCAGCATGGGCCTGCCTAAATTTGCCTGTGCTGAACAAACCCCAGTAAAATAGCCCTTACTAGCACCTACCTATTGGTAGAGGGTGCTACACAAGCTTCATTGATTGATGAGCTCTGTCTCTGACTCAGCAGAGGGCTTTCAGACCACTTCAGAGAGGCTGCTGTTAACACAAAGAGAGTAGTGGTCCTTTTCTGCAGCAAGCTGGTGAGGGATAGGAGTGTTTCTACTACGGCTGTGGCTGCTTTAAGAAAAAAAAAAAATTGGAAATTTTTGGAAAAGTCACTTATTGTTTTCATGCACACTAAATGTATTGGGTTTTAAAACAAAGAAAAACAACTAGAAGACACGTTACATATATGTTATTGAAAATGAATGAAGAAAAATCTATTGCACTGCAACTGTTTTAAGGTGTGGTAATGTAGGTGACAAGTTCTCTTCAAGACAGTATATTAGACATTGCATCCAGCATATCAGTTCGCAGCAATCTTATATAACTTTGTTCTCTATTTAGATTCCACAAAAGATACTTACACAGATGAGTCAGAACATGGAACCTACGACTGCCGCACCGATCAATCCCTGCTAATTCAGCACAAACTTACCAGGCAAAAACAAGGCTCTCGCAAATCTCAAAAGGTAATCTGCATTTCTTGTCCCCAGTCGATATTTGTGTGAGAGTATTATATTCTGTACACACACTGGTTATACACAGACAACAATCAATTACGGGACACCTCACTTCAACAGAGTCTAATAAGCCCTGGGCAACTCACTTAATAGGAAGAACTTTATTTAAGCGCAGCTGGAAAGCAAAATACATTACATTAAGTTATTCTTCTGACTCTCCAAAGTTAATAGATTGCTGAATTCTTCCTTTAAGGCCTGCAGACTGCTAATTTATATCTGACTTAAAAGCAGTCATGTTTGTATTTTCTAGGATGTTTAAAAACCAAGTCACAAAAATGCTCTCCTGAGAGGTGTTTGAGGGTTTTTCTTTTAACTATGGCCCTGTGATGTAAAAAAAGTTACATAGTTACATAGTTAGGTCCATGTATATTTGGACACAGGCACAATTTTGGTTTTTTCAGGTATTTAGCAAAACATATTCAATCTATAGTTATATAATGGATATGTAATTGCTCATTCTTAGGTTTAATTTGAGGGTATGTACATCCAAATCGGAGGAGGGGTTTAGGAATTATAGCTCTTAAGAGTAGCCATCCCCCTTTTTCAAGAAACCAAAAATAATTGGACAATTGAATCAAATGCTGTTTTATGGCCAGGTGTGGGCTACTCCTTCATTATTTCTTCATCAATTAAGCAGGTAAAAGTATTTGCATTTGGAATCTATTGCTGTGTATCTACATCATGTGTTCAAAGGAGCTGTCCATGCAAGTAAAACAGGCCATTGTAAGGCTTTAAAAACAAAGCAAACCCATCAGAGAGATAGCAGCAACATTAGGAGTGGCCAAATTAACAGTTTGGTACATTCGGAGGAAAGAAGAACGCACTGGTGAGCTCAGCAACATAAAAAGGCGTCCACGGAAGACAACAGTGGTGGATGATCGCAGCCTCTATATGTTAAAGAAAAACCCATTCACAACATCCAGACAAGTGAAGGACAGTCTACAAGGATAGTCTACAATCAAAAGAAGACTTCATGAGAGCAAATACAGTGGGGTCACCACAAGGTGAAAACCATTCATAAGTCAAAAACATAGAAAAGCCAGATAAGACTTTGCCAAAAAACATCTAAAAGAGCCAGACCAGTTCTGGAAAAGCATTCTTTGGATGGATGAAACTAAGATAAATCTGTACCAGAATGACGAGAAGAGAAAAGTGTGGATAAGGCTTGGAACAGCTCATGATCTAAAGCATACAACATCATCTGTAAAACATGGTGGAGGCAGTGTGATGGCATTACAAAGTCCATAAATAGTTTATTTACAAAACGGCACATATGTTGACTCCAATGTAGCCTAAAGTGATTGTAAAGCTTGGCATTTTTTTAAATTAAAATAACAAACATGTTATACTTACCTGATTTTGCACAGAGCATTCCAGATCCTCTGGGGTCCCCCGCTGATGCTCTGGGTTCCACCCCCTGCCGAGTGCCCCCATAGCAACCCACTTGCTATGGAGGCACTTGTGCGTGCTTGCTCCCGAGCCCTGCTCTGTGTGTTCGTAAGGCACACAGAACAGGGCTGGGCCCCGCTCCTCATCACTGGCTCTGATTGACAGCAGTGGGAGTCAATGGCTTCTGCTGCTGTATCTGAGCCAATAAGGAGTGAGAGAGAGCCTGCCCATAAAGCCATGCAGATGGTTTTATACCTAAAAACTAAAAACCTATTCTGCCCTTACAACAGCTTTCAGTGCAATACAATCAAAAAGCATAATTTTTTTCCAGTCTATTGATATATAAAAAGACAAAGATTTCCCTAAAGCCGACCATAAATGGATTGAATCTAGGCCAGTTCCTGCAGAATTTGATTCATCTATGGGCAGTCTGGTTGCACTGAAGTTGATCAATCGTTATCCTTCGGTATACTAACCTGTCATATTTTTTGCATTTGATCACTGCTGTTGGATATAGCCGCCTGTAATGACCCTTGGGTTCTGCCAACAGGGAAGGCTCCCCGTGCGCTCCACCAACAGAGCACAATGAGACTGCAGGAGGGATTCCTCCATTAAAACTGACTTTGTTGACAGGGGGATCAATCAATTTTTCTTCCTTCCATCCATGGCGGAAGGAAAGAAAATTGCATAATCTATGGGCTGCTTGAGCTTGACTCTGAAGAAACAGAAGAAGGTGGATGGAGGAATCCTCTCTGCTGTGTCATTTTGTTCTGACAGTGGGACTCTTCCTCCACCAATAGGCTGCAGCCAGCTGGTCAACAAAAGTTTTCAAACAGTCCTGTTTGACAGAAGTCAATCATTATACCTTGTACACATGATGGGATCATAGGATGAATGATCGTCCGTTTTTTTTGCATGCTAGTCTCATATCGAAAATGAAGAGGTTATTCAACTTACGAAAATTCTCGTAGGACAGAATACAACTTCGGAAGAGATGTAATGTGTTGAATTGTGTTGTAATGTATTCTTTCTTCTTTTCTTTTCCGAACATGCGTAGTCCTGCCCTTACGATTTTTTTCAGGCTGTACCCTCAGTTTTTGTTGTCGGAATCGGCTGTCGAAAAGCACTATAATAACGATCAGATAATCTGCCGATCATGTGTGTTGTACAAAATTTTATTGCCAATTTTCTCATCGTGTGTACGGGCCTTTTGATTGACTTCTGTTTAGTTGGACTAATCAAGTGATCGATTTCTGTCAAGCAGCCACACACCAATCAGAATTCAGCCTGTTCCTATTGAACCAGCAGAATTTTGATCAGTGTATGGCAACCCTCCAACTTACAGCATTATAAAGTGTCATAAATGGCAACTGCAATATTTATGTCTTATTAAGTTCTCTTAAAATACAAGTTTCATCACATTACTGGGGTAATAAAACACTGTAGGTCATATTGCTGTTAGACTAGTCAGATGCAAGATAATTACAATTAGAATGTTTCTATATGTACCTCCTGACGAGTTACATTTAGGAGATTGAGCCACAGGGGATTTCCAAGCCCCAGACCGGTGAAGCAGTGACCCGATGTGTCAGTGCTGGTGATCACCGGACTCGAGGTCAGCGGGGCGGGGGGATGAAGAGAGGGTCCTGTGTAAGGTCATCTTATAGATTTTCCTGTAAAGGTGAACTTACCCTTTAAGGATTTAGAAGCTGGGCTTCCTCATTGTAGTTAATGAGAGGAAGCTCAGCAAATCATAAGCCTTTATATTAGGACAGACTCACAATGAAAATTAAAATGTTCTCAAATGCTTGCAGTCAGCCATGAGGCCTTCTCAAAAACATCTAAAAGGTAAGAAATATCATTTTTGTTTAGGTATGATGTGTGAATGGGAGCACATATCAAGCATAAAGTGTGGTCTTTTCAAATTTGAATGCAAAAGTGGAAACACACTTTAAAGGAAGTCTGTAGTGAGAGAATATGGAGGCTGCCTTTACTGCCCCCTTATGAAAATTCTAGTTGCTTGGTTGTCATGCTGAGCCAGCTTTGGTTTTTCACTGACCTGGAAAAACTATGTAGATCAGGAAAAAGGGAAAAACAGAGGGGGTAGGATTATTGCTCTGCCAACATAACTCAATCAAAAAATTATTAAAATAGTAAACTTTAATACAAAATATCAAATACATATAATGCACATATAAATTGCTAATCAAAATTAAACATTAAAAGGGGAGCACATAAGATTTCCTAATGGCCATGTTGGTAAGGGCCTGTGTATAATTGCGGTCAGGTCTTCCCTACATGTTTCGCCAAGACATTGGCTTCCTCCGGGAAATAGGATGTGACCAGTATAGGGAAATAGCTCTATAATGAAAAAAATATAACATAACATAAGTACAAAATACAGTATACAAATGTAACACAATAGATACATGATGCATGAAATTGAGAGTTAAAATAGCAAGGCATGACAAAACCACCCTGTGACAGACCTAGCCGGGACAGAGGCTTTTGGAGAGGACTGAATGTAAACCTCTTGCCGACCGATTATGGGCCCTGGGTTTTAAGGGAATAATACTCTTTGCGAGGTGAATGAGAAATATAGTTTGATCTGTACTAATCTGACTCAATCTTGTATATATGTATATATTGTATATTGTCTCATTTTGTTGTGGACTCTTTGCTGTGATCGGTTAGGGTGTGGCTGCATTCCAATGCTCTATTGTGTCTTTCTGCTCTGCATATTATGGGATGTTTCTCTCTATGGAGGGAGGGGGGGATTCCTCCAGCAGCCCCCTGCTAGAACTGTTTACTGAGGAGAAGTTTGAACACACCTGACCTGTGTGTCTATTGTCATTGGACAGTCTAACCCGCCCTGTTTTCCAAGGGTGGGGGGAAAGAGTCTCTGAGTTATTTTATCTGTTGTGTCCATGTGTGATAATAAATTAATGTTTTTTCCACTCCAAGACTGGTGTTGTCTGGTGACTGGGTGGGCTTAAGGGTCTTGGATAGTGCTGGTTCTGGACAGAGGAAGCATTTACGGCGGACAGAGACCTGTTTGAGGACAGGGGTTCGTCACAACTGGTTGGCAGCAGTGGGATCGTGCTTCCTGGCTGTGAAGACGTCCAAACCTCCACCTGGATCCAAGATCGGCATAGCAGACTTCAGTCACCCCAGCAGAGATATGGATCTGGCATCAAAGTTCCCGGGGCTGCTGCAGATCGTTCTTTCAGCAATCCCCAGGACCGTGTCTGCGGATGAATACCTGGAGCTCAGCAGAAGATTTGTGTAAGACACTGGATTAGAGCCCTCCAGGTTGCTGGTATGCAACAGGGCAAGTGCTTTCCAACCCCAGAGCAGCAGGCCAGTGAACAACGGGAGTTACGGATGCAATTCCTGGGAGAGCGGCCCCAAGAGCAATGGGTGACTGAGTTGGACAGGCTGGTCCAGCAGGAAATAAAGCTGGATAATCGGTATTGGGCTCTGCAATGGCACGTGGAGGAGGAATGTTTAGGGGAGACAACAGAATGCTCTCCGAAGGGATATGACTTTGGTGGCCCTGGATTGCTGTGGAAAAGCCTTTCAGATTGTTTTGTGTATGGTGATGAAGGGGAACCTACCCTTGAGGACCTGCGAGGATACAGAGAGGCTATGCTCAGTCTTGCAGGGGTCTCAGAGCTTAAACCTGATCTAGTCTATTTGCTAAGGAAGGAACAGCATCTGGAAAGGGCATACAGGAAACTGCTAGAATGCGTTTAGCAGCATACCAGAGAATCGGCAGTGGAAACTACGGAGATTGCCGTCTCCAAAGCTGAAGTGCTGACAACAGGGCAGAGCTCTGCTACCTCTGCCCAACACCAACAGCAGCTTCAGCCTCCCGGAGAGAAGAGGCAGTTTGCCTTTCTCCCACAATACTGACAGAGACATGGGATTTTCTGCCAGTAGCATCAGTGGCATCACCAGAAACTTCTGCAGCTGAAGCGATGGCCACCGGACAGAGGGTCCAAGACCTCTGCCCCACACCTGTGGCAGTTCTGGAGGCCCAGGGTGAGGAGGTGGTGGTCACTCCCGAGCAGCAGATCAGGACCCAAGGAGAGAATGGAGAGACAGCTTGAGCTAATATCGGTGGATGGGACTGCGGTCTCCACTCACAGCAACCCAGCAGAAGGGTGGGCAACAGAGCAGAGTGCTGCTAGCCTCTGCCCTCACCTAACAGAAGAGGGAGTTCCTGTGGTAGTGGAGGGGACTTTGGTCTTTACTGACACAACCCAAAAAAATGGTGTGGCACTGGGACAGGAGGATGTCAGCCATGCTTTGCAAGCACTGGGGGATTTTCACCTATCAAAAGTGGTTGGGACTTGAGTCTCCACTTGTATACCCCAAGGATGCTGGGCGGTCAGTCCAGATCCCCAACAGCATGATGGAGTGAGTCCAGTGACCCTGTCTTCTCTCCAGCGGCTGAAAAGACTCCAGGGAGAAGGGCCATTCCAGGCCTCCCCCACCGGCGGGCGTGTTCTCTGAGAGAGGCAGAGGTTGGCTGGGTGAGTAATGCTCTGTTTGGGACAATTTGTTTGGGGTACTGTGTGGATACCGGCATTGGGGGACTGGAACTATGAACTAACTTCGGAGTCAACCCGTCTGGGGTCTCCTCCTGTGTTAGTCTCCTCCTGAAAGGGAAGATGTGTGACAGACCTAGCCAGGACAGAGGCTTTTGGAGAGGACTGAATGCAAGCCTCTTGCCGACCGACTATGGGCCCTGGATTTTTAAGGAACAATACTCTTTGCGAGGTGAATGAGAAATCCAGTCTGATCTGTACTAATGGGACTCAATCTTGTATATATGTATATATTGTATATTGTCTCATTTTGTTGTGGACTCTTTTCTGTGATCGGTTAGGGTGTGGCTGTATTCCAATGTTCTATTGTGTCTGTATGCTCTGGATATTATGGGATGTTTCTCTCTATGGAGGGAGGGGGGAATTCCTCCAGCAGCCCCCTGCTAAGACTGTTTACTAAGGAGAAGTTTGAACACACCTGACCTGTGTGTCTATTGTCTTTGACAGTCTAACCCATCCTGTTTTCCAAGGGTGGGGGGAAAGAGTCTCTGAGTTATTTTATCTGTTGTGTCCATGTGTGATAATAAATGAGTTTGTTTTTGCCACTCCAAGACTGCTGTTGTCTGTTGACTGGGTGGGCTAAAGGGTCTTGGATAGTGCTGGTTCTGGACAGAGGGAGCATTTACGGCGGACAGAGACCTGTTTGAGGACAGGGGTTCGTCACACACCCCTCTCACAACACAGGTGGGAAGAAACACCCCAATGCCCCAAAAGATCCCATACCTACCCCAATTTGCCCAGCTGGCAATGTCGGCAGGGGATCCACCAGAAGGGCGGCAACCTACCACCTAAGTTGTGTGGCTGCAGCGGGTAGGAGGCAGCCAATAAAAACTATAATAAAAAAAGAAATAGTTAGATAGTGACAATATAGCTCAATCAGAACAAATATTTGTCCCAAATAGGTGGGCCAACATGGTCTCAATACGTACCAAGATTAAATCTAGAAAAAAATTTGAAACAGGGGCGTTGAAGGAGCCAAAGTTGGTACAATTAGTCAGGGACAGATTTGGAACAAATTGATGTGACTAGAGTAAAGTAGCTATAATGTAAAACGAAAAATAAGGAATAAAATAATGAATAAATGAGCTGCTAATACAAAAATCATCAAAAACGATAAATCAAAGGAACCAGAAAGGAGGGAATTTGAAAATTATTAAACTGTGGCTTACCAATCAAAGGTAATAGGTGTATTTAGGCTTCAGAAAATGAATCAAATAAATGGTAGGCAATATGTATAGAGGAGTGCCTGGGCTGAAAGCCAAACCACTCCAAAACTATCCGGATAAAGAATCCTGCAACGAAAGCAGCAGGAAAAAGATATAACAAAAAAGGTAACTTAGAAAACATAGTCAAAAATAAAGGGGATATGTGAAGTTACAGAAGCCTCAGCTGACCTGTTATAAGAAAAACAAAGGTAACCGCGCCCCTGGAACCAGCGATAAGCCGCTGGCTAAGCCTGCTTTTATACCCCCCACCCGGTCGGCGTGTGACGGCGTGTGACGTCACAGACCGGGAATAGGCAGAGAGCGACCAAGGCGCCTGCGCGATATCCACAATCCAGGGCTTACAATCCCCATAAGGCCATGCCCACTCAACGTGGCATGAGGGGACGTGCAGCCGTGCAGCCACACGACTTAGGTGGTAGGTCGCCTCCCTTCTGGCGGATCCGCTGCCGACATTGCGAGCTGGGCAAATTGGGGTAGGTATTGGATCTTTTAAGGCATTGGGGTGTTTCTTCCCACCTGTGTTGTGAGAGGGATGGTTTTGTCATGCCTTGCTATTTTTTCTCTCAATTTCACACATCATGTATCTATTGTGTTACATTTGTATACTGTATTCTGTACCTATGTTATGTTATATTTTTTTCATTATAGAGCTATTTCCCTATACTGGTCACGTCCTATTCCCCCGAGAAAGCCAACGTCTTGGCGAAACATGTAGGGAAGACCTGACCCGCAATTATACACAGGCCCTTACCAACATGGCCATTAGGAAATCTTATGTGCTCCCCTTTTAATGTTTAATTTTGATTAGCAATTTATGTGTGAATTATATGTATTTGATATTTTGTATTAAAATTTACTATTTTAATAATTTTTTGATTGAGTTATGTTGGCACCGCAATAATCCGCCCCCCTCTGTTTTTCCCTTTTTCTTAATTATTGGGATGAGGTGCCCTATCTAACATGGACATACCTGCCACTCTTTGCATTATGTAGATCAGGAGTTCTGATTTCCATCTTTCTATTCTGCAAACTTGCTCTGGGTCTGTACCCTGGTTGTAAAGGATGAAGGATTTTTACCTTCATACATTCTATGCATGAAGGTAAAAAATCTTCAGTGTGCAGCTCCCTCTTATACCCGAACCCGGTCCTAATCCAGCAGTGTGCATGAGAGCAGCAGTTCTCCTGGGTCTCTCGCTCATCATTGGCTGAAACGCAGCAGCGGGCGCCTCATAGCCAGTGAGGAGGGAGCTGGGGGCAGAACAGAGCCACGCTCTGTGTGTCCCATAGACACACAGAGGCGGCTCAGAGGGGAAGCATGCACGAGTGCCTCCAGAGCAAGCATCTGGCTCTGGGGGCATTTGGCAAAGGGGGAAGGGCCAGAAACACCATTGAGGGACCCGTGGAGAGGAGGATTGGGGCTACTCTGTGCAAAACCACTGCACAGAGCAGGTAAGTATGATGTGTTTTTTTTTTTAACTTTGAAATTTTTATTAAATTTTCATGGTATATAAGACATACAGAATAGTTGTATACAAAGTAGTTGTACAGAATAGAAAAGAATACAGATTACATGGAGCAAAAAGTAAAAGTAAACTGAGGATCCTTGGTTTGTTACATTAACAGTTGAGTCCATATGTTATGTCAGGGTTCCCAATAAAACAGGTTGAGTCTTCGGAAATTGAGGGAGAAGCCTGTCACCCCGTTTTGGAAACATACTGTGAGCAGGCTTGCCAGTTACACTCTCAGGAACTGCATTTATGACCCGGAAGGCAGTCACTCTAAATAGATGCAGTTTAATCAATACCGTAGTTCCGAAACCAAGTAATACTAACCCTAACGGTTCGTAGTATGTACTAGCTGAAAATCAAATTGCTTGTACTAAGTCTTAATATCAAACATAGTAATTCTTCATGTTTATAGCCAAAGCCATTAATCCCTTTGCACTGTTACTGCTATAGCACCCTAGATGTGCTGTACTTTTCAATAACTGAGTGTTGCAAGTATCATCAAACTCAAACTCAACACTAGAGGTTATCTTGGATAGTTAACAACTGTCCCAATACTTATGATAGGTATGCATCCTGCCTTCCTTATGCGCTAACATTTTTTCCATAAGGCTTTGTGATTTCACCCTGGCAATAACTTAGCTAATGTTGGGAGGAGTAGTTGACTTCCATTTTTTCGCTATAGAGATGCGTGCTGCAAACAGAATGTGTACCATCACTTTCCTGTGTAGGGTGGGAAAAGATTCTATCCCTAGGCTTAGTAAAGCTAGTGCAGGAGAGGGTGTACAGATAGTATCTGTGGTTTTCGATAATAGGGAGAATACATCCTTCCAGAAGGTGTGTAGGGCTTTACAATGCCACATGACATGTAAGAGGTTGCCCTTGTGATGGCATTCTCTCCAACATAGTGGTGATAGTGTGGGGTCTATAGTATGGAGACGCATGGGAGTCAAGTACCACCTGTGGAGCATTTTATGTGAGTTGTCCCAGTGGTCAACACATGCTGAAGAGGTGCTGTTGTTCTTTATTGCTAGTAGCCACTGTGGTAAGGTGAAAGACATTTGCAGTTCTGTTTCCCATTTATCCATCATTGGTAGTTTAACGTGGGAGGTATGGAAGTTACAATATTTATAGCACAATGATATGCCTTTAGTACTGGGTTTGTGTTTGTTCAATAGAAAATTCCAAATGGAAATTCCAAATGGAAAGTGGGACTTTCAAATTCGGGAGTGGGTGTTTTTGTGTGTAGTGATTAATTTGTTGAATCCTAAAGATATCTAGGGCAGTTGAGTTCTCTATATCATCCGTAGAGAAGTGGATGCCTTTTTGTTTCCAGGAATGTGTGGAAAAATTGTGTATAAGATAGCCATAGGTTGTTAGGGGTATATTAGGTTAAAGAGTATTTCATTAGGGAATTGATTTCTAATCAATAACGACCAGGGTGTTAGTGTTGCTTGTATGGTAGGGTAGGGTGGAGTAAAGGGCTTGTGATGGATAGTAGAGGCCATTAACAGTGCCGTCAGGTCGTGTCCCGGTGTGATCTCACGGTCAATGTGAGACCATAGATTGTCCTCCTGGCAAGAGAACCAGTATTTTGCTTAGTCCAGCAAAGACGCTTGATAATAAGGTTGGGCGTTGGGTAGTCCTCCACCTCCTATTTTCCTATGCTTATAAAGAGTTGTTAGAGCTACTCTGGGTTTTTTGTTTTGCCAGATAAATTTGTTCAGGCTTGAGGCTAAGTCCTTGAAGAATTTTTGTGGGATGGGGATTGGTAGAGTTCTGAAGAGGTAGAGTAACTTGGGGAGTATTTGCATTTGATAAGCTGCTATGCGTCCCACCCATGTTAAGTGAATTTCGGATAGTTGGACGAATTCCTTCTGTATTTGTGATAGCAGGGGTAGATAGTTGGTGGTGTACAGATTAGAGGTAGGATGGGTCAATTGTATACCCAGATAGGTGATAGAGGGTAAATCCCAGGTGCAAGGGAACATCTCTTGAAGCATAGATATATTTTGCTTGGAGAGGTTTAAAGGAAGAGCGTAGCATTTATTATTTTAACCACTTAAGGACCGGAAGATTTTCCCCCTTAATGACAAGGCCATTTTTTTGTGATAGGTTGCATTCGTGCGACGTTGTACCCAAACAAAATTGATGTCCTTTTTTCCCCACATATAGAGCTTTCTTTTGGTAGTATTTAATTACCTCTGTGGTTTTTAGTTTTTGTGCTATAAAACAAAAAGAAGTTGGAAATTTTGAAAAAAAAACAATATTTTTTACTTTTTGCTATAATAAATATTAAAAAAAAAAAAAAATTACACTAATTTCTTGATCAGTTTAGGCCAATATGTATTCTTCTACATATTTTTGAAAAAAAGTTATAGCATCTACAAAATAGGGAATAGATTTATGGCATTTTTTTTTATTTTTTTTTTTGTTTTTTACTAGAAATGGCGGGGATCAGTGATTTTTAGCAGGACTGTGACATTGCGGCAGACAGATCAGACACTTTTGACACTTTTTTGGGACCAGTGACATTTATACAGCGATCAGTGTTATAAAAATGCACTGAATACTGTATAAATGACACTGGCAGGGAAAGGGATAACACTAGTTGTGATCAGGGGGTTAAATGTGTTCCCCGAGAGATGTTTCTAACTGTGGAGGGAGGGGACTGACTGAGAGTAGAGAGATCGCTGTTCCTAATCACTAGGGACAGTCACTAGTGTCTGATTTGTCCGCCACAAGATCGCACCGACTATAAGTCGCTGATCGCCGCTATTACTAGTAAAAAAAAAAAAAATACATAAATCAAAATTCCATAAATATATCCCATCGTTTTTTGGATGCTATAACTTTTGCGCAAAACAATCAATATACGATTATTGGGATTTTACCAAAAATATGCAGCAGAATACATTTTGACCCAAATTATTCAAGAAATTTGATCTTTTACATTTTTTGTTATTGGAAGTGTTTTTATAGCAGAAAGTAAATAATATTGTTTTTTTTTTGTTTTTTTTCAAAATGGTCGGTCTTCTTCTGTTTATAGCGCAAAAAATAAAAAACGCAGAGGTGATCAAATACCACCAAAAGAAAGCTCTATTTGTGGGGAAAAAAGGACATCAATTTTATTTGGGTACAGTGTTGCATGACCGTGCAATTGTCAGTTGAAATAAGCAGTGCCGAATCGCAGGTTCAAGTGGATATTATGTTTTGAAGTCTTCAGCAGAAGGAACATGACTCCCTTGCTTGGCTTCATTCTTTGACCAGGGGCATGGCTGGATAATATGAAGATCCCTCATCTCAACCTGTCAGTTTACACCCAAAACCAAAAGTTTGAACTTTAGTGGCATGATTTTTTATTTTACAAAACACAAGGCCTTTCAGTATGTACTAACCCTATCCACAATCTTTTACAGTGCAAAGAAGATTTATTGAGCAGAGAAAAACAAATTTTCGACCATTTCCCATCACATACAGAGCCGGTATGGATATTTTTTAATAATACATATCAAATAGCTGTTTATTGGTTATGTGGATAAAGTAAAGGCTTGTACTGATTCATTAAGTGGTCTATTGTATTTATATGTCTGTTTGTGTTTTTATTTTTTTGCACAAAAAATCCTTTAGCTGACAGCAGTAAATTGAACACACTAACTTTCAAGAGTTTTAAGGAATATTTCCTTAAAAGGATTGAGTATTTATTCTTGTGAAATTACATTCATCCATTAACCGTTAAAAATTGCATTTTGCAGTGACCGGCTGTGAAATTTCGGCATCTGAAGTGCGTAAGTAGAGTGGAAAAGTCCATTGCTGTGTCAAAAGCACAACTGCCTTTGACCTCAATCCAATCTAAAACATCCGTTTGGTTAGTGCCGGGATTTGCTGATCTAGCAAGCATGCTGTATACCACTGGAAACACTTAGCAGGTAGGGGGATAGAAGGTTTTTAAAGATTAATCTTGCAATATAACTAGATAAAGGTGTACAGCATGAGATGCCTGGTCCAGTGGTCAGAAAGAAATAGCAAATACTAAATTGAAAATGATAGAAAAAAAACTCCCCAAAACTGAAATTAATGATTTGGAAAAAATATGATGTGTTCAAGGTCTTTCGGGGAACAGGTGAAACTCATAGATCACTATTAGGTCTTAAATAAGGTGCTATAGATCTGTGACATATTTATGGCAAATCCCTGACAGAGAACTCTAATGGTCCTCGGTAGGCTTTAAAGTAATAGAACTGAAAACATTATCTGTGCTCAAATCCAAATAGCTCACATAATACAATGATAGATGCTAGAAGTGTGTGACTACATAGTAAAGATCAACCTCAGACAATTGGCTAAATACATATAAATAACGTGTTTTACCTGCCAAAGGATTTGTATTTCTGCTTATCCAGTCTTGAGATTTACACAGCACTGTCTGTCACTCATCTCTGCCTTTTCTGGCAAGACAGGAGACCTACATTTTCACTGCTGCAGTTAAGTAACATTTACAGTTCTTGTTCTTCTTCAATCCAGTAGATAGCGAAAAAGCGAAGCAGCATACTAATAAACTCTTCTTTCATGAGCACTGCAGCACAACTGATTGGCTCCTTGTACTGAACCTCGTTCTCCTAGTCTGAGCTCTGCTGTGCAGGGACTGTAAAGCCTCGTACACACGATCGGACTTTCCGATAGGAAATGTTCGATGACAGGCTGTTGGCGATAAATCCCACCGTGTGTATGCTACATTGGACAATTGTTGACGGACTTTCCGCGTTGACGAGCCAAATGTTGGCTAGCAGGTTTTAAAATTTTCCGCGAACAAATGTGTGTTGTCGGATTTTCCGAGCGTGTGTACACAAGTCCGTCGGACAAAAGTCCAAAGTACAAAAAGGCATGCTCGGAAGCAAGGACAAGCCAGAAGCAGTCAGTCTTGTAAATTACCGTTCGTAATGGAGAATTATCATTCGTGACGCGGCAAATTATGAAATTTCGAAATGCAGCGCACAATTCTCTTGTTCTTTATTGGGATAATAATGAAGCTGCTTTGCTGGTGATACTGATGGAGTTATTGCATACGAATTTTCAAAGGCTTTTTTTTTCTAGTGATATCAAGAATAATATTATTATGTTTTTTGTTTTTTTATTTGGGCAAGTTACCAAAATACCATTATCCCGTAGTTTTTAAGATCAAAGATACAACTATGTTGGTGTCCCTTGTAAATTTTATTTCCTTGTATTTTTTTAAATGTAACTGCCTACTCCCAAACTGTCATTTGAAGTAAAACACATAGCCAAGTATTATTCTCCACAATTTTTTTATTGTGCATTAAAAAAAGAAAACAAATAAAATTAGACATGCTATCTACCAATAGAACTTAACCAAAAAGTGCATTCTATGCATCCAAAAATATAGAAAATATACCAAATAGAATCATTATTCAACCAAAAAATAATGTCAAAGCAATAACTCCAAGGCCAATAACAAATAACATGTTATCTCCTTCGATTCTGCAACATTGCTGTTGACAAATAGCCTTTCAGAAACTAACTGAAAAGTGCGAAATAAAAAGCACAAATCAACACTCACCAAACTTCTACTAACACAAAATTAGCAGAAGGAGCCCAAAGGGTGACGCTAAAGAGCTGAAAAACAACGTAGTACGTCACTACATTCGTAATTGTTGGCCAACAATTGTGTGCCATGTGTATGCAAGACAAGTTTGCGCCAACGCTCTTCAGAGGGGCTAGGACGGAGTGAGCAGCACGGAGACTGTCTAGTGGAGACGCATACCATACCATACCACACGCCATACCTTCACATTTGTTACTACTTTGGAGGCTTGATATAGAGAGGTGCACTTACGCACCGGGATAATGTGAGTACCCCATTGTGGGGAGTGTATTTTATTTAAGTAAATAAATTTACCCAACCATATCACACCATTGAGATTTCTCTTGTTCATGCCTATGGAGCTGCATTGAACCAAGCTGGAGACTGACATCTGTTAATCAGTACAGAGCCCGGGGGTGGCTCCAAAGCGTGTTTTGACTCAGTGTAGCAGCTGCGTCACACGCTCTGAGGTGGGCACAATAACCTGGGGGGGGGGCACTGAAGTACACCGGAGCATGGTTTGCAGCACCAAGGATATTATGAGCATGTTGGATAACACCATCAATGGACACTGTTTTTACACACTTATTTGATGTTGATTCACAGGATTTTTTCACCAATCACTTTATGATTACCTAGCAGGACTGTTTACTATGATTATTGTGGAGCACTAAGAATTTTTGTATCTGTATACGCACTTTAAATATTTTGCAATATTTCATGCACGTTGCACTTTAGAAGGGTGAAATGCATTAAAGAGGTGGCCCTAGAGGTGAAGGTGTGACAGATGTACTGCAATAAAGCTGGCTGAACAAAGTGGTACAACCAACATGGGTCCCTTTGTCTCCTATATAGTGCTTATATGGAGCGGGAAGGGGCTCAGTGGACCAGCCACCATTAGGAGGGAAAATGGCTAATTTTTAATTTTGCCCAATTTGGACATTTTCACTTAGGGGTGTACTCACTTTTGTTGCCATTAATAGCTGTGTGTTGAGTTATTTTGAGGGGGAAGCAAATTTACACTGTTATACAAGCTGTACACTCGCTACTTTACATTGTAGCAAAGTGTTATTTCTTCAGTGTTGTCACATGAAAAGATATAATAAAATATTTACACAAATGTGAGGGGTGTACTCACTTTTGTGAGATACTGTATAATACTAATATAAAGTAAACTTACTGTACACACTTCAGAATCAGATCCGATACTGTTTGACATAAATGAAACATTGTCTGCGCTCAGATCCATTTAGCAAAGTAGAGTAGAGAGAGGCGATCACTTTGACACATTTGGCCAATTTTAACATGTATTGCAAAATATGTCAATTAGGAATTTTTGTTTTATGCAAAACTTTTCAAGAATATGTCAGTTTAAAACAGTGCACAGAAGGTTAATTCAAAATCTTAGGCTTTAACCACTGAACAAGCACGAATTGCTTGTGTCAACAGTGTGATGTCTGTCTGGCAATGCGACAATAAAGAAATCTGAACAGCATTTGTCTCGTTGTGACGTGTGGCCATTCTTCTTTTCGTATATTTTCTGCAGACGATGGTGAGCCGGGGCAAGCACCTGCAAGGTTTTGCTGATTAATCGATTGCTTGAGCGGTGTGTACACTTGTTTTGCTGTTTTATTCTCTCTGCAAGAGAGAGAGAATACAATGTATCTCTCCTTTCCATTCATAGAGAGAGAGACACAGGGGCGGGCTTTACAGTGACTGATCACTGTGATAGCCAATCAGAGGCTATCACAGCGATCAGTTGACCCAGAAGCAGGATTTCCGGGTCCCGAATGTTAGTACGGGGCCCGGGGCTGTCGGTGAGACCCCGGTCTCTGTGCTGGGAGTGCGCTGTGTGGCGCGCTCCCAGCACAAAGACAGGTATGCAGATATGTGGCCTCACTGAAAAAAGCCCAATCCAGTGAGGCCGTATATCTGCGTACTGTCAGCATCAAGGGGTTAGGGCAGTGGTTCTCAACCTGGGGGTCGGGACCCACTCGGGGGTCGAATGACGATTTGCCAGGGGTCACCAAATCCTGGGCTGTTCCTGAAGCCTGTACCGCTCTCCCAGCCTTTTCACGGCCACCCAGAAGGGCTGACCTGAAGCCTGTGGTCGCCCAGCTGTGCTGTTCCTGGAGCCCGAGGCCGCCCACTCAGCCTCTTCGCAGCCGCCCATTCAGTTCACGGCTGGGGGGCAGAGACCTGAGGTCAGCTGACTGGTGAGGAATGTGAAGTGGGAGGGGCTGGAGGAGACCCCAGCTCCTGATTTCGGCATAGGTGTCACTACTATGAGACACAACAAAGTAGGAGACACAGTGAGTAACACTACCTGTGATTATAGTTGCCATTAAAAGTCCCCACTACAGTTCTCAGATCAGCAGATGACCTTGATCAAGAGCACCTAAGTTGGCTGATCAGAGCTCCCCCCAGCACTGGAAGGGAGAGGAAAAGAGAGGGAGGAACAAAGAAACAGGGAGAGAAAGAATAAGAGAAAGAACAAGAAACACGGTTAGAGAGAGGGATGGGGGGAAAAAAAACAAGAAATTAGGATAGAGAGAGAGTTAAAAGGGAAAGAAAGGAGAACAAAGAGAGAGTGGTACATCCTAAAATGTACCATGTGGGGTTTTAATACTGTACGAGTGGAAGGGACTCAGGGAGCGCTAAATGTCCGTGGGTTAGGGGCGCAAATTACTTGTCTTGCCTTGGGTGCTGACAACCCACACTACAAAAATAATTTTACTGTTAAGGGTCCCCACAACTTTGGAAATTTTATTGAGGGGTCACGGCACTGGTAAGGTTGAGAACCACTGGGTTAGGGCAAGCCATAGATGATCCTGTTTTCTTTTTTGCAAAACTTTCCATTCCTCTTACTAAATACCTTGGGGTGTCTCCTTTCCAATAGGGTTATTTATGGGTTTTTGTACTCTCCTGGCATGTTTGGGCTTCAATAAATGAGATAGTCCATCAGTACATCAGGTATGATCAATTTCTAAATATACTGTATATACCATAGTTTGTAGACTCTATAACTTTCACATAGACTAAAAAATATACACACTGATTTGGATTATTTTAATGGAAGAAATGTGCGAGAATACATTTTGGCCTAAATTTATGAAGAAAGATGATTAATTAGCAACATTTTTTAACAGAAACTAAGAAAAATTTGGGGTTTTTTTCAAACTTTTCTTTTTTCTTTTTGTTTATATAGCAAAAAAAAAACCCAATGGTGATTAAGAACCACCAAAACAAAGCCCTATCAGTCTAAAAAAATTATAAAAATTCCATTTGGGTATAGCTTTGCATGACTGAGTGATTGCCAGTGACAGTGCCAAAAGCTGAAAAAGGGCCTGGGCAGGAAGAGGGTGAAGGTGTCTGGTATTGAAGTGGTTAAAGTGAACCTAACTGGGCCAAACATGTTATAAAGTAACAACAGTGCTGGTGTGTGGGCACCACAATTACCTGTGTTAGAATAGTTCCCTATCCAACTGTAGCGCTCACATCTGCAAGGGTCGCTGACTTGCCGCAGGTTTCCTTTCACAGATTAGTGCAACAGCAGCCAGGCACACATCAGAAGTGACTTAGTGTGAATAACACACATGTGTTATTCCACCATCAAGGCTCTAAGGCGCTCCCTGCTCCAGCTGCCTGTGCATCATCTCTGCATTAAATAAGTCAATTTGGGACCTAGCAGGGCTGTCCTTCCATTTGGGGGCCTTTGCGAAGTCACTTCTGAAGCCGAGGGATAACCATTATTCTACACTGGTTGGTCAACCGACAGCCAGTGCGTTTTTATCCAAAAGATATAATTTGCTGCCTCATCCAAAATTGGATGCCTGTGCATATTTATGCATGTATCTTTCATTCTTGAAAACCCTTTACTGAATGTATCTCCTACATATATGATTTTTCTCTTTGCAAATACGCCTCTGAAGAAGGGACACCGTCCTGAAACATGTCAGGCTTCTAGAGAAAATATCCTATTACAAATGGAAGTATACAAAAATTGTTATATGAAAGCAAATTCTATTGTATAAGTACTTTTGTTGAGACTCATGTCCAATGTATCTTGTTTTTATGCTTTTCCAAATAAATAAAATATTTTTTATCTAATTCAATCGTATGGTTCGCCTACAAAGTCCCATTATACTGGGGGGTATATAAGTTCCCTGACTCAAGGGTCTTATTTTGAAAACTATGTTTACCTAACCAGCCTAACAACCTGTTTGAGAGGGTGCTACGCAATTGTTACTCAAGTGGAAGGGCAATCACTCTACTGGAACAAATTCTTCTGTCCCTCTTTCCTCTTCAGTTGTCTCTCATTTTGGTCTGATGTTTGGACTTGTACAATAAGTACTATTTGACTAGCAAGAGTGTAATGCTACACTAAACCTTTCATCCAACATCTAAATCATTTTAAAGCCAGTATAAAGACTGAAAGTGGTGAAAAGGAACTTGTGAGTTTACCCCAAAATGGTTTTTGTATAAAAATTTTTTTACAGCTCATGTAATTGGGGGCATGGCATTTGCTTACATATTTTGTGCTGAAAGCTGCCCCTTGTTCCTATTCCAGAAAATTTGGAGGTGTAGTGTTAGTCCTTATAATAGATTTATTTGTCTTTGCTGAGGCCTGGGCTGTATATGGGAACTTGACTTCTGCCGAATTCAAAATTAAAGTGTATTTGTAACAAATGTGTTTTTTTTTTACGTTTTGGATAGAGTCAAGAAGGGTTATAACCCTGTCAAGTTTTAGTGTGCTCTCTGTGCCCTGTTTGGGAGATTTCCCTTCACTTTTGTCATAGAGACACAGTAGAAAGCTAAAGGAAATCTCTCCAAAGTTTCTAATATCTACACTTTCACATTTTCCCCCGGCTCCTGTTCAGATGACAACTGTAAAATGTTGTATTCCTATTACTTTCTGTCCAGGTTACAGTGGTCACTGGGGCAAGCAGAATCTCCCCAATGAGGTCACAGACAAGGATAAGCATATGATAGAGATTTTAACCCTTCTCTATCCTTTCCAAAAGTCCAGGTTCTTAGCTTGACTTCATTGTGTAAGAAAGGAAGGATCCTGTAAGCCTGTGCAGCTAACAGGATTCTTCCTTTTTCACACATTGACGTCCAAAGCCAGGACAAGCTTTATCCTTTGTTTGCCCTTCCAGCAGTTGGTTCATAGAGCAGGACCTGTCAGAGTCTGAGCACCATCCACAATTTTGGTATTGGTTGACAGCTTAGCTTAACTTTGCAGTTTTTAATTGTTGAATGTTAGAAACTCTTCTCCCCTCCGCAGTTCTGCCATTTGTCAGTTGAATAACAAAGAAAAGAGTTTATCTCTACGGGGCTGGGCAAAATCTAACTTTGACTAAGCGCACTTTTCCAGGATCCAAGGGGGACACGTGGTGGAGTAATTTGAGGACTAACATGGCAAGCAGCCTGCACATCAGCATTCTTATTAGACATTTATTTATATGATTAGGGCTGAAGTTGAAGGTAATGCAGTAAATCACAATGGAGAGTGACACTGACCATTTTTTAACAGCATACATAAGCTAACTGTACTGAACATATTTGGAATCCATCCAGCTAATATTTGAGTAATTAGCCCATGATGTCACCCAGATGGCCTAATTAGCACAGCTGCAAATTGGGAATTGAAAGCGTTTTTTTTTTTGTTTGTTTTTTTAAATACTCACATATCTAATTAACAGCAATTCTGGCCTTACATATGGTGATTTTCTGGCAGTTTAAGTCGTTTTCAACTATCTTTTAATCTCAAAGGAGATGTATTTTGTTATACGACAGGGGTGGTTGTGGATTTCCTTAATACATGTGATGTTTTTTGTTTTTGTAATCGGGGGGGGGGGCAGAGCTGTGTGTGTGTGCTTACAGATGTTTGTGTGTGGGGGCCTGACATATATACAGATGAGGGGGCAGCTGAGTGCATACAGGTATGATCAGTAAAGGGGGGTGCCAGATATAGGAAAGATCATATCATCTGTCCTGTTCTGTATACAGCTATATACACCCATCTTCCTTCCTGTATTCCTCCATCATCCCCAACTGCAGATATACATCATCTGTCCTGTATATATAGCTGTACACAGGACAGATGAGATATATCTGCAGTCAGTTATGATGGAGGAAGGTCTCGATATACAGGTATATATCCACCTTCCATCCTGTATATAGAGACCTTCCTCCATCAACACTGACTGCAGATATATACATCATCTGTCCTGTATACAGCTATATACACCCACCTTCCTTCCTGTATATACTAATACCATCCACCCCCTATATATACACATACTGTACACCTTTCGTACTGTACAGGCCATCTTTTATGGGTACAATGAGGCTGTAATTGATGGGCACATGCCTGCGCTTTATGTGATAATGATTAAGCCCCTCCCCTTCATTACATTGTCAAAAAAAGGGGTGGAGCATGGGTGACCTAAAATGATGCCCCCCCCCCCAAAGAAAGTTCTGCGGATGCCCATGGGCACACAGCCACATACCACTAGTAATGCACTCCCTAATTTAAACTAAGTGTTGCTGTTCAGTTACACTAACTGCATTTTAAAACAAAAATTCCAGGAATTCAGCTCCTTTTTGAAAAGAAATGCACACCATATGTTAAGTCCAAGAAGGTTCATGACACCTTCTTGGCTTATCTCTTTTACATCTGACAAGTTTATGCTGAGGATACACTCCAAGAGAAGCACACAGCAGTTTTGCCCTCCCCTCTGCAGCCCATTTACAGAAGCCTTTGTATTTTGTGAATGTGCTCACATAATACAAAGGCTTCTGTGATTGGGCAGGAGGAGGGGAGAGGCAGGATATAGCAGCTGCAGCAACTCTACTGTTGACAATGCTGAGACCAGAAGGTCCAGCGTTGGGTTCCTAGAACTACAGCAATAGGTCAGTTAAAAAAACGGAACCAAAAATGCACCTCCCTGTTGAAATGCATCGAAAACGCAGCAAGAACGCATCAATAACGCACCCATGTTGCAGTTTTTGAGTCACATGACCTATTAAAAACACACCATAGGCGCAGTAAAATCATAGTAAAATTGCAGAAAAATCGTGGCAAAATCATATGCGTTTTCGCACCGTTATAGGCACCTTTTTCTCTATCAGCAAAATGCCGAAAACACGAAGACGAAATTTTGTTGCATCTCTAGACAAGACTATGCCTCCCCTTGTTCTATTCTCTATAACAACTTTTTGCTGTCTTATTAAGAACACGTTTAGGGCTCTTTCACACTGCTCCATTGCAATATGAATCGGTGCAATAAATTTAAAACAACTCATAATGTGATTTTGATGTGTTTTTGATGCATTTGCGTTGAGTTTTTCCTCTAGACATGTGACTGGACACAGGACTTCCCACAGGCACGTTGCTTTTTTGATGTGTTTTGGATGCAGTTTCCATTTATTTCAATGGAGAGGTGCATCTTTGGTGTTGTTTTTTTTTTACTGCACCAAACATGCACTTAAATGGAGCAAGCAGAACTTTTAAAAATGCAACTAAAACACAATGGACCAGTGTGGAGAGTTCCATAGGATTTAAAGGGATGCATTTTTCATGCTCATAAACTGATCAGTGTGAAAGGGCCCTTAGTTTTTTGGTTTTTCTTTTCTTTTCTTGTTTTTGAGCAGTTTTTTTTGCCTTAATACAAACAAATTAATTTTTTGCTTTTTTTATACCTCTAAAGCTGGTTATACAAACAGGTTTGGTGCTCCCATTCTTTTAGAAATTTTAGTAAACCCCTCTGGGTTAAGTTGCTGGTGAGTCTTTAGGTGAGTCTCACCCATTAAGTTCAGCACTCCTACATTATTATTATACAGGATTTATTTGGTGCCAACAGTTTGCACAGCGCTTTACAATATAAAAGAGACAATACAGCAACAATACAATTCAATACAAGAGGATTAAGAGGGCCTTGCTCCTCTGGAGAAGTCCTGAAGTAGAGCATAGGAGGAAGAGACAAGAGAGCTAGAGAGCAGTAGGTCTTCGGAGTAGTAGAGAGGACGGTTTAAGTGATATTTATAGACAAGATTGGTGTAATTTGGGGCAGAGTTGTAAATGCCTTTGTATGTTATTGTTAATGTTTTGAATTTTATTAATTGGGCAATATGAAGCCAGAGGAGGGATTGGCAGAGAGGGGTGATGGAAACAAAATGGTTAGTAAGGTGGATGAATCTGGCAGCAGCATTCATGACTGATTAAAGAGGAGATAGCCTTCGGAGAGGAGGGAGTTACAATAGTCAAAGCGAGAGATTATGATGGAGTGAATAAGTTGCTTAGTGGTTTCAACGGTTAAAAAGGGGCATATTTTTGGGGTGTTATGGAGATGAAGTCTACAAGATTTAGACAGTGATTGGATTTGGGTCTGTTCCCTGGCATGAGGGGAGGGACTGATAGCTGTATTATTGATCTTGATGGAGAAGTCAGGGGAGGGGGCACGAGCAGGAAGGAATATTATGAGCTCAGTCTTAGAAAGATGGTGTGGAAGTGGTGTGACATCCATGCTGATATGTCGGTTAGTAAGTTAGTAGACCGAGTAGTCCAACGAGTCTGCCCTTTTTTTCTTTTTGTTAACTTTATTGTCTGACTATAGATCTTTGTTTGTCCCAAACATGTTTGAAGCCATTTACTGTTCACTGTCTCACTACCTCTGCTGGAAGTTTATTCCAAGCATCAACTACCCTTTCAGTAAAATAATACTTTCTAAGATTAGTTTTGAACTTTCTTCCAGTTAGTTTGAGGTCATGTCTCTGTGTTCTTAATTTTGGTTTCATATTGAAAAATAACTGCCCTCCTGAACCCTATTTACCCCCTTGATGTATTTAAAGGTTTCAATCATGTCTTCCCTTTCCATTCTTTTCTCCAGACACACATATTAAGTTCCTGAAGTCTCTTCTGATATGTTTTATCCCCCAGACCTTTCACCATTATTGTTACCTGACTCTGGACTCGTTCTATTTTATCTTTGTGTAAGTGAGGTCTCCAGAACTGGACACAGTATTCTAAATGAGTTCTCACTAAAGATCTTTATAGGGGAATCAGAACCTCCTTCCTCTTGCTGGTGATCCCTCTAGTGATGCATCCTAGAATTCTATTTGCTTTTCCCACTGCCTGGTCACACTGTTTGCAATGGAACTGGAAAGCGTGGCAGTTTATCAAGTGACCAAGGCAGGATGTGTAGATTGAGAAGAGGAGGGGTCTGGGGGCAGAACCTTGAGGGACCCCTACAGAAAGAGGAAGTGCAGAGGAGAGGACAGAGTTATAGGTAACACTGAAGGAACACTGTGATAGGTAGGAGGAGAACCAGGAAAATCTTGAAGGCCAAGAGGGTGCAGTTTTTTGAGGAGAAGGGGCTGGTCAACAGTATCAAAGGACACAGGGAGGTTTAGTATTAGTATTTAGTAGTAGTATGAGTATGGAGTAGTGGTCCTTGGTTTTAGCAGTTAGTAAATCATCACAAAGATTGCACATACTATATCTATGGAAGAGTAGAGGTGTCACCCTAGGACAGGGCTATGCCTCCCCTTTTTCTGTTTTCTATAACATAGGGCAAACACATCTGTAGTCCACAGAGATAGCTGGAAACAATGCTAACTAACAGGAATGCAGCACAGGCAGAGAGCACAGAAAGTTATCAACTTAAACAATTTATCAGAGAATCAACAAGTTTGGCATTTATTCAACAGATGTAACAAAATGTATTACATTAGTATTTACTAAGCCAAAAGGGAGCAAATAAAAGAAGTGCATTGTTCATGTTTACATACACTTTAACCTCTAAACTACCGTAGCCACGTATGAGTTAAAACACCTTTTAAATATAAAGCTACCTTTTATGTTTTAATGTTTCAGCAAGGCGATAATAAATTTATAACATGACAGAGAAAGCTCAAGTGCCTGGTCTTCCATGATAGTAATAGCTGATAGTTTTCGGTGTCCATTAGAAAGGTATGCTGGATAAATACGTGTTTCCCCCAGGAATCAGAGAGAGTCTTTGCGAATCCCTTTGCAGTCAATTGTCTGAATCTACCATCAGGTTAATGTTGCAGCAGTATTATTGGCAGTGGCTAAAAAGCAGTGGCTCTGTATTTAGTTCAGAGGTGATTACCAGGCTTGGAACCTGTACAGATATCACTTTTTTTTTGGATGGGAACATGGAGTCGGTGGATATGAAAGATCTGGTAGGAAAAAAGTTTTTTTTAACATGCTTGTTTTTCTTGCTATGTATCTTGCTTGCTTTGCTATTGGCTTTTAGACACTTATTCTACATCAGTTTGCTTTTTAATTAGCAGTATGTACACTTATCCAATTTAAGAGGTTCTTTGGCTTATTCATTTAATTGCAAAGTTATAGGCTTAACTTTTTCTTTCATTTTAAATTTTCATATCTCTAATTATAATTTTAAAAAGATAAATGTAGAGGTTGTTACTGCTAGAAATATTTAATAATAATAATGAGCTTATGCGGGTACTTTTGATTAAAGTAGCAACCAGCAAGTGCACTTGGCAAAGATTTGACAAAATGATTTATTATAACTTTGAGAAACACTGCGCTAAATTTTTCAATTCTAGATTTTTTTTCTGGAAATAAAATGTATAGCAGCATGTACTTAACCAGCTGCAGATGTTAGGCGTGCTATGTATGGACAAAAAAAAAAAAAACGTAATCAAAGAACACAGGCCGTTCGAAGCATGCCCTGACCCTCTCCCCCAACTATTTTTAACAGAAATTGGACTTGCAAGTAATATATATATATAGCAGCTGGCTGTTACATTATAGTTATTTTGTGTTTATTCTGTTTTATTCATAAGGAATGTGAATTTTGATGTGCATACGATGTCAGTTAAGCAAACTTACAAATTAAAAAAAAGAAGTAAAAAATGTATTTCTATTTACCCCCTTATTATCGTTTAGGTTAACTCCAGTCAGCCCTAATAAACTACTTCACCTTCACTTACAGTAGGTAGTATATTTCTGCTAATGCTTTTTTTGTGTTAGTATTTTTTTAACCATTATAATTTTTTTGTTTAAATTTATTTCATTAGTAAGTTTTTTTCTTCTTTTAGTGTTACATTTAAAATGTGGCTGTTTCATTTGTAAATAGCTTTGTAATGCCTTTTACCAGAAAAACTATTTTACTGTCATTATAAATAGGACAAAAATTAAGTATAGAATAAAATTTACACATTTTATCTACAGTACTGCTAATTATTATTTAAAGTAAAATTGTTCAAAGTAGAAAAAGTGCACTTTTACCCTTTTTTTTACATATTTTTGTCTATAGATGGCATAGAAAATAAAATCTGTTTTCAAGTCAATATCACCAAAAAAAACAAAAAAACCTTGTTTGCCATACTATAGGTATAACTTTGGGAAGTTAAATATGCCAAAGTCATATCAATTGGCTAAATGTAAAAATTTCTTTAGTTCATAAGGGGTCTGCAAGAGCTGAACTGAGTAAACTATACAAAATACATATTGTGAAAAAATATTATTTGATCACAAAAAATGTTTTTGAATTTAAGTATTCAAATTAAAATTATATATGTTTCCATTATGCAAAGTCGTGTTTTGAAAGAGTCTGAGAGTCGTAAGCAGCAAGATCTGACCTTTATGATTCATATAATGTTTACTATAATAATACACATTAGTTATTCCTACAAAATTGAAAAAGGCAAGAATTATTTTTAAAGTAAAGTTGTTAATCTCCTTTTTTTTTATAGAACAGGAAAAAGTACACACATTTTTTAAACTAAAAAAAAATGTGTTTTTTTTTGTAAAATTACCCCTTTAGGATAAGAGCTATTGACATTATTTAATACCTGGAGCAATGCTTATGTTGTATAATCATATATACAAGTGTGCTATTTTTAGTTAAAATCATCAGAAGTTGAATATGTAAGGTGTTTATTGGATGCTATCTTTACAACTTGCCTCAGGCCACAGTTCCTTCCTTTAAAAAAAAAAAAATAGACAGCGATTTACTATTTGCTGCAATCACAAAGTTGGGTTCTTATCTATTCCCTTTCATCAAAACTGTTCAATGACAGCCCGACCACTGCCATGTGAACTGTCATGTGAACTGGCATACACCATGTGAACTGGCATACAGTTAATAACACTGGACTGTTTCCTGACATGGTTTTGAGATATATTTGAGAAAGAAGGGGTTCAAGAGCAATATCAAGTGAAACCAAACGCTAAGCTGACAATACTATTCAGAATAGACTGCAACTTGGTTAATATGAGAAAGTTCAATCAGTTTGCCTTATTCTGTGTTACATGTAATTATTTATAGTCATGATGCAGATAGACCCTCACAGGGTCACTGGGAGTGTACTTCCTGAAGCTTGTCCTGTGTAGCTCTCCCTGTTTTTGGGTCTTTGTGCTTTTCTATGCAGTGTTAATAGTCATGGGTGGTGGAGGGGTGGGCAGGGTGATTTACATAATTTCCTGAAATCATTACAACACCCTGCCTTAGTACTGCAAGAGCTCTCAGTCCTGATACAAGCAGTGGGCTGGCTCTTGCCAGAAGTTATGCAAATATCAAAATGTTCTGACGTGTAGATATCAGTCTGGAAAAATGGGAATTTCTAGGCAGACCGCCTCAGCTAATGCTCACTCACATTCCATATCGGGTGTCAGGAAGCTGCTGCGACATGACGGTCGCACAGACGTGCGCATGCTCATACTATTGACCATGGAATTGTACACAGGAATGCGGGCACGCACAGGAGTGCATCCACAGTCTCCACTGGTGCCAGATGGCATATTTAAAAGGATGCTCAGACTCATGCTCAGCACTGACTGGTCTTCAGGTGTTTCCTTGTGTCCTGCTTGAATCTTGTATGATATCTGTTGCTGACCTGGCTTGTTATTGACCTGACCTTGGAACCTATTTATGCTTTTGATCATCGGTTCCTGAACTCGGCTTACTCCTGACCTTGCTCCTGTCTGATGCTTTGGTACCTCATTGCTGACTCCGACTATCCTTCTGACTAAACTTCTGTCTCCTGTTTGGCTTTACGTTACCTCTGAGTGCCTGCGCTGGCTGCCAGCTCCAGTGGACAAGGTGTGCTCCTGTCTCAAGCCTGCTGGAAACTCCAACTAGCCATGCATCCTGAACCTGCAGTCCTGGTGGAGTGTCCATTTAACTTTGGCTGATCTATCTGGCATCATCTCAGTCCCTGACCTGACTCTCTGCCTGACCCACCAAGTCTACAACTCCAGTCACAAGCTCTGCAATCAGCACCTGCAGGCCCTCCTTTTCCTCCTGTCCCTTGACACCATCTGTTCCACTCTCAGTGGGGCCTGGGCTGAAGATACAAGAGAGGCCGGCCTCATCAATTTAGGCTTCTACCAGGTATGTGACACTGGGCCTTTATGATTAATAGAACTGAAATCCAATCATTAAAAGGAGCAGGCCCCGGAAAGGAAAGCTGAAGAGAAAAATGCTAGATGATGCTGAACATCCTTCAGCCAGGAAATGAGGCAGACTCTGGCTGACTTGCTGAAGCTTTAATCAGGGCTGAACCTGGACGGTTGCACAGAGTGCCTTGAGCTGAGGCAGAGGGGGGGGGCGCCAAAGCTCAAGTGGCACTCAGGGCCGGCGCTACCTATAGGCAGGAAAGGCTCCAGCTGGCCTAGAGCGCACACCAGTCAGGGGCACTGCGCTGGCGCTCACTGGTGTCGCTATGGGCAGAGGCAGATCACAGGGGCCTAATGCATGTAGCGGGTGCCGTGAATCCCCCTTCCGCTTGCTCTCCCCGCTGCCAAATGATAGGAACAGGTCAGAGGAGGAGAAACTATGCTGCCCTCCCCCCCCCCCCACTCGAGCCACCACTGTAAGAAGAAGGCTCTCTGTTTCCTGCCCTATCCCCCTCCCTCCTTCTGTCAGCAGCGGGGAGCAGAATAGCAGGAGATCAGAGTGGCTGTGTCTCTGTGTGGAGAGAGCAGCTGCAGGCACTTCTCCCCCCCTCTCCTCCTCGTGCTGCTGTACTCAGGAACGGCACTTGCCAGAACAGCCGCTATTCAAAGTAAGCCGCTCTGAGACTGCCAAACCTGGATAAAAGTAAACGCCCAATCAGCCTCACAGGTGCCGGCTCTGCACAAGGTATGGAAGAAGAAAAAGGAGGATCCTGGACACCCGCACTCAATGAAGAAGAAAGCACCCTTATTGTGACAAAAATAACCAAAACAGGTCACATCAAAAGTGGATGTTGCAGGACAGCAGTTAACGCGTTTCACATCTACTGATGCTTACACAGCCGCTAAGTTTCTTCCCTCTTCTTATTGTCCAGGGGAAAAAAAGGAGCAGAAAGGAGGATCGTGGGACATGTAGTCCCTAGGACTGGCGGGCCCATTGCAACCCTAATGGGAAAACTGCAGCTCCCAGTATGCCCAGCTGAAGGGAAGGGAGAGAGCCAGGCTATGGGTGGCGAGTAACACACCGCATCTGGTGGCAGGTGACGATGACAAGTGACATGCTGCATCTGGTGGCAGATGACAGTGGCAAGTATCACTGCATCTGGCAAGTAACACCCTGCATCTGGTAACAGGCAAAAGTGGCAAGAGACACGCTGCATTTGATGGCAGGCGATGGTGGCAAGTGGCATGCAGAATCTGGCAGCAGGCGACAGTGGGAAGTGATACACTGCATCTGGCAGCAGGTGATGGTAGCAAGTGACACACTGCATCTCGCAGCAGGCGACAGTGGCAAGTGACATGCTTCATCTGGTGGCAGGCGATGGTGGCAAGTGACACGTGGCATCTGGTGGCAGGTGACGGTGGAAAGTGACAGGCTGCATCTGGTGGCAGGTGACGGTGGCATGCTGCATCTGGTGGCAGGCGATGGTTTCAAGTGACAAGCTGCATCTGGTGGCAGGCAACGGTGGCACGCTGCATCAGGGACAAGTGATAAGTTGTTGAGTGTTATCCTCGGGTGTTGTGCCATTGACTCATTTTTGCACCCAGGGATCTGTGACCCTAGGATCGGCCCTGCTTCTAATGCACACTGTGGAATGCTCACAGTGTTTAATGAGATCAGAGTAAGCAATTTCAGTACAGAAGAGGAGCCTTTACAACTGTGCTGGACTGTAGGGAAGGCTGTAGGTCAGCTTTCATCTAACAGTACATAAGGCCTCTTTATCAATAATGACTTTTTTTTATTATCATGCTTTCTGCTTATGAGAAACAGCAAAATCACTATATTATAAAAAAAAAAAAAGTATGGTGGCTTAGGAATGGATTTTCATTAACAGCAATGCATGACCAACCAATATCTAAAAAATTGCCTTTTTGTCTCTGTCATCTGTAGGCCCATGCCTACTGTACCTAATGGTAAACCTTACCCTGGGTGAGCTGGTGCATGAAAGAGAAACGACAGTATTGAGCAAGTTGGGTGCGTTCATTGGATTCGCCAAATCTTATTTTTCAGTTTTGAAAGTGCTGCTTTAGCTTATCTGATATCACAAAATTAAGTCTCCTGTTTATTTATTTTATAGGCAGGTTTTAACAGAGCGTAAAGTCAGACTTGGCATAAAGTATTTGACAGATAAAAGTAAACAAAGAACATATCAGTACTTTTGTGAATTTTAATAACATTAACGTCCTTTGGCAAGGTTTCTAACCATACCTAATATTTCCAGACTATTGATTTTACTACAGAAATAGGTTACACAAAGAAAGATGTACTTAAAGCCCCATTCCAGGCTAAAGATGACCCCCTCCCCCCACACCATTTTAACCCATCCTGCTAATGTTTGCACTTGGTGAAGCCAGATATACTCATACAAAACCCCTGTGCAGGGGCCACGGCACCACCATTTCAGGGTGTGGGGGACTGCTGGTCCAGCACTACCATGTAACTGGAGACTGCCAATCCCCTCCACTCACCTCAGTAGTCTTTAGGATCCAAAAAGTACCCCCTGGGCATCTACTAGGAAATGTCCGGGCATCTACTAGGAAATGTCCACATCACACAGGCAGTGACCTGGACATTTGCTATTGGATGCCCAGAAGAAGGATCCATCCAGAAAGGAGAAAATCTAGGCCAGAGGAGTCACATAACTATGGCTTCAGGTAAGTAAATAAGGGCTTTTAGCTATTTTTTTTTACTAAAACGACCAGTTAGAGGGGATTCAGAGAGAGATGCAGGAGAGGGGCAGCTTTGTCCCAAAGAGGGGCTTCAAAGCTCCAACTCCATGAAAAAGAAAAAGATTACCCTTGCAGTGCGACTCCATACCCTGCAAGGGTTAAATGCTCATTATGTCAAGGAAATTGCAGAACAGGCTCTATTGCCTATCTGAGTCCTCCCTCCAGTCAGCTAAAGTGCTCTCCTTTGTCTGAAGCCTCAGTCCAGTTGAGGAGCCTAATGGCCCGTGCACACGATCTGAAAAAAATACAGCTTTCAAATCAATCGTACGATAATCGAATCGTTAGTACACAGCTTTCGATAGCCGATCATGCCAGTTGATCCGATTCTATCCGATCAAACAAGCACAAACATTATTCTCGTACGATACCAGATCGCACGATTTTTGTTTAATCAGTACAGTTGTCATCCGAAAATACAATACAATACACTACAACACATGACATCACATCCGATTTTTTTTTCCTGTCGTACGAGAATTTTCATAACTTTAATAAGCTCATCAAGTTCGATATACGACTAGCATGCAAAAAAAACCCAAAAAAAACGGTTGATTTGTTGTCCGATATTCAGATTGTGTGTGGGGCATTGCAAGCTGTCTTTGGCTGCATTTCTGTTTAGTAACAATGATAACCCAGATAGCAAGCGATTGAGCTGCAAGTTTAAAAGTGACTTGCTAAGCTATTTCTAGACTTACCAGGCTTCACAAGTTTGTTGCTCAATTGCAGCAAGTCCGCATTGCATGACTCCAGATCAACTTTTTTTTTGCAAATATTTTGCAAGTCTGCTGCAAGTTCTGGTTATGTTGTGCAATAGTCATCCCACCACAGGGGTCACTGTAGCTGAATTTTCATGCTGTAGACTTGCTGAGCTCTTGCTGTAGACTCACCACTGCAACTTTGCGCTTGCTAGAGACTTGGCACACAAATTTGTTACAAATTGGAAAAGTGTCAACTAGAAGTTGTGCTTCAAGTGCTCTGCAAATGTACAACTTACAGGTACCAGTGAAAATGTGCAGCAAGTTAACAGTCTTACAATTCAACAGTGCCACACATTTGTGGCAAGTTATCATTGCTATCAGGGAAGGAAAATGTGAGATCCGGACAAGGGAGAGATTCCCCCACCGGGCCCCTATACACAGACTTTACTGGCACATCATGAGATCACCATAAATAAAATAAATGTTTTATTACAATCTGTAGCCAGTAGAGGGTATCTGCAACAATTTTATTGGTGGGCATATCTTGCCCTGATTTTTATGTATTGTTTACATTTTAATCAGATTATAATAAAACATTTAATTGTATTTATGGTGATCTTGTGATGTGCCAATAAAGCCTGTGTATATGGTCCAGTGGGGAATCTCTCCCTTGTCCGGATCTCACATTTTCCTTCTCAGATAGCAAGGATAACTTGCCACAAATTTTGGCAGTGTTGAATTGTAAAACTGTTAACTTGCTGCACATTTTCACTGGCAAGCTGTACACTTACAGAGCACTTGAAGCACAAGTCCTAGTTGACACTTTTCCAATTTGTAGCAAATTTGTGTAGCAAGTCTCTAGCAAGAGCAAAGTTGCAGTGGTGAATCTACAGCAAGAGTTCTGCAAGTCTACAGCATGAAAATTCAGCCACAGTGACCACTTTGGTGGGATGACTATTGCACATCATAACCAAAACTTGCAGCAGTCTTGCAGAATGTTTGCAAATAAAGTTGATCAGTTTGAAAGTTTCTATTTGGTTTATGTTTAATAACAATGGTTTTGCTTTACGTCCCATTAAAGCCTATTTTATTTAACCCATGTATTTTAACATCACATATACACATTAGCCATTCTTTTAACTGCTTGCCGACCAGCCGCCCCAGTTGTTCTGCGGCAACATGGCTCGGCTGCGCGAATCGCTGTCATGTTATGTCGCTTCCCTTTATGTCCACTAGGGGCGCACACGCGCGCCCCCTGCTCGTCCTCGGAGCCAAAGCGAGTGCCCGGCGGTCGCAATAGCCACCGGCTCCCGCAATCGCTCAGGGCACACAGAGAACCGGGATCTGTGTGTGTAAACACACAGTTTCCGATTCTCTGAAGGGAGAAGAGACTGATCGTCTGTTCATACAGAGTATGAACAGCGATCTATCTCTTCCTCTACACAGTCCCCTCCCCCCTTCAGTTAGAACACACACTAGGGAACACAATTAACCCCTTGATCGCCCCCTAGTGTTAACCCCTTCCCTGCCAGTGACATTTTTACGTATAAATGCCAATGGTCCCAAAATAGTGTCAAAATTGTCCGATGTGTCCGCCATTATGTCACAGTTTCGATAAAAAACGCAGATCGCCGCCATTACTAGTAAAAAAATAAAAATAAATAAAAATGCTAGAAATCTATCCCCTATTTCGTAGACGGTATAACTTTTGTGCAAACCAATCAATATACACTTATTGCAATTTTTTTTTACCAAAAATATGTAGAAGAATACATATCGGCCTAAACTGAGGGAAAAAATATTTTTTTATACATTTTTGGGGGATATTTATTATAGCAAAAAGTAAAAAATAATGTGTTTTTTTCAAAATTGTCACTGTTTTTTGTTTATAGCACAAAAAATAAAAACCACATAGGTGATCAAATACCACCAAAAGAAAGCTCTATTTGTGGGAAAAAAAGGACGTCAATTTTGTTTGGGTGTAACGTCGCACGACTGCGCAATTGTCAGTTAAATGTGACGCAGTTCCGAATCGCAAAAAGTGCTCTGGTCAGGAAGGGGGTAAAATCTTCCGGGGCTGAAGCGGTTAATTGGTGCTAGCTCACATCTGTGCACCATGCGTTGGCCCAAAAACATCATATCCATTGTTTGATTTGCTGATGCATGTTAAAGGGTCTTTTGATGACAATAGCAACACATAAAATTGTGTATAAATGCGCGTCACAAACATATATCAACACAAGTTGATAATGAAATAGCATATCATGCACTGTGTGAAGTGCATTGCATCCACAGGAGAATCTCCATTGCAGCATTTTTGTGTAATGGGCCCTCTGGTGGATTCTATATAAAAATATATTAACAGCTTCCTGACCAGAGCACTTTTTCCGATTGGGAATTGCGTCACTTTAACTGACAATTGTGCAGCCGTGCGATGTTGCACCCAAACAAAATTTACGTCCGTTTTTTCCCCACAAATAGAGCTTTCTTTTGGTGGTATTTGATCACCTCTGCGATTTTTATTTTGTGCGCTAAAAACAAAAAAAGAGCGACAATTTAAAAAAAAAAGCAATATTTTTTACTTTTTGCTATAAAAAATATCCCCCAAAAATATATTAAAAAAACTAATTTTTTCCTCAGTTTAGGTCAATATGTATTCTTCTACATATTTTTGTTAAAAAAAAATCGCAATAAGCGTATATTGATTGGTTTGGCAAAAGTTATAGCGTCTACAAAATAGGTAATAGTTTTATGGCATTTTTATTAGTAATGGCAGCGATCTGTTATTTTTATCGTAACTGCAACATTATGGCGGACACATTGGACACTTTTGACACTATTTTGGGACCATTGTCATTTATACAGCTATCAGTGCTATAAAAATGCACTGATTACTGTGTAAATGACACTGGCAGGGAAGGGGTTAAACACTAGGTGGCGATCAAGCGGTTAAGTGTGTCCTAGGGAGTGATTCTAACTGTGGGGGGATGGGCTACCTAGGACATAACAGTGATCACTGCTCCCGATCACAGGGAGCAGTGGATCTCTGTTATGTCACAAGGCAGAATGGGGAAATGCCTTGTTTACATAGGCATCTCCCCGATCTGTGGCTCTGTGACATGATCGTGGGACACCGGTGGACATCGAGTCCACTGGACCCGCTAGCACAGTCACGCTGTATGCAGCGGGCGCGTGCGCTAGCCCGGCCAATTAAAGGGGACATACAGGTACGCCCATTTGCCCACCGCTACCATTGTGCCGACGTATATCGGCGTGCAGCGGTCGGCAAGTGGTTAAAAACTCATGCAAAACTTGGCTTGTTCCAACCTGACAAGGGTGTGTGATGCTGACGCCAGTGTACCAGCTGCACTACATTATATTGACTCTATCAGCTGCTGTAATATTTTAAAATATTATTAAAATAGGAACAGAATCCTCTTCTGTAAAAAGGTCTGGTCACAATAATAATCCTCAACCTCTCCTCTCATTTCTGGGTCATTGGAAATCCCAGGGCAGGGAAAAAGTGGGACAGAAAGTCACATTGAGAAAAAGGAGCTTGAATCGTATATGATATCAATGCATCGCAAGCTACTTTTATTATGATTGCTGAATGCTGTATTTTATGGTCATTTTGCAGTGCTGAGAGTTCATAATGATAATGAACACGCTGTTCAGCATAAGAATAATGTTGCTCTTGTTCTTCGGCTATCTACATTCTGAGCATTCCATCTTGGTGAAATGATTTTTTTCCAGATATAAAGAGACAATTTATGAAATTAAAGTAAACTCGTCACAAATCTGTGGAGATGCAAACTCAATTTATGTTGAAAAAATACAAAAATAGAGGTTGCCTAATGTGAGAAAAAATAGATGCCCAAGTGATTGATATGTCCAGACAGGGACATTGCTAGATCTGCAAAAGATCTGGGGCTAGAGCCCATAGCAGCAGTCACCAACCTTTTTGCACGCCCGCGGGGGGGGGGGGGACCTAAGCAATTTTTCACGGGTGATGGCTGGTGTTGGCGCTTCAATCATCATGGCACCATGGTTGATATGGTGTCAGGGTGATTAAAGTGCATTATTTCTATTGTTACATTCTAATATATAATGAAGTGGTTCAACTCACCATACTGCAGAATCAGTGGGAGCCCTGGGCGTGTCACTTACCACATCTCCTACCACCATTTGCAGATTGCCACATCTCCTGCCACCATTTGCAGATTGTCACTTGCCACGTCTCCTACCACTATTTGCAGATTGTCACTTGCCACATCTCCTGCCACCATTTGCAGATTGTCACTTGCCACATCTCTTGCCACCATTTGCAGATTGTCACTTGCCACGTCACATGCCACCATTTGCAGATTGTCACTTGCCATGTCTCCTGGCTCTATTTGCAGATTGCCACATCTCCTGCCACCATTTGCAGATTGTCACTTGCCACGTCTCCTGCCACCATTTGCAGATTGTCACTTGCCGCGTCTCCTGCCACCATTTGCAGATTGTCCCTTGCCACATCTCTTGCCACCATTTGCAGATTGTCATTTGCCACGTCACCTGTCACCATTTGCAGATTGTCACTTACCATGTCTCTTGGCTCAATTTGCAGATTGCCACATCTCCTGCCACCATTTGTAGATTGTCACTTGCCACCTGATGTGGATTGTAACTTGCCATGCCAGCCAGTGCTACCAAATGTGCATTGAAGCTGCATTGGTGGCAGGCTGACAGCACTGGTCCATTTAGTGAGAGCAGGAGAGCGGTAATGCAGTGAGAGATGATGTCATCTCGCTGCTCCCCGCTGCACCTCCGACATTGAAGCAAGGGGCTCTGGCTGCAAAGTGGAGCTCCATGATGACAGGAAGCACGTGACCTCCACTCCATCATGCTGTGAGGGTGGAAGAGCGCTGATATGTGACGAGCAGTGAGAGATGATGTCATCTCTCTGCTGCTCGCCGCACCTCGCTCCCAAATTGAAGAGGCCCGGCTGTGAAGAGCGCTGATGTAGAGCAGGCAGAAAGAGATGTCATCTCTGCTTGTCCGCCCGCTTCTCTCTTCTCCTCCAGCCTCTCTCATGCAGCCAGCCTGCAACCCGCTGGTTAGGCAGGGACCCTGCAGCAAGAGACTCGGGGCTATGTGCCCCAGATCCGGGGCTATAGCCCCAATAGCCACCCCCTAGCAACGCCCCTGTGTCCAGAGCTAAATTTATACCATTAATGAAAGATATCAACTCACCTCCTGTTTCCATGACAACATTTTGTATTTCTCTCCTCTTTTGGGGGTAAATAGTGCAGGTAGTGTCGTTTTTGGAAGAGGGGGGGTTATGACAAATGGCCCTTTCCATACAGGATTTTGCCCTAAACCTTTAGGTAAATAAGAGAGCCAAAACCTTCACTAAGTAGAAGGGTGGGTTTGATAAGTTTTTATGATAAAGTTGGCAGTGCCTCCACCAAAGACAGGGCCTCTGTGAACAGATAGGAAATTAATCAGTAATCTAAACAAAGTAATTGGAAGCAGAAGAACTACTGCCACCACCATATAACATTAACCATAACATAAATGCACACCAGTATAGACATAAGACAAGCTTTATATAAGAAAAGATTATTAATATTATATACATTCAATGATTCAATGTACAAACAGGTATTATTAGCAAAGGGCCCAGCAAGAGTCCTGATGGAATTATGCACCCAGGCATATATAGTTATTAATAAAGATATTTTCAGATGAATGTTGCATCAAAGTTCAGTTGCATGCACACAGATGAGGAGATCCTCCAACCATTGTCCAACCAGCCTGGAACGCAGCTTCTCACCAGCAGAAACTGTGGTGTGGCACTGGAACTCAGAGTCAGCCCATCTAACCTGCGTCTTTGTCCTTGTTTGCTGCTATTCTGTCATGCAACTGGACCTCTAACTATCAAGTTGCTGTCAGATAACTAACCTGGCTGTAGCTTATGCTGGTTATTGAGCCCAGAAGGGACAGAGCTAACTAAAATAATAGGAGCTGCATATAAACTCTATTTCAATAAACAGGTAAACCTACTAATTAGGGATGAGCTTTATGTTCAGGTCGAACATGAGTTTGACTCAAACATTGGCTGTTCGAGCGTTCGTCGAAATACAAACATTATGGGTCGTTTGCGCCAAATTAGAGCGGCGCGTCACGCCACATAATGCACTGCGACATCGCAGTGCATTTCTGTCTGATGATTGGCCAAGCATGCACTATGACCTGCATGCTTTGGCCAATTACAGCGCCGTCAGCAAAGAGAGCCATAATTGGCCAAATGCAGAGTGCCTTTGGCCAATTATGGCTCAGGGGGTTAAGTCCATGCCCCACACTATAAATGGCCGCCTGCACATCGGCACTGTGTAGTGTGCTGCTGGCGTTGACCGAGAGAGAGTGTCATTTCATTTAGATTGAGCAGGCAGGCGATTCAGTTAGCTGCAGTGTATTTAATATATATATATACAGTCAGTCTTGTATATATATATCCACTGTATCCAGTTTAGCTATATCTGACTGCAGTCTGTTCCTGGTGTACTGTTTCTAATATACTTCAGGCAGGCAGGTGATTCAGCTAGCTGCAGTACATTTAATATATATACAGTCTCCTACATATATATATATATATATACACTGCATTCTAGTCTTGCCAAGCCTATATCTGACTGCAGGCCATTCCTGGTGTACATTTTCAAATACACTTTTAGGCAGGCAGGTGATTCAGTGAGCTGCAGTGCATAAAATATATATTCAGTCTCCTACATATATATCCACTGCATTCTAGTCTAGCCAAGCCTATATCTGACTGCAGGCCATTCCCGGTGTATGTTTTCAAATACACTTTCAGGCAGGCAGCCAGGTGATTCAGTGGTCTGCAGTGCATAAAATATATATATACAGTCTCCTACATATATCCACTGCATTCTAGTCTAGCCAAGCCTATATCTGACTGCAGGCCATTCCTGGTGTACTTTTTCTAGTAAAGTTCAGGCGGTATTTTGCTAATAAAATTTTACAGCATGTCTGGAAGGCCACCAAGGAGAGGCAGACGCTTACAGGCCACTAAAAGAGGGCAAGCAGGCTCTGTGTCTACAGCCAACAGTGCTGGTCGTGGACATTCTCAGCACGTGGCCTTGGGGCACACTTTTTCTTTTTTCGTCAGCTGGCCGTGATCCACAATATGCAGAAGAGTTGGTAGAGTGGATAACTAAGCCATCCTCATCCTCCTCAACCTCTGTCACCCAGGCTCAGAGTAGTTTGCCTGCCAATGCAGCTGCCAAAGCGCTCCTATTCCATCGTCTCAATGTCATCAGTCACTCCTTCCCTAGCCCCACCATTATGCATGGAGGAGTCCCCCGAACTGTTCGACCACAGTGTCGGGTACATGCTGTAGGAGGATGCACAGCGTTCTGAAGGCTCCGATAATGGTACCCAGGTTGAGGAAGGCAGTAACGTGAGCCCACACTTTCAGGCAGGCGATTCAGTGATCTGCAGTGCATTCAATATATATATATATACAGTCTCCTATATATATATATATATATATATATATATATATATATATATATATATATATTATATCCACTGCATTCTAGTCTAGCCAAGCCTATATCTGACTGCATGCCATTCCTGGTGTATGTTTTCAAATATACTTTCAGGCAGGCAGGCAGGCAGGCACGTGATTCAGTGATCTGCAGTGCATTAAATATATATACAGTCTCCTACATATATATATCCACTGCATTCCAGTCTATCCAAGCCTATATCTGACTACAGGCCATTCCTGATGTACGTTTCAAATACACTTTCAGGCAGGCAGGTGATCCAGTGATCTGCAGTGCATTAAATATATATACAGTCTCCTACATATATATGTCCACTGCATTCCAGTCTAGCCAAGCCTATATCTGACTGCAGGCCATTCCTGGTGTACGTTTTCAAATATACTTTTAGGCAGGCAGGTGATTCACTGATCTGCAGTGCAATAAATATATATACAGTCTCCTACATTCATATATCCACTGCATTCCAGTCTAGGCAAGCCTACATCTGACTGCAGGCCATTCCTGGTGTACGTTTTCAAATACACTTTCAGGCAGGCAGGCAGGTAATTCAGTGATCTGCAGTGCATTAAATATATATAGTCTCCTACATATATATATATCCACTGCATTCCAGTCTAGCCAAGCCTATATCTGACTGCAGGCTATTCCTGGTGTACGTTTTCAAATATACTTGCAGGCAGGCAGGTGATTCAGTGATCGGCAGTGCATTAAATATATATACAGTCTCCTACATATATATATCCACTGCATTGTAGTCTAGCCAAGCCTATATCTGACTGCAGGCCATTCCTGGTGTACTTTTTCTAGTAAAGTTCAGGCGGTATTTTGCTAATAAAATTTTACAGCATGTCTGGAAGGCCACCAAGGAGAGGCAGACGCTTACAGGCCACTAAAAGAGGGCAAGCAGGCTCTGTGTCTACAGCCAACAGTGCTGGTCGTGGACATTCTCAGCACGTGGCCTTGGGGCACACTTTTTCTTTTTTCGTCAGCTGGCCGTGATCCACAATATGCAGAAGAGTTGGTAGAGTGGATAACTAAGCCATCCTCATCCTCCTCAACCTCTGTCACCCAGGCTCAGAGTAGTTTGCCTGCCAATGCAGCTGCCAAAGCGCTCCTATTCCATCGTCTCAATGTCATCAGTCACTCCTTCCCTAGCCCCACCATTATGCATGGAGGAGTCCCCCGAACTGTTCGACCACAGTGTCGGGTACATGCTGTAGGAGGATGCACAGCGTTCTGAAGGCTCCGATAATGGTACCCAGGTTGAGGAAGGCAGTAACGTGAGCCCAGAGAGAGGGGGTGCCCAAGAAGGACAAGAAACTGGTAGTTATGTTTCCCCAGCTGCAGCATACTTCCAGGTTTGCTCCAGTGACGAGGAGGTAGGGGATGATGAGGTCACTGACTCTACGTGGGTGCCTGATAGAAGAGAGGAGGAGGCACATCTCCAATGAGGCAGGATGCCCTCCAGGGTCCAGCTTAAGGGCAGTCACCCGACTGCATCACACCGCAGAGCTCCGCATGTGCAGGGCGCTGCTGACTCCCCACGTATTTTGAAAAGTTCTTTGGTGTGGGCCTTTTTTGATACGTGTGCAGCAGATTGTGCCGTTGCTGTTTTCAACACATATCTGAAGCGTATCAAGCGTGGCCAAAACAGCAGCCGTTTGGGCACCACATGCTTGACCAGACATATGTCAACCTCCCATGCAGTCCGTTGGCAACAGTACTTAAAAGACCCACACCAAAGAACAAGGCAGACCTCTCCTTGCGCCTCTTCAACTGGGATCTCCAACCCCATAATACCTTCATTGCTAAACTGTAGAAAGAAATTCCGTCCCAGCCATCCACATGCTCAGCGGCTGAATGCTAGCTTGGCTAAATTGCTAGCACTCCAACTGCTGCCTTTTCAGCTGGTAGACACTGTCCCCTTTCGTGAATTTGTGGAATGTGTGGTATCTCAGTGGCAGGTTCCCAAACGCCATTTCTTTTCATGGAAGGCCATTCCGGCTCTCTACCGGCATGTGGAAGGCAATGTCTTGGCCTCGTTGGACAGGGCGGTCAGCGGTAAGGTGCATATTACCGCTGACTCATGGTCCAGCAGGCATGGACAGGGATGTTACCTTTCTTTCACGGCGCACTGGGTAACTCTGCTGGCAGTTGGGAAGGATGCAGGACAGGGTAAAGTATTGTTGGAGCTTGTTCCACCACCACGCCTCCAAAATATTAGTAGTGGTGATTCTGCCACACCTCTCTCCTCCACCCCCTCCTCTTCTTCTTCCTTTATGGCCTCTTCCTCTACAGATTTGTCCTCGGAACCAACGGTGCTCCATAGGCATTCAAGGGGCTATGCAAGCATTCAGGCAAAAAGATGCCATGCGGTGCTTGAGTTGGTCTGCTTAGGGGACAGGAGCCACACTGGGGCAGAGATTCTGTCAGCTCTGCAGGGGCAGACTTAGAGGTGGTTGATGCAACGCCAGCTTCAGCCAGGAATGATGTTTTGCGACAATGGCACCAACCTCCTCTCCACCCTCCGACAGGGACACTTGACCCATGTTCCCTGTTTGGCTCACGTCCTTAATTTGGTGGTGCAGCGGTTCTTGTGCAGGTACCCGGGCTTACAGGATCTCCTGAGGCAGGCCAGGAAAGTTTGTGGGCATTTCCGCCGGTCATATAGTGCCAGTGCTCGGCTGGCTGACCTTCAAAATGAATGCAACCTGCCCAAAAACCGCCTCATTTGTGACATGCCTACGAGGTGGAACTCAGCGTTGGCAATGTTGCAGCGGCTGCACACGCAGCAGAGGGCCATCAATCAGTACCTGTGTGAGTATGGCACCCGGACAGGGTCAGGGGAGCTTGGCTTTTTTTCGGCATGCCAGTGGTTACTGATCAAGGATGCATGCACTGTCCTGTCACCATTTGAGGAGGCCACAAGGATGGTAAGCAGTGACAGTGCATGTATCAGTGATACTGTCCCTCTTGTCTTCCTGTTGGAGCCGACACTTCGCGGAATAATGGACAGAGCACTTGAGGCAGAACAGAGGGAGGAAGAGGAGGACTTCGTTACCTCTCAAGGCCCCCTTTATCCTGACAGTATTCCTGCTGGCCCGCTGATCACACAGGAAGAGGAGGAGGAGAATGAGGATTGTGTCAGCATGGAGGTGGAGCCTAGCACACAGCATCAGCAGCAGTCTTCAATGGATCATTTTCAGTCCCCAGAAACCCAAGGACTTGTACGTGGCTGGTATGAGGTGGCTGTGGATCATGTCATCCTTAGTGACCCAGAGGACTCCGGATCGAATGCCTCAGCAAACCTTCGCTGCATGGCCTCCCTGATCCTGCAAACCTGTGAAAGGACACTCTGATTCGTTGTATCAAGGAGAGGGATCATTACTGGCTGGCAACATTTCTTAATCCACGTTACAAGGGTAAGGTTGCGGAACTTATCCAGCCTTCGCAGAGGGAGCAGAGGATGAAACATCTTTGGGAGGCTTGCAGAAAGGTTTGTGCAATGCATTTCCAGAGCCTGGGAGGTTACAATTTCCTGGTTCTCCTGGACAACGTGTTGCTGAGGCTTCGGTCAGTCACAGAAGGAGCGGTGGAGAAGGTGGCCCTCTGACCGATGCGTTCAGACAATTCTTTGGTCCGCAGCCCCAACTGGTTCCAGCAACCATCGCCAGCATCTGATTTACATGGTGCAGGAATACCCAGAGGCAAGATCAGACTTGGAGACCTTTCCAACTGAAAATCCACTGGGTTACTGTGTCTTGAGGATGGATCACTGGCCAGAGCTTGCACAATATGCAATTGAGCTACTGGCCTGTCCTGCATCCAGCGTTCTTTCTAAACGCACATTCAGTGCTGCTGGAGGCTTTGTAACCGATTAGAGTGCGCCTGTCCACAGACTCAGTTAATCGGCTCACCTTCATAAAAATGAATCAGTCTTGGATCACCAGCTACCAAGCACCTGATGCTGATGTAACCGATTAATTTTTCTATGAATGTGAGATCCCTTGAAGACTGCCTAAGCTGAGTGACTATCCTGTTATGCTGAGTGACTATCCTATTCCTCCTCAATGTTCATGTTGATAGCTTCTAAGAACATTTTTGTTTCAGGGCACCACCACCAGTGCCAAAGGCCCAATTTTTCTGCCCCTGTTTAACAGGGGCATATAATTATAACTTTTGCTGTAATATTACGCATCAGGGCTCGTTCTTGCGCTCAACTAGAGTATCTGTGAGGGGTTGCAGTGTTGTGGCACCACCACCAGTGCCTTAGGCCCAACTTTTCTGCCCCTGTTTAACAGGGGCGTGTAATTACAATTTTTGCTGTAATATTTCGCAGCAGGGCTCGTTCTTGCGCTCAACTAGAGTATCTGTGAGGGGTTGCATTGTTGTGGCACCACCACCAGTGCCTAACGTCCAGTTTTTCTGCCCCTGTTTAACAGGGGCGTGTAATTACAATTTTTGCTGTAATATTTCACAGCAGGACTTGTTCTTGCGCTCAACTAGAGTATCTGTGAGGAGTTGCAGTGTTGTGGCACCACCACCAGTGCCTAAGGCCCGATTTTTCTGCCCCTGTATAACAGGAGCGTGTAATTACAATTTTTGCTGTATTATTTCACAGCAGGGCCCGTTCCTGCTCTCAACAAGAGTATCTGTGAGGCTTTACAGTGTTGTGGCACCACCACCACCACTGCCTAATGCCCAATTTTTCTGCCTCTGTTTAACAGGGGCATGTAATTACAATATTTGCACTAATATTTCACAGCAGGGCTCGTTCCTGCGCTCAACAACAGAATCTGTGAGTCATTACAATGTTGTGGCACCACCACCACTGCCTAAGACCCAATTTCCCTGCCCCTGTTCAACAGGGGTATGTAACAATTACAATTTTTGATCTAATATTTCACAGCAGGGCCCGTTCCTGCGCCCACCAAGAGTAACTGTGAGGGCTTACAGTGTTGTGGCACCACCACGCCACCACCACACCACCACCAAAGGCCCAATTTTTCTGCCCCTGTTCAACAGGGGCATGTAATTACAATTCTTGATATAATATTTCACAGCAGGGCCCGTTCCACCACCCTCCAAGTTTAACTGTGAGGGCTTACAGTGTTCTGGTACCACCAACACCTAAGGCCCAAATTTCTGCAGAGTATATAGGGCAGGCCATATAGTATATACAGGCGGTCCCCTAATTTCAAACATCTGACTTACAAACGACACCTACTTACAAACGGAGGGAGACAACAGGAAGTGAGAGGAAATCTACCCCTAGGAAGGGAAAATTTTCTCCCGTAAGTGTTAATATGGGAAAAAGATGTCTCCACTGATGCTTTATCACCAATCCTAGTTTCCCTAATAACCCAAAATTTTCAAAATGCCATTGTCATTGGGATAGAAAGTGAGGTGAAATCTTCTGAATAGCAGCAAAACAAATGTTACAGGGGTGATAACCCTTCCCTGTGTTATCCAAAAAGCTTAAAAATTTATTTTTTGGCTGGAGCCTTGGAACAGGTACACTTACAAAATGTACCTGTTCCAAATTACAAACAGATTCAACTTAAGAACAAACCTACAGTCCCTGTCTTGTTTGGACTGCCTGTATACTGCTGTTCAGAGTATATAGGGCCTGGGGGCCCCACGCCTTTTCTTTTTTTAATAATAATAACCATACCCAAAGGGCCTGGTAATGGGCTGGGGGGGTACCCATGCCGTTTCTCTTAATGATTTTCATCCATATTGCCGGGACCCGATATTACATTGTAGCCTGCAAGCAGTTTTAGATGACTTTTATTCCTTTAGAAATGTCATATTGTGCAGGGACTGTTCTAAGCACGGGAAACATGCGCCACTTTACAGGCATACTATAGACACCCCCCAGGTACGATATTTAAAGGAATATTTCACTTTTATTTTTTCACTTCAAGCATTAGTAAAATCACTGCTCCCGAAAAAACTGCCTTTTTTAAAACTTTTTTTTGCATTGATACATGTCCCCTGGGGCAGGACCCGGGTCCCCAAACACTTATTAGGACAATAACTTGCATATTGAAATGGAACGACACTCATTGAGAAGAAAATGGCTGCACACCCCGGATAATGTTATAAAAATAAGGAATTGTCCACCGTGGGGTTTTCTAGGCAGCAAAAAAGAGGGTACAAGAGTACTGCATGAGGTTACGTGAGTGCGATTTTAATAACACAATGTCAAAGGAGATTATAAACACAGTCAATCAAACCATCAGCTGTGGTACAAAAAATAAAAACAACGTTGCTGACGTGACAGTCACAATAATATACAGTAATCAAATAATGAGGTAGATTGGTACATGATTCGTGTATATAAATCTGACGCGTTTCGACCCCACCGGGTCATCTTCAGAGGATTTTGTAGACTGTAAAAATGTTTATAAAAGTTGAAGTTCATAATGAGAAAAATATACTAAATAAATAAGGGAGAAAACAGTATTGGACATGTTCATATATAGTTACCGATCATAATAGATTAAGCCGTATTGGATAGCCTCTAAAGGGGCAATCCCCTTGCTTGGTCCAACTCAACCGGTCCGCACGATCCCCAAGAGGGAATCAGACTCCCTGTGCGTGTCTTGCGAGGAGTCACACATATAAAGCAATCCCAGAGGCCTAGGGGAGTGGTGGAGGGGGATAGGCAGTGCCTGCAACAGAGGTATTATATGCTAGTGGTAATCAAATATCAAAAAGTAACAAAGGTAATGAAATAGGCGACTAAAAAGAACATAGTATAAATGGTATGTGTGTATATCTATGTTGTTAACATGTTTACTACTCTATATGTATCAGATGTCTCATATTGTAGCCAATGTATCTGGAAGTAAAATGGAGGGAGGGAGGAATGAAAGGGAGGAAAGTAAGGTGTGTGGAAAAACTGGTGAGGAAGGAAGAAAAGATGCCAACAAGGGAAAAACGGGGGGCTGGAAAGAAGGGGAAGGGAGAAGGGAGAAGGGGGAGGAAAAGTACCCACACCTACTTTCGTTTACAATGGCCCTCTTTCACCCTCACTTCTTCACACACATGCACCTTTTTGTCATCTTGGGGTTTCCCTTTTTTTTTTCATGGTTTGTTGGGTGTTATTTATTATTATTTTTATATATTTTTTACACTTACCACTTGCCACTTTCACCTTCACACATACACTGCTTATTATACACCAGCACCATCACTCACGCCATTCTCCAACCCAATGTATCTGGATCCCATTCACTCTTTTCCTCCCTCTTCTCCCTTCCCCTTCTTTCCAGCCCCCCATTTTTCCCTTGTTGGCGTCTTTTCTTCCTTCCTCACCAGTTTTTCCACACACCTTACTTTCCTCCCTTTCGTTCCTCCCTCCCTCCATTTTACTTCCAGATACATTGGCTACAATATGAGACATCTGATACATATAGAGTAGTAAACATGTTAACAACATAGATATACACACATACCATTTATACTATGTTCTCTTTAGTCGCCTATCTCATTACCTTTGTTACTTTTTGATATTTGATTACCACTAGCATATAATACCTCTATTGCAGGCATTGCCTATCCCCCTCCACCACTCCCCTAGGCCTCTGGGATTGCTTTATATGTGTGACTCCTCGCAAGACACGCACAGGCAGTCTGACTCCCTCTTGGGATCGTGCGGACCGGTTGAGTTGGACCAAGCAAAGGAATCTCCCTTTTAGAGGCTATCCAATACGGCTTAATCTATTATGATCGGTAACTATATATGAACATGTCCAATACTGTTTTCTCCCTTATTTATTTAGTATATTTTTCTCATTATGAACTTCAACTTTTATAAACATTTTTACAGTCTACAACAATCCTCTGAAGATGACCCGGTGGGGTCGAAACGCATCAGAATTTATATACACGAATTATGTACCAATCTACCTCATTATTTGATTACTGTATATTTTTGTGACTGTCACGTCAGCAACGTTGTTTTTATTTTTTGTACCACAGCTGATGGTTTGATTGACTGTGTTTATAGTCTACTTTGACATTTTGTTATTAAAATCCCACTCACGTAACCTCATGCAGTACTCTTGTACCCTCTTTTTTGCTGCCTAGAAAACCCCACGGGGGACAATTCCTTACTTTTATAACTTGCATGTTAGCAATTCAAAAAATTTGCACTTTTGATTTTTCACATTCTGGTCCCCTAGACTTAAACAGTGTTTGAATGTTCACGCAAACTTTCGGTCTGTTTGCATGTTCTGCCGCGAACCGAACCAGGGGTGTTTGGCTCATCTCTATTACTAATATACTGGAAGGTGATCACTACACACATACAGTAGCACATACTTAAGAATCTGGCACTGTACGTGTGAGATAATAACAGGACAGAGATATGTCTGTCACAAGGTTTCAGATACACACTCAAGAAGCTATGACTACCTGCAGTTAAAGTATTAAAACATTATTACAAATTAAAAAACTTGCCAAATAACTCCTGATTCTGTCCTGGATTCAACAGCAGCTTTTCCATTGACATGTGGTCTCAGCTCCTCTCTTTCTGTCTCCCTCTACTTTCTCCTTCTGGGGTTTTGAACCCAACCTCTCCGAGACAGGAAGTACATACATAATTAGCTCTACATAATAAAACAGTAATAAACAGCAAAAAAGAAAACAATAAATTCTTCTCTCTGCAAGTTAACAGCATAATATGCTAGTATGCGTCGCATACTATCACATGATGAAAGACTTACCTAAAAACAAAGCCCTCCAGCACAGCACTGTCACGGCTCCCCCAGGGCTTCCATCCTCACCCGATCTTCCTTCTGGGTTCACGGGCTGCAGCCGTTTGGCCAAACCATGGTGACATCACTCCTGTGCATGCACAAGGGAGTCACGGCCGTGGCACAGCTCTCTCTATGGAGTGCAATGCGTATGTGATGTCACCAGTGTTGCTAAAGTAATTATCTCCTAAACGGTACATGTTTAGGGGATATTTACTTTACCTACAGGTAAGCCTTATTATAGGCTTACCTATAGGTATAAATCATTGCAATTACTTTACTATCACTTTAAGAGCACATGTATCCATAAATACAGACAGTAGAGAGCAGCAGATCCCTACAGTAGATTTTTCAAGTTTGGACACAGCAGTTAAACACTTGTGGAGGGTGTAGCCATAAGGAGCTAGATTCCAAACAAGCTAGATCTCACAGTATGGAGAAAAGTTCAGATTATAAGGGAAGAAGCAAAATGAGATTTATGTCACCTCAAGGGTTTGACTTTGATTAATTCTTTATATTTTCAATGGGCGCCAGGAGAGCAGATATTGCTATAAATCTGGTGCTCCGACACTGGACCTTCAGATCTCCAATACAACAGCTGCAGAGTCATGTGCAGCTGCTCTGTCTGCCCCTTCTCTTCTCTTGACCAATCATGGAAGATTTGTATTATGTGAACACATTCACAAAATACAAAGCTTTCTGTTAATGGACAATGGAAAGGTGGGGTGGGTGGGTGGTCAGTCACACAGGAGTTGCATCTCTCCTCTCAGAGTGCTGGTGTCAGGACCTGGATCATCTTCTGGATGGTTCCCAGAGATTACTTCTTGCTTCCGTGTTTTGCCTGTTATCCAGATTCTGCTTGCTGGTTTATCCTGGGCTTGATTCCTGCCTGATCCTGCCCTTGCTTTGTACCTGTATCCTGTGGGATGCCTGCATTTGATATCTGTGACAGCTGGGAGTATAGTGATAGCTATATTCCCAATGCTGAGTAAAAATGTAAATAGTCATTGAAAGAGATAAGATCACATTGTGGTCAGGGCTGCAGATAGAGGAGTACCACCGGGTCTGCTGTAGGGGACCAAGGCACACAAGGGGGTCCGGACAGCAGGGGGATCAGTGCAATGGGACGGGAGGACAATTACAGAATGATGTACTATGTCTGTGTCTCTTCTTCAAGCAGCTGAAAGCCGGCTTCTTCCCCTCTCCCTCCCACCAGCTTTCAGCTGCTGGAGGGATAGACACAGACACAGACACAGTGGATCGTTCTGTAATTGTCCTCCCATCCCACCACACCGTTCCCCCTCTCTGTGCTGCCCACATCTGATTCCCACATGTGAGCCCGGGCTCACCCCTTATTCCCCCGCATCGCTGCCGGCTTCCCTCTCCCGCCACTGCTGCGAGTGCACAGAGGGGATCAGATGGAGAGTAGAGGAAAGGGCCGGTATTCTTTTTCTGATTTGGACACAGTAAGTGATCGGTACCGATCGCCCCTGTGTCCTTTGGTAACTGAGCATAGTAAACTGTGTTTACCATGCTTCAGTTTATAAAAGAACAGGAGCCTCTGTCTCCTGTTCATTCATCTTCAGTGCAACTGAGGCTACAGAGAATGGAATTAGAGAATCTGTGTCCTCAATTCCTTTCTCTGTTTCAAAGGTGAGATGTCAGGGTTCTACTAAGATCCCTGATATTTCACCTCCCCCAACAATGTTATAAAAAAAATAAAAATGTAAAACAAATTATCTAAAAATGTAAAAAAAAAAATAGTAAAAAAAATGTTTAAATTATAAAAAAAAACATTTTTAATAATTGAAAAAAAAATAGTTCTTAAAAAATTCATTTTTTCCATTATGAGGCCCTGTCAGGTAGGCTGTATGGGGCCCCGTGATTTCTAATGGCAGCCCTGATGGTTGTAAACCCCTTGTAGCCATTTGTAAACCAGCAGATTTGGAAAACTGCTACAATTCCTAGAGTTCTTCTTTTAGAAATTATGCTCTAATATGTTATGTAGTTATTACCACTGTGTTCATTTGAATATGAGAACACTTGAAAACAATATTGTTATATATTGTGATAGATCACTAGAGTTCACAGCTTTTTGCATTATGCTACTTTGCTAAGTAAAGAAACAAATTCTACATCAACAATCTGTGTACGACTGATAAAAACGATTCTGCATTTTGCAACTGATGTGCAAAATATGTAAAGCAGAGTTTCTCAAGAGAAATATGTATTTGTTTTCATTCTAATTGGGATTGGTTTGGCCATGTAGGCTTATTTATTACATTGTTTTTCACAAAAGCCACAAACCATCCACATGGTGTATGCGAGATTTGCAGCACCATTTTATAGCAGCAAAATGATATTAGCCACACTGGAGTGACCATATTGAAATATGTTCATAGTAATGGGAGATAATATTGTAATATAAATGCAAAACACATAGAAGGTAAAAGGAGGGGAACAATCAATGATCAGGAAATTCTTTGTTTAATGTTCAGCAATAATAATAAAAAAAAACAACAATTTGGCATCATGCAAGCATGTGATATACAACTCATTGCCCTTTTGTTGTAACCAGCATACATTTGATTTTGTTGTATTATAGAAACTAGTGGTGGAATCTGTTTAGGGCTATGTAATATGTACGAGTTTGACTTGTTTGTGGTACTATTTTAGCTGTCATTATAAGGGTTCTTTCACATGTGGGCTTTAAAAACAAGCGCCTGATCGCTGCTTTACTAACTCCCAGGCTGCCCACCCAAATGCTAACATTACAGCCTGACAAGGCTGCACATGCTGTGGCTGCAGTGGATCGTTTTGTGGCCATAGCATTTGTATCTCTGGGCAGAAGAGTTTGACAGGTGGCTGTAACGACACCCCGAGTATGAAAGGGGTTAAAGCCATTTAGGACATTCCATACCCAAACACAAAGGCAACCCATACAAATAATTCTCCCCCAAATACAAGACAAGATGCTCTGTCTTGAGGTTCAAACAGGAATGATAATCTTTATTCAAAAACATGTTATACAGATCCCACTCCAAAACACTTCCCCCCCACCCTTGGAAAGGGCGGGTTAAACTGTCCAATGACAATGGACACACAGGTCAGGTGTGTATAACTTCTCATCAGTAAACAGTCTTATCAGCAGGGAGAGCTGTTGGAGGAATCCCCCCTCCCTCCATAGATATACACATCCTGTAATATATCCAAAGCAGACAGACACAATAGAACATTGGAATACAGCCCCACCCCAAACTAGCACAGCAAATAGTACACAACACAATGAGACAGCACACATTATATATACATATATACAGCATTGAGTCTGACTAGCACAGATCATAGTGGGGTTCTCATTCACCTTGTGCCCCTATTATTGACTCCCATCACAATGGCATATCCAGGGTCCCCAGAGTCTGAGTGTCTTGGGGGACATGGACCCCCAAGTAATGCCACCTCAAGGGTCCCCAGGCATACAGCTCACAAAGAGCACCGTTCCCCCAAATGCCAGGGCCCATAATCGGTTAGCAAGAGGCTGGCATTCAGTCCCCCTCCAAAAGCCTCTGTCCCGGCTAGGTCTGTCACAGTGGCACCACAACTAGCCAGGCGCTCAGCTCGCAGTTGCAGTGCTATTTTTCAAATAGAAAACCCCCCTTGGAAATTAAAAAAAAGCAGATGTTCAGGAGGCAGGAGGATTGCCTCCCTAATGCATGCCAACTGCTGCTGTACCACCTTCTAAAATGAATCCACAGAAGCCTTATATCTTTCAGAAGTTTGTGCATGCTGTCTCTCATTTATGATAGTGTTGACCTTGCAATCCTAACTTCCAGCATAAGAGATACCTACTGTGTAGGGTTGGTAAATGTGTCCTGAATAAACAAGCACTTCCCCTAATTTATGAAATTTGAGTATTTGTATATGCCTCTTTTTCTCAATGTGCAACACGCAAGTAATCAAACAAATTGCCTGTAAAATGTATGCAGAATGCCAAAGAAGCAAGCAGATATTTAATGAAACCCTTAAATTTATGGGAGCACCTTCTGCCTGCTGATCAATTCTGTTTTTCATTCAGACATTACCGTGCTTTACCAATCCACCTCATTCCCATTTGTCTGTAATCATGTGATCCTGGAACACACCTCCTGGTGATGCTGGAACACACTCCTTGCTGCCTCTGATAAAAAAAATTATGGTACAAAGAAGTTGCTCACATCTTCTAGTTAAATTCATATCTCCTTTGGAAATTAGAATGTGATTGCTGGTGCAGGAAGCACACCCACGTTTGTAGCTATATATATATATCCCTGATAAAGAGAATGCAGATCTACAGAAAATTTGGCCCATGGAAAACAATTTTGCACTGCTATCAGGAATATGTCTGTCTGCCCTTGCTATGGATTTACTGTAGGTGTTGCCCCCAACACTTAAGTTGTGGTTGCCAGCATCCTTAATATTTGGCCAAAACAAATAAAGCAGTTTATATTTTTGTAAGCAAGCAATTTGGTCCTTCATATCCTTGGTTTGTCTTGGTTTGTAGCCAGGTGGACTTGGTCCTCTCTTCATTAAAGAAGAACTTCAGTCACTCCTCAGATTTTACTTTACCTTTACTTACCTTTTATGCAGCATTGTCCTTGATTCAGATACTAACATTTTCAATGGAACCAATATTGTGCAGCAGCCTAGGTCCAATGCTGCCATCTTGGGCTTCTTCAGTCATTGGAAGCTGGCTGCCACTTTTGAGTTCAGACAGCCACCCTCTGATGAGGTTTTGCAGCTATGTTCACAGGCTACTGTGAACTCCTACTCTTGCAGCCTCCTGAGATATGTGAAGTAGAATCCCAGGAGGTTGAAGCTCACTCGTTTAGGTGAGAATGGAGGAGGGTGGGCAGTTAAAAATAAAGAGCCAAAATGCTGATTGGCATGGCACCATCTTTACTTTACCGTTGCTGGTTTTGTGCTTCTCCTGTGAGTATATACACTTTTTTTTCTTAATAAACTTTCTGAGCCTTACGTTATTATGCTATGTGGAGTTTTCTTCCTTAATGTCATCACAATACACAATCTGAAGTCGTGGAGATGGAATGATGAAGAGCATTGGTGAGATTGGCCATTAGTTCTTTACCTTTTTGGGGACAGCGATTTCAGAGCTTCTATAGCCAAGAGGTCTTATAATCTGGTAAGTTGTTTGTGGTGGTGGAGAAACACGAATACCAGCTGAGTAGTCATGGTCTTTATTGGTTTGATTTCTGGAAGTGGATCCTTGTATTGATGAACTTTTTGTTTGCACTGAACACAATTTTGTTTTATTGTTCACAAGTATATGTAATGATTTATTTATCAGTTAGATTTATATGATTTGATTATATTTTTCACTTTCATGAATGAGTATTTTAAAGGTATAGCGCAACACAATTTTATTTGATTTTACAATATTAGTTTATGGGTATTGATGTAGGCTGCTGCCAGACACATTTTTATGAGCAAAGAGTGGGGTTAATGTCAGTGGCGGCTGGTGTTGTTTTTTTTTTGGGGGGGGGAGGGGGCGGCAAACAATCCACCCCCCCCCGCCCCCGCTCTGTCTGGTTGGGTCACGGACGGCACCCACCCCGGTTGTTCGGTCACAGGGGTCACTGGTGGCACCCCCCTCCCAGGTCGGTTAATCAGTAGGTCGGGGCCCCGCACTTACCATATCTCGTGGGCAGCGCTCTGGGCGCCGTGCGGTGTCGGCTTCTCTCTGGGCTATTCTCTCCTGCTGCTTCCTCCCTTACCCTGCGTCTCCTCCCTCCTCCTCGTGGCGGCCAATCCGATCAGGTCCCCCTTTGGCCAATCGGTTGACGGGTTTCACAACCCGCTTCCTGATTGGCCGGGAGGTGAATCAGTGTTACAATAGCAAATAATCATTCGCTATTGTCACACAACTGTGTGGGCTCTGGAGCACAGTGCACTGTGCCCCGAGCCCACCCTTTTGTGAAGCCTATTAGCGCCTCTGGCTCTAATTATGTGCATCCGGCGCCCTGCATGTAGATCAGAGACACATGGATAGGGGGAGAGCGCCCGTGCGCCCCTAATGGACGAGCCGCCACTGGTGACCCGGCTGACCCGGCTATTCAAACAGCCGGAGGAAGACGGAAGATGAAAGTGCCTGCAAAGCTGGAGGGCTCCGTTTTAAAGAAAGGTCTGTCATAATGTGCTAGTATGTGGTGCATACCAGCACATTGTGACATTAAAGGGTTTGTAAACCCTAAAAAAAAATGTTAATAATAAAAATAACAAACATATCTATACTTACCTACTTTGTGCAATTATTTTGCACAGAGCAGCCCTGATCTTCTAGGGTCCCCCTGGCGCTCCAAGCCCCTCCTCTTCATTGGGTGCCCCCATGGAAAGCTGCCTTCCTTGGGGGCACCCGTGCAGGCACATCCCCAAGTCCCCCTTTCATGTCACAGCTTTTGATTGACAGCAGTGTGGGCCAATGGATCCTGCTGCTATCAATGTGTGCAAGGAGGAGAGTGACAGCGTCTGGAGCCGCTGCGCTCGTGCACATCGCTGGATCAGATCAGGCTCAGGTAAGAGAAAGGGGGGGGTCTGGGGGGCAGCTTCAGCACAGAAGATTTTTCACCGTTAATGCATAGAATGCATTAAGTTGAAGAACCTATAAGCCCCCATACACACGATCAGACTTTCCGACGGGGAATGTTCGATGACAGGCTGTTGTCGGTAAATCTGACCATGTGTATGCTTCATCGGACAATTGTTGTCAGACTTTCCGTCAACAAACGTTGGCTAGTAGGTTTTCAACTTTTCCACGGACAAATGTGTGTTGTCGGATTTTCCAAGCATGTGTACACAAGTCCGTCGGACAAAAGTCCAAAGTACAAACACACATGCTCGGAAGCAAGGACGAGCCAGAAGCAGTCGGTCTTGTAAACTAGCGTTCGTAATGGAAAATTAACATTTGTGACGTGGCAAATTATGAAATCTCCAAATGCAGCGCACAATTCTCTTCTTATTTAATGGGATAATAATGAAGCTGCTTTTCTGGTGATAGTGATGGAGTTATTGCAAACTAATTTTCAGGCTTTTTTTTTTCAAGTGATATCAAGAATAATATTATTATGCTTTTTTTTTTATTATTTGGGCAAGTTACCACAACACCATTATCCCGTCATTTTTAAGATCAAAGATACAACTATGTTGGTGTCCCTTGTTAATTTTACATTGTTTTTTTTTAAATGTAACTGCCTACTCCCAAGTGGTCATTTGAAGTTAAACACATAGCCAAGTATTATTCTACACAATTTTTTTATTGTGCATTAAAAAAAGAAAACAAAAAAAATAAGACATGCTATCTGCCAATATAACTTAACCAAAAAGTGCATTCTATGCATCCAAAAATATAGAAAATATACCAAATCAAATCATTATTCAACCAAAAAAATAATGTCAAAGCAATAACTCCAAGGCCAATAATAAATAACATGTTATCTCCTCTGATTCTGCAACATGTCTGGTTGATGAACGGCCGTTCAGAAACGAATGCCCTGTACACGAGCACATTTTCCCTTGGAAAAAACGGATGGTTTTTGCGTCGGAATTCTGCTCAAGCTTGCCTTGCATACACAAGGTCACACAAAAGTTCTCTGAACTTTCGACCATCAAGAACGCTGTGACATACAACACTACGACGAGCCGAGAAAATGAAGTTCAATACTTCCGAGCATGCGTCGAATTGTTTCCAAGCATGCGTAGGAATTTTGCGCGTCGGAATTTGTACAGACAATTGGAATTTCCAATCGGAACTTTTTCCGACCGAAAAATAGAGAACCTGCTCTCAATCTTTTGCTGGTGGGAATTCTGCCAGCAAAAGTCCGATGGAGCATACACACGGTTGGAATTTCCGACCAAGAGCTCACATCGGACTTTTGCTGAGGGAATTTCCGAACGTGTGTACGAGCATAACTGAAAAGCACGAAATGAAAAGCACGAACTGAAAAGCTCTAAATGAAAAACATGAAAAGAAAAGCGCGAATCAACATTCACCAAACTTCTACTAACACGAAATTAGCAGAAGGAGCTCAAAGTGTGGCGCTAAAGAGCTGAAAAACCACGTAGTACCTCTAGTACGTCACTACGTTCGTAATTGTTGGCCAACAATTGTGTGACCGTGTGCATGCAAGACAAGTTTGGTCCAAGTTTAGGCCAATGCCCTTCGGACAAAATTCCACGGTTTTGTTGGCCAACAATCCAATCGTGTGTATGAGGCATAAGACTTTACAACCACTTTAACCTACAAGTTATCTTTATCTTAACTTTATCTTTATCGTTTTGCACTTTACTACCACCTTAACTCAGTTATTACATGGTCTCTCCATAAGCAAACCCCTTTTTTTCATAAATTAAAAACAAAAAAAAAAAACAACAAAATGTATGTGTGTTCATTTCAAGCTGCTCAAGCTACATTTAAAATAACATTAGCTTTATTTGTTTCACCCTTCATACATGGAGGAAATACTGATAGCCCCATATCCCTGTCCACGGCTAGATAATTAATGGAAGCTTTAAGCTCTGAAACTTTATCGTGCAGTCTATGTGTGCTAAGCTGTGGTACCGGCTTTCACATAGGTGTCTAATAGCCAAGTGAGCTTACAACACTTTTTATTTTACTAGTAGAGGTTTCTACAGGTGATGAAACAACCAATCAGATTCTTCACCATGAAAAAGAATACAGACCCGGCAATGGTTTATTTAAACAAGTAAGAGGACTGCAGGGAAAACAAGGCAGAGAATCTATGGGTTCTGATAGCTCAGAAGGTCAACTTCCATAATTAGTTTGCTTGAGCGAGGCAATATTCCACTGTCATTACGGCAAGGATTGGACATAAAGTAGGATGAGTCTTTAAAAGCCTGTGTACGTAATAGGAAAAGGATTTATAGCACAGAACATAGAAGTAAAGTATTTAGTCTTGTGCGCACATAGAGCTGGTTGACTCCTGAAAAAAATATTGTATAGTGGCTGGCAATTTAAAGATGATTTCCATATTTTATGAGCTCGTCCCCTTTCTCTTTTATGGTTTACAAATGTTCCTTTCTCCCATAGGCCTCTGGTTTAATGGAAGCGTATTGCACTTCTGTCTACATTGTTTAAGGGAGGTGAAGTCCATCCATTAAGGGAAACAAATACTGGGATGACCATTGATATCTTCTGAAAATGCCCAATGTCCCTCATACATTATATTACCAAAAGTATTGGGAAGCCTGTCTTTACACACACACGAACCACACACATGAACTTTAATGGCATCCCAGTCTTAGTCTGTAGGGTTCAATATTGAGTTGGCCCACCTTTTGCAGCTATAACAGTTTCAACTCTTCTGGGAAGGCTGTCCACAAGGTTTAGTGTGTCTATGGAAATGTTTAACTATTCTTTCAGAAGCGCATTTGTGAGGTCAGGCACTGATGTTGGATGATGAGGCCTGGATCGCAGTCTCCGCTCTAATTCATCCCAAAGATGTTCTGTTGGGTTGAGGCCAGGACTCTGTACAGGTAAGTCAAGATCCTCCACCCCAAACTCGCTCATCCACACTATATTGCCAAAAGTATTGGGCCACCCTTCCAAATCATTTGGTGGAGGGGGGGGGGGTTATGGTGTGGCGTTGTTCTTTATGGTTTGGGCTTGGCCTCTTAGTTCCGGTGAAGAGAACCCGTAAGGCATCAGCATACCAAGACATTTTGGAATTTCTTGCTTCCAACTTTGTGGGAACAGTTTGGGAATGGATTCTTGTTCCAACATGACTGCCTACCCGTGCACCAAGCAGGGTCCATAAAGACATGGATGAGCGAGTTTGGGGTGGAGGAGCTTCACTGGCCTGCACAATGTCCTGACCTCAACCTGATAGAACACCCTTGGGATAAACTAGAGCGGAGACTGCGAGCCAGGCCTTCTCCTCCAACATCAGTACCTGACCTCATAATTGCGCTTCTGGAAGAATGGTCCAACATTCCCATAGACACACTCCTAAACCTTGTGGATAGCCTTCCCAGAAGAGTTGAAGCTGTTATACCTGCAAAAGGTGGGCCAACTCAATATTGAACCCTATGGACTAAGACTGGGATGCCATTAAAGTTCATGCGTGTGTAAAGGCAGGCATCCCAATACTTCTGGCAATATAGCGTATATGTTTTCTGTGTCCCTGACCTGGAACAATGATGTAACCAGCGAAGTCAGAAATCCTGATATGTATAGTGGTTTCAGGTCAGCTACATATAGTACTGAAGGCTTCAGCTCAGTTTTGCAGCTAGGCAACTAGCATTTTGGAAGACAATAGCTCCTATATTTTTATCAGTGCAGGGTTTTTCAAATATAATTTCCAGTCCTGTTGTTTTGTGTTGGAAGGTCAAGGATAGTTAAATAAAAAGTTTGGAATTAAAAAAATAAAAATAAATAAACCTACAATGCCTTGAAAAAGTATTAATTTCCCTTGAAATTTTCCACATTTTGTCATGTTACAACCAAAAATGTAAATGTATTTTTTGGGGATTTTATGTGATAGACCAACACAAAGTGGCACATACCTGTAAAGTGGAAGGAAAATGATAAAAGGTTTTACATTTTTTTTTACAAATAAATATGTGAAAAGTGTGGCGTACATTTGTATTCAGCCCCCCTGAGTCAATACTTTGTAGAACCCCCTTTCGCTGCAATTACAGCTGCAAGTCTTTTTGGGTATGTCTCTACCAGATTTGCACATCTAGAGAGTGACATTTTTGCCCATTCTTCTTTGCAAAATAGCTCAAGCTCTGTCAGATTGGATGGAGAGCGTCTGTGAACAGTAATTTTCATGTCTTGCAGATTCTCAATCAGATTTAGGTCTGGACTTTGACTGGGCCATTCTAACACATGAATATGCTTTTATCTAAACCATTCCATTGTAGCTCTGGCTGTATGTTTAGGGTCGTTGCCCTGTTGGAAGGTGAACCTCCTCCCCAGTCTCAATTTTTTTGCAGACTCTAACAGGTTTTCGCCCAAAGGCCCGTACACACGATACGAAAATCTGATGGAAAAATTCGTCTGACGATTTTCGGATCGTTAGTACGGTGCTTTCAATAGTCGATTTCGCTTTTTCGTCAGACAAAAGCTGGATGTACAGACTATAAAATTTTTGTCGGATGTGAACTCAACGTCCAATTTTCGTTTCATTAGTATGGTTTTTGTGCGAAAAAAATCATCAGAGCAAGACTACACATGCTCAGAAATGAAAGAACACATAGAAAACTATTTAACACATTACGTCACTTCTGACGTTGTATTCTGTTGTATGAAAATATTTGTATTGTGAGTAACCTCTTCACTTTTGACATGAATTTAGCATGCCACAAAAAACGTACGTTCGGTCACCCGAAAATCTAAGTGCGCACGAGGCTTTAGATTGCCCTGTATTTGGCTCCATCCATCTTCCCATCAACTCTGACCAGCTTCCCTGTCCCTGCTTAAGAAAAGCATCCCCACAACATAATGCTTCCATCACCATGTTTCACAGTGGGGATGGTGTGTTCAGGGTGATGTGCAGTGTTAGTTTTCTCACATATAGCATTTTTCTTTTAGGCCAAAAAGTTCAATTTTGGCCTGATCTGACCAGAGCACCTTCTTCCATGTTTGCTGCGTCCCCCACATGGCTTCTCGTAAAACTGCAAACGGGACTTCTTATGGCTTTCTTCTTGCCACTCTTCCATATAGGCCAGATTTGTGGAGAGCACGGCTAATAGTTGTCCTGTGGACAGATTCTCCCACTTGAGCTGTGGATCTCTGCAGCTCCTCCAGAGTTACCATGGGCCTCTTGGCTGCTTCTCTGAATGATGTGTTGGTAGGTTTGCAGTTGTGCCATACTCTTTCCATTTTTTGGATGGTGGATTGAACAGTGCTCAGTTAGATGTTCAAAGCTTAGGATTTTTTTATAACCTACCCCTGCTTTAAACTTTTCCACAACTGTATTCCTGACCTGTCTGGTGTGTTTCCTTGGCCTTCATGATGCTGTTTGTTCACTAAGGTTCTCTAACAAAGCTCTGAGGGCTTCACAGAACAGCTGTATTTATACTGAGATTAAATTACACACAGGTGAACTCAAATTTACTAATTAGGTGACTTCTGAAGGCAATTGGTTCGACTAGATTATAGTTAGGGGTATTAGAGTAAAGGGGGCTGAATACAAATGCACCCCATACTTTTCAGATGTTTATTTGTAAACAATTTTGAAAATCGTTTATTATTTTCCTTCCACTTCACAATTATGTGCCACTTTGTGTTGGTCTATCACATAAAATCCCAGTACAATACATTTACGTTTTTGGTTGTAACATTACAAAATGTAGAAATTTTCAAGGAGTATGAATACATTTTTATTAAGGCACTGTACATACTTACCCCCATGCTGCAGCATCAGTGTGATGCTGCAGCTATCCCATGTCGGCCAGGAGCGGAGTGATCACATGACAGCTGATTGCTCAACTCTCGGTCTACTCCAGAAAAGGTGTACTTTAACCACTTCGCGCCCGCGCTATAGCCAAAAGACGGCTGCAGCGTGGACGCTATCTGCCGGGCGGCCATCCCTGGACGTCCTGTTGTTTACTTCCGCGATGCGCGCTCCCGCAGGCGCGCATCGGGGAGTTCTGTGCTGGCCGTGTCCCTCGGACACAGCCAGTCACAGATCGCTGAAAACGGCCAATCATAACGGCCCTTTTCAGCATGATCGGCGGTGCCAATGAGAGACGATCTCATATGTAAACATATAAGATCATCTCTCATCGCCGGCTCTCCCTCCTCACACAGAGACAGCGTGTGAGGGGGGAGAGAGAACCGATGCGGCGGTAAGTAAAAAAAAAAAAAACGAAAAAAAGTGTCCCCACTGCCATCTGTCCCTGCCATCTGTCCCTGCCATCTGTCCCCACTGTCATGTCCCTGCCATCTATCCCCAGTGCCATCTGTCCCCACTGTCATGTCCCTGCTCTCTGTCCCCACTGCCATCTGTCATAATTGCCACGTATCAGTGCCATCTGTCATCAGTGCCACATAGTGCCATCTGTCATCAGTGCCACATAGTGCCATCTGTCATCAGTGCCACCTGTCAGTGTCACGTGCCATCTGTCATCAGTGCCACATATCAGTGCCATCCGTCATCAGTGCCACGTTTTAGTGCCATCTGTCATCAGTGTCACGTATCAGTGCCATCTGTCATCAGTGTCATCAGTGCCACGTATTAGTGCCATCTGTCATCAGTGCCACGTATTGCCATCTGTCATCAGTGCCACGTATTAGTGCCATCTGTCATCAGTGCCACGTGTCATCAGTGCCACGTATCAGTGCCATCTGTCATCAGCGCCATCTGTCATCAGTGCCACCTGTCATCAGTGCCACGTGTCAGTGCCACATATTAGTGCCATCTGTCATCAGTGTCACATGTCATCAGTGCCACGTATTAGTACCACGTATTAATGTCATCTGTCATCAGTGCCACGTATTAGTGCCATCTGTCATCAATGCCACATCAGTGTCAGTGCCACATCAGTGCCATCTGTCATCAGTGCCACATCAGTGCCATGTATCAGTGCCATCTGTCATCAGTGCCATGTCAGTGTCACGTGTCATTGTCCTGGTGCTCCAGGGCCTTCAAAAGTGTAATAGGTAGTCAACAAGTTAGATGTGTAAATTTATGCTCCTAGAACACCTGGGAGGTGCTCCCTGCATGTTGGGCCTCTCTATGTGGCCAGGCTGTGAAAAAGTCCCACACATGTGGTATCTCCATACTCAGGAGGAGTAGCAAAATGTATTTTGGGGTGTTATTTGTGGTATACACATGCCATGTGAGAGAAATAACCTATTGCAATGACAATTTTGTGGGGAAAAAAAAATCTTCGTTTTGCAAAGAATTGTGGGAAAAAATGACAACATCAGAAACCTCACCATGCATCTTACTAAATACCTTGGAATGTCTACTTTCAAAAAAGGGGTCATTTGGGGGGTATTTGTACTTTCCTGACTTGTTCGGGTCGCAAGAAATGAGATAGGCTGTCAGTACATCAGGTGTGATCATTTTTTTATGATTTGCACCATAACTTGTAGACTCTCTAACTTTCACAAAATAATATCCACTAATTTGGGTTATTTTTACCAAAGATATGTAGCAGTATAAATTGTGGCCAAAATTTATGAAGAAAAATTACTAATTTGCTAAATTTTATCACAGAAACAAAGAAAAATGCGGGTTTTTTTTCAAAATTTTCGGTCTTTTTTCATTTATAGCGCAAAAAATAAAAAACTCAGAGGTGATCAAATACCACCAAAAGAAAGCTCTATTTTATGAAAAAAAGGACAAAAAATTCATTTGGGTACAGTATTACATGACTGAGTAATTGTCATTCAAAGTGCGACAGCGCTGAAAGCTGAAAATTGGTCTGGGCAGGAGGGGGGTTTAAGTGACCAGTAGGCAAGTGGTTAAACTTTTTCTAATACAACCCCTTATTTTTCAATTGAACTGCTAAAAGCACACTTTCCAATACTGGTTGACATTTGAAAGGCCCAGTAAACAGATCTTTTTCAGAAATATGCAATAAAGAAGTTATACATTGGTTACAAGCTTTCTTACCCTGATTTTATTTTTTACAATTAACAAGCAAACTTAGTTTATGTTAAATTGTGCAATAATAATAATAATAATAATAATAATAATAATAATAAAAAACTTTTTGTATCTTGTAATGCTCTACTTAATATTTCTCTGATGCCGTGTACACACGAGCGACAGAGAAAAGTCAGACGGGAGCTTTTCATCGTATATTCCGATCGTGTGTATGCCCCATCGGACTTTTTACGTGGAAAATTCTGACGGACTTAGAAAGAGAACATGTTCTAAATATTTCCAACAGAACCAATTCCTATCGGGAAAACCGATCGTCTGTATGCTTTTCCGACGTACCAAAAACGACACATGCTCTGAAGAAGTACGAGACGGAAGCTATTGGCTACTGGCTATTGAACTTCCTTTTTCTAGTCCCGTTGTAAGTGTTGTACGTCACCGCGTTCTGGACGGTCGGACATTGGTATGACCGTGTGTATGCAAGATCGCTTGAGTGGAATTCCGTCGGAAAAACCTTCAGAGTTTATTCTGACGGGAAAAACGGTCGTGTGTACAGGGCATAAGATCTATTCCATGTGTTTGTATTCTGTATTATGTACATTGACAAGCTGATAGTTAAGGTTAACCCATTAATACCTCTTGTTCCAATATTGGAACAGTAGTGATGTGGAAGTTATTTATATCCTACTGCTGTAACATATGAATTTTATTTAGATTTAAAAAAAATTCAAGCTTAGGCATAAATTAAATGGGTTAATTCACACCATGTGCGCTGAGGTGTGTGACTCAACTCAGATCAAGTGCAATGACAAGCCAAATGGCAGTTGGGGTGGTAAAAGTGGGCTGCTGATCTGCGGTTTTACCACCCCCTGGGTACCTATCAGAACTGTAAAATAACAGCTGTTCACATGCTGCAGCTGGGACTTTTTTTTAACTCAGGGTGAGAGTGGGTCCAATGGGGCTGTACCGCAACCTTGCAGCATGGTAGTGGGGCAATAAAGGGTTAAACTAAGCAGTTAGGAGGCAATATATATCACCTCCTTACCACCTGTAAAATGCCCTTTGAAAGTGATCTGAATGTGAAGCACTCTTCAGAGGGGACCACATTGCCCTGTGGGTATAAAAGAGCCCTTAAGAAAAGAAAAATAAGGTATTCTGTCTAATACTGAGAACAAAAAAGCCCACACATGAATGTGACACAAACAGTGCATATCTACGCAACACAAAGAATATAATCACACCTCAACATCAGTATTCAGCATGTGTCAGGGAATCCAAACCTAAAACATATCTAAACCCAAAGAACAAAAATGTATTATATTGCAGCTTATATGTCCTTGGTTGTGGTAGCTGCATTTGTTTTCTTTTTTTCTTTGATTTTTACCTGGTGATTCTGCTAGCAACACACATCCTGTTCTAGGGTGACAACGCTCACTCACTGTACTGTCAGCAGTATTGTCACCCTAGCCTGCAATCCTGATGTGGACTACAGAAACCTCCCCCTTCATCACCATTTCATAGGAGCATTCCTTTAAGACTCACATAGCTAAGAAACCTAGTAACGTTGTTTAAAAATTATATGAGTTCCGAGTATGGGTGAGTGCATCATGGTGAGGCGGCAATAACACAAACTCAGTCCAGGTACAGATAATGGAACTTGTATTTCAATCAATGAAAAAACAGTTCACAAGAAGGAAGTCCAATCGGGAACACTTATGGATGATAGCAGTGTGCATGTCTCAGCCAAACTGACAGCATCTGTTTGGATGGGCAGACTGCGGCCTGGCTGGTTAGAGCCCAAGTGGGAAGTCTTCCAAGAAGAGTAGTGGATCCCTACACTTTCCCTATTCATCTGGAACATTTTGCTACCACTAATACTGTCCCTGACAGATGGGTGACCTGTCCCTACACTAACTACACGCCAAACCCAGGAGCCAGGGTCTTAAATAGACTCTGCCTGACTCAAGATGGCTGCCAGGGTCACATGGGCTGTCAGCATCCAACCAGGTCGCTGCCCCAGTGACCCAGGAAACCATAGAGGAACCATGTTCCTCCTGCCTTCCTCTCCCTCTGCACTGCCACTGCGGTTGAAGGCCATCTGAAGGGAGAAAACAGACTGCAAATGTCTACACACAAAAAGTTACAAGAGCTAAATAAACTTAAGGTGCTACACTCAGATTTAATTTTCATCTAATAGCGGATGATAGTAGCTTTTGTTAACTTAAAGCTTGAATAAAAAAGAGAAAAAATTAGAAAAAGATCGAGCTCCAGGTATCAAATGTCCATATAGCTTTATTCTTGACTATATACTGTCGATAGCTGGACAAGTAGTAGTCAAAAAGTTACAGGAAATTACAAGGAGATTTCTAGCAGGATTAATGGGTATTTTTCTGTATTTGTAGAAAACATCTAAGAACCTGGAAACGGCAATTATACATTTTTGGGGTTTAAATATTCTATACTTTAATGTATTTTTTTTTTTTAAAAAAAGGATATTTTTCCAAAAAAGAAATATGGGGTTTGCTATTACTGACCTCCTTCTGAAAATGCTGTTCAACTGAACCTTTGGCTATAATGCTTTATTGGTCACTGACATGGAACAAATATGCACATCAAAGGAGCCAGAGAAAAGTCAAAGGCTCTTATCGGCACACACATTCTATGTAACTAAGGGCCTTAACCACTTGCCAACCGCCGCATGCACATTTACGTCGGCAGAATGGCACGGCTGGGCAAATGGGCGTACAGGTACGTCCCTTTGAATTTGCTGCCGTGTGCCTCCCTGCCGGGAGCTCCGTGAGTCGGGTCGCGGGTCCCGCGGACTTGATCGCCGCGGGGATACCCGCGATCGCCTCACGGAGCTGAAGAACTAGGAGATGCTAATGTAAACAAGCATTTCCTCGTTCTACCTAGTGACACTGTTACTGATCACAACTCCCTGTGATCGGGAGCGGTGATCAATGAAGTGCCGTTCGTAGCCCATCCCCCTATAACAGTTAGAAACACTCCCCAGGACACACTTAACCCCTCCCTAGTCCCCTAGTGGTTAATCCCTTCACTGCCAGTGTCATTTTTACAGTAATCAGCGCAATTTTATAGCACTGATAGCTGTAAAAATGACAATGGTCCCAAAAATGTGTCAAAATTGTCCGATGTGTCCGCCATAATGTCGCAATCAAGATAAAAATCACAGATCGCCGCCATTACTAGTAAAAAAAAAATTTTTATAAAAATGCCATGAAACTATCCCCTTTTGCGCAAACCAATCAATAAACGCTTATTGCGATTTCTTTTACCAAAAAATATGTAGAAGAATACGTATCGGCCAAAACTGAGGAAAAAAAATGTTTTTTTATATATTTTTTGGGGATATTGATTATAGCAAAAAGTAAAAAATAATGCTTTTTTTATAAAATTGTCGCTTTATTTTTGTTTATAGCATAAAAAAAAAAAACGCAGAGGTAATCAAATACCACCAAAAGAAAGCTCTATTTGTGGGAAAAAAAGGACGTCAATTTTGTTTGGGAGCAACATCGCACGACCGCGCAATTGTCAGTTAAAGCAACGCAGTGCCGAATTGCAAAAAGTGCTCTGGTCTTAGGCCAGCGAAATGGTCCGGGGCTTAAGTGGTTAATGTGCATTAATGCTACTATAGTGTTAATTAGCTTTTTGAATGCATTGCACAGGCATTCATGTTGTGTTAGGCAACAATCCTCAATTGCCCTGTGAGATGTGTTTCTTTTTTTTCATTTGTACAAGGCTAAAATGGAAAATGATCACCATTGATGCTTTCCAACCATGCTCTAAACGTACTGTAAACGCCATAGGTGCATTTACAGCGCATTTATGGTGCACTTGTGGTGCATTTCAATGCAAGTGAATGGAGGTGTTTGCTAAGCATCAACACCTGCCGAACTCTGCAGGTAGCGTTCATTTAGCCTCGATGCTAAGGCTGCAGTCTGAACACCTCCATCCGCTAAATATTTGAACAATTTTGAGTGGCGTTGATAGGCGGTCAGGAAGCGGTAATAATGGGACCCAACCACCTATATTCAATGCCTAGGTGAAAGAGCCCTTAAAGTGTTAAACTAGAGTGTTAGCATGACAGCCGGGCAACTAGCATTTACATACTATGGCTGCATTTAGAAGGTCTCAGGGATAAATAGGTTCTTGTAGGCGGTTGAAACGGTGCCTGCATACACTGTGTGCAAATGGCTGCAGATTTCAAAACTGTATTATGTACTATTATATGGCCGATGTTTGCATTCACCCGCCCATCTGAGTAGTTACATGCAAATAGAGCCTCTGATCGACCGTTCGATTAGCGTTTCCATGGGGTTCCGGAAACTAGTTTCTATGCGGCCATAAAAGTGTTGCTGCATCCAGCGGTGGCAGATCGTTGCTTCTGAAAGGAGCAAACTATCCACTGGTATTCAACATTCTGGCTGTAGCCTAAGAAGACAGTATTAACAGTCTCAAATGTGCTCTAAGATGAGGTTTTCTTTAACCCCTTCCCAATCTGCAATCTGTAGATTAACATTCCTCAGCACAATGCCTCTTCCCAAGAGAAAGTTAATCTATGTTCCCTTTTTATAGCTAGCAGTGTGCAGCGCAGCATTAGGTATTTCAATATTTTACCAAATAAAAGCCTTGTAAAGCCGCGTACACGCGATCCGATTTTCCGATGGAAATTGTGTGATGACAGGCTGTTGGCGGAAAATCTGACCGTTTGTACGCTCCATCGGACAATTGTTGTCGGATTTTCCGCGGACAAATGTTGGATGGCAGGCTTTAAAATTTTCCGCGGACAACGGTCTGTTGCCGGATTTTCCGAGCGTGTGTACACAAGTCTGTTGGTCAAAAGTCCAAAGTACAGACACGCATGCTCGGAAGCAGAAGCGGTCGGTCTTGTAAACCAGCATTCATAATGGAGAATTAACATTTGTGACGCAGCAAATTATGAAATGTCGAAATGCAGCGAACAATTCTCTTCATCTTTAATGGGATAATAATGAAGCTGCTTTGCTGGTGATACTGATAGAGCTCTGTCAAATGTATTTTAAAAGGCTTTTATTTTCTAGTGATATCAAGAATAATATTATTATGCTTGTTTTGGTTTTATGGGCAAGTTACCACAACACCATTATCCCGTAGTTTTTAAGATCAAAGATACAACTATGTCGGTGTCCCTTGTTAATTGTACATTGTATTTTTTTAAATGTAACTGCCTACTCCCAAACTGTCATTTGATGTAAAACACATAGCCAAGTATTATTCTACACAATTTTTTATTGCGCATTAAAAAAATTAAACAAATAAAATTAGACATGCTATCTGCCAATAGAACTTAACCAAAAAGTGCATTCTATGCATCCAAAAATATAGATAATATACCGAATGAAATCATTATTCAACCAAAAAATAAAATCCTGCTTCTTAATATAGGGGGTCAACAATGCCAAGAGTTGGTGAAAGAAGGGGTCCGTCATCTGGAGATAATTTCGAAAATCATCTGGATTATTCTCCTGGAGCTCCCGCAGCAAAGGCATATGACATAATTGGTCACGATTAATAAAGCAACCAATTTTTGGTGCAAGAATACCTCCTCCTCCTGTTCCTGGACTGGACTTGGATCAAAGCAATAACTCCAAGGCCAATAATAAATAACACGTTATCTTCTCCGATTCCGCAACATGGCTGGTTGACGAACGGCCGTTCACAAACGAGCTGAAAAGCACGAAATGAAAAGCGCAAACTGAAAAGCGCGAATCAACACTCACCAAACTTCTACTAACACGAAATTAGCAGAAGGAGCCTAAAGGGTGGCGTCTGACAATTGAACTTCCTCTTCATCGGATCGTAGTACCTCACTACGTTGGTGTTTGTTGGCAGACAATTGTGTGCCGTTTGTATGCAAGACAAGTTTTGGGCCAACGCCCTTCGGACAAAAGTCTGAGGCTTTGCCTGCGGAAAATCTGATCGTGTGTATAAGGCTTAAATCTGTTTGGTTCAATATTGAGTTGGCCCACCCTTTGCAGCTATAACAGCTTCAACTCTTCTGGGAAGGCTGTCCACAAGGCTTAGGAGTGTATCTATGGGAATGTTTGACCATTTTTCCAGAAGCCCATTTGTGAGGTCAGGCACTGACGTGGATGAGAAGGCCTGGCTCGCAATCTCCGCTCTAATTCATATTAAAGGTGTTCTATCAGGTTGAGGTCAGGACTCTGTGCAGGCCAGTCAAGTTCCTCCACCCTAAACTCGCTCATTTACACTATATTGCCAAGAGTATTGGGCCAACTCTCCAAATCATTTGGTGGAGGGGGGATTATGGTGTGGGGTTGTTTTTCAGGAGTTGGACTTGGCCCCTTAGTTCCAGTGAAGGTAACTCTTAAGGCGTTAGCAAACTAAAACATTTTGCACAATTTCATGCTCCAACTTTGTGGGAACAGTTTGAGGATGGCCCCTTCCTGTTCCAACATGACTGTGCACCAGTGCACAAAGCAAGGTCCATACCGACATGGATGAGCAAGTTTGGGGTGGAGAAATTTGACTGGCCTGCACAGAGTCCTGACCTCAACCCAATAGAGCATTTTTGGGATGAATTCAAGCAGAAACTGCGAGCCAGGCCTTCTCGTTCACATCAGTGCCTGACCCCACAAATGCGCTTCTGGAAGAATGGTCAAACATATCCCCTCTTAACCACTTGAGCCCCGGACCATTATGCTGCCTAAGGACCAGAGGTCTTTTTCCAATTTGGCACTGCGTCGCTTTAACTGCTAATTGCGCGGTCATGCAATGCTGTACCCAAACGAAATTTGCGTCCTTTTCTTCCCACAAATAGAGCTTTCTTTTGATGGTATTTGATCACCTCTGCGGTTTTTATTTTTTGCGCTATAAATGGAAAAAGACCGAAAATTTTGAAAAAAAATGATATTTTCTAATTTTTGTTATAAAAAAAATCCAATAAACTCAATTTTAGTCATACATTTAGGCCAAAATGTATTCGGCCACATGTTTTTGGTAAAAAAAATGTCAATAAGCGTATATTTATTGGTTTGCGCAAAAGTTATAGTGTCTACAAACTAGGGTACATTTTCTGTAATTTACACAGCTTTTAGTTTATGACTGCCTATGTCATTTCTTGAGGTGCTAAAATGGCAGGGCAGTACAAAACCCCCCCAAATGACCCCATTTTGGAAAGTAGACACTCCAAGGAAATTGCTGAGAGGCATGTTGAACCCATTGAATATTTATTTTTTTTGTCCCAAGTGATTGAATAATGACAAAAAAAAAAATATTTACAAAAAGTTGTCACTAAATGATATATTGCTCACACAGGCCATGGGCCTATGTGGAATTACACCCCAAAATACATTCTGCTGCTTCTCCTGAATATGGGGATACCACATGTGTGGGACTTTTTGGGAGCCTAGCCGCGTACGGGGCCCCGAAATCCAATCACCGCCTTCAGGATTTCTAAGGGCGTAAATTTATGATTTCACTCTTTACTGCCTATCACAGTTTCGGAGGCCATGGAATGCCCAGGTGGCACAAAACCCCCCCAAATGACCCCATTTTGGAAAGTAGACACCCCAAGCTATTTCCAGAGAGGCATATTGAGTCCATGGAATATTTTATATTTTGACACAAGTTGCGGGAAAGTGACACATTTTTTTTTTTTTTTGCACAAAGTTGTCACTAAATGATATATTGCTCACACAGGCCATGGGCATATGTGGAATTGCACCCCAAAATACATTTAGCTACTTCTCCTGAGTACGGGGATACCACATGTGTGGGACTTTTTGGGAGCCTAGCCGTGTACGGGACCCCGAAAACCAATCACCGCCTTCAGGATTTCTAAGGGTGAAAATTTTTGATTTCACTCTTCACTGCCTATCACAGTTTCGGAGGCCATGGAATGCCCAGGTGGCACAAAACCCCCCCAAATGACCCCATTTTGGAAAGTAGACACCCCAAGCTATTTGCTGAGAGGCATGGTGAGTATTTTGCAGCTCTCATTTGTTTTTGAAAATGAAGAAAGACAAGAAAAAACTTTTTTTTTTTTCTTTTTTCAATTTTCAAAACTTTGTGACAAAAAGTGAGGTCTGCAAAATACTCACTATACCTCTCATCAAATAGCTTGGGGTGTCTACTTTCCAAAATGGGGTCATTTGGGGGGGGGGTTTGTGCCACCTGGGCATTCCATGGTCTCCGAAACTGTGATAAGCAGTCAAGAGAGAAATCAAAAATTCACGCCCTTAGAAAGCCTGAAGGCGGTGCTTGGTTTTCGGGGTTCCGTACGCGGCTAGGCTCCCAAAAAGTCTCACACATGTGGTATCCCCGTACTCAGGAGAAGCAGCAGAATGTATTTTGGGGTGTAATTTCACATATTCCCATGGCATGTTTGAGCAATATATCATTTAGTGACAATTTTGTGCAAAAAAAAAAAAATTGTCTCTTTCCCGCAACTTGTGTCGCAATATAAAATATTCCATGGACTCGACATGCCTCTCAGCAAATAGCTTGGGGTGTCTACTTTCCAAAATGGGGTCATTTGGGGGGTTTTGAACTGTCCTGGCATTTTATGCACAACATTTAGAAGCTTATGTCACACATCACACACTCTTCTAACCACTTGAAGACAAAGCCCTTTCTGACACTTATTGTTTACATGAAAAAGTTTTTTTTTTTGCAAGAAAATTACTTTGAACCCCCAAACATTATATATTTTTTTAAAGCAAATGCCCTACAGATTAAAATGGTGGGTGTTTCATTTTTTTTTTCACACAGTATTTGCGCAGCGATTTTTCAAACGCATTTTTTGGGGAAAAAACACACTTTTTTAAATTTTAATGCACTAAAACACACTATATTGCCCAAATGTTTGATGAAATAAAAAAGATGATCTTAGGCCGAGTACATGGATACCAAACATGACATGCTTTACAATTGCGCACAAACGTACAGTGGCAACAAAATAAATACATTTTTAAAAGCCTTTAAAAGCCTTTACAGGTTACCACTTTAGATTTACAGAGGAGGTCTACTGCTAAAATTACTGCCCTCGATCTAACCTTCGCGGTGATACCTCACATGCATGGTGCAATTGCTGTTTACGTTTGACGACAGACCGCCGCTTGCGTTCGCCTTAGTGCGAGAGCAGGGGGCGACAGGGGTGCTCTTTTTTTTTTTTTTTTTTTTTCTTTATTATTTTTTTGCTTTTTTATCTTATTAAGTGTTCTTGCATAGCAAGACCACTTATTGTTATCTCACATATATATTATTATTATTATTATAGCCAAATTTACCACCCTAACTCCTCCCACAGTTTTTACACTACATAGACAAGTAATATACCGAAACGTGCGGATTGTTCCCGAATGGTGTGCTATTACTTTGTGGAACGTTTCGCCGAATGGTTCACGAAATATCGTCGTTTTTGCGGCGAAATTGGTCCCATAGGAATGAATGGGGAAACTAGAGTGGGAGATGACAAAAGCTGGAAAATCAGAACATGATTTCTAAACTGCCGCCACTCCCTCATTTTCAAGCCCACCTACACAAATCTTATATCAAAACGTTCAGCTATCCCTGCTGCCACTAAACATGTCCACGGCTAAGCCATAGTCCTGATAGTTTTCACAATATGACCATTTGTTTGCAACTCACGCCGTCCATTGACATTCATTGAAACTACACTCTAGCCCCTTCAAATTTGAAGGGCAATTTCTAAACTGCGACCGTGCCTTCAATTTTAATATTTCAGAGACATACTATGTATCAAAATCTAGGTCTGGGTCTTGTGATTCTCACAATATAAAGATCTTCGCTGTAGGATGTATAGTTTTTAAAATACGGCCATTTGTTTAGAGGTCATTTCAGGAAATTTTAGCCATTAATCAGAGTGTACTGTTAGTGTTTGTTTTGTTGCCATGGTTACCAAAGCTTCTGTTATACACAGGGGGGAAGGTGGCTGGAGCATCTCAGCTGATTACAGAGCCCGGGGGAGGGGACAGACACACCATGTACTGATTTATAATAGAGGAATATGATGGGGCAGTTTTGATGGGGTAATTCTGATGGGGCAGTTTTGATGAAGTAGTATTTGGGAAGCATAAACAGGGCATGAGCGTTGCTAGGAAACAGTGGTTGTAAACACAAGATGCTGAGACACCCCAAATGCATGTGACTTCATCTGCTAGACTTGATAATGCTTGTAGACTCCTCCCACAGTTTTTACACTACAGAGACAAGTAATATACCGAAATGAGCGGATTGTTCCCGATTGGTGTGTCATTACTTTGTGGAATGTTTCGCCGAATGGTCCACGAAATGACGTTTTTGCGGCGAAATTGGTCCCATAGGAATGAATGGCGAAATGTTCAAAACTAGAGTGGGAGGTGACAAAAGCTGACAACCCCATGATCAGCCAAAACATTATGACCACCCCATGATCAGCCAAAACATTATGACCGCCCCATGTAAAAAAAAAAATATTTTTTAAAAAAAAAAATAATTTTTGAAAAAAATAAAAAAAATAATTTTTGAAAAAAAAAAAAAATCATTTTTGAAAAAAAAAAATATATTTTTGAAAAAAAAAAATATTTTTGAAAAAAAAAAAATTATTTTTGAAAAAAAAAAATATTTTTGAAAAAAAAAATATTTTTGAAAAAAAAAATTATTTTTGAAAAAAAAAAATTATTTTTGAAAAAAAAAATATATTTGAAAAAAAAAATATTTTTGAAAAAAAAATTATTTTTGAAAAAAAAATTACTTTAAAAAAAATAATAATTTCGAAAAAAAAAATTATTTTTGAAATAAAAAAATTCATTTTTGAAAAAAAAAATTACCTTTGAAAAAAAAAATTACTTTTGAAAAAAAAAAAATCATTTTTGAAGAAAAAAAAATTCATTTTTGAAGAAAAAAAAATCATTTTTGAATAAAAAAAATTCATTTTTGAATAAAAAAAATTCATTTTTGAAAAAAAAAATTACTTTTGAAAAAAATGTTCAGCTCTTTCAGCGAATGATGGAACTTTTTTACTACTATTTATACTTTTTAAAATATTAAGCTTTTTAACACTTTTCACACTTACTCAAGCCACTCCATCCCACCTAGTTACTCCGCCCACTCCAGTTGTAGAGGCAAGAACACTTTCACAATTTCCCCAGAAATTGTACCTTTTCTAGTTTTTAAACTGTTCCTTTCATTTTTATTTTTTTTAATCATTAAGTGTTCTTGCATAGCAAGACCACTTACTGTTATCTCACATATATATTATTCTTATTATTATAGCCAAATTTACCACCCTAACTCCTCCCACAGTTTTTACACTACATAGACAAGTAATATACCGAAACGTGCGGATTGTTCCCGAATGGTGTGCTATTACTTTGCGGAACGTTTCGCCGAATGGTTCACGAAATATCGTCATTTTTGCGGCGAAATTGGTCCCATAGGAATGAATGGGGAAACTAGAGTGGGAGATGACAAAAGCTGGAAAATCAGAACATGATTTCTAAACTGCCGCCACTCCCTCATTTTCAAGCCCACCTACACAAATCTTATATCAAAACGTTCAGCTATCCCTGCTGCCACTAAACATGTCCACGGCTAAGCCATAGTCCTGATAGTTTTCACAATATGACCATTTGTTTGCAACTCACGCCGTCCATTGACATTCATTGAAACTACACTCTAGCCCCCTCCAAATTTGAAGGGCAATTTCTAAACTGCGACTGTGCCTTCATTTTTAATATTTTAGAGACATACTATACATCAAAATCTAGGTCTGGGTCTTGTGATTCTCACAATATAAAGATCTTCGCTGTAGGATGTATAGTTTTTAAAATACGGCCATTTGTTTAGAGGTCATTTCAGGAAATTTTAGCCATTAATCAGAGTGTACTGTTAGTGTTTGTTTTGTTGCCATGGTTACCAAAGCTTCTGTTATATACAGGGGGGAGGTGGCTGGAGCATCTCAGCTGATTACAGAGCCCGGGGGAGGGGACAGACACACCATGTACTGATTTATAATAGAGGAATATGATGGGGCAGTTTTGATGGGGTAATTCTGATGGGGCAGTTTTGATGAAGCAGTATTTGGGAAGCATAAACAGGGCATGAGCGTTGCTAGGAAACAGTGGTTGTAAACACAAGATGCTGAGACACTCCAAATGCATGTGACTTCATCTGCTAGACTTGATAATGCTTGTAGACTCCTCCCACAGTTTTTACACTACAGAGACAAGTAATATACCGAAACGAGCGGATTGTTCCCGATTGGTGTGTTATTACTTTGTGGAATGTTTTGCCGAATGGTCCACGAAATGACGTTTTTGCGGCGAAATTGGTCCCATAGGAATGAATGGCGAAATGTTCAAAACTAGAGTGGGAAGTGACAAAAGCTGACAACCCCATGATCAGCCAAAACATTATGACCACCCCATGATCAGCCAAAACATTATGACCGCCCCATGTAAAAAAAAATATATTTTTGAAAAAAAAAATAATTTTTGAAAAAAAAAAATATTTTTGAAAAAAAAAATATTTTTGAAAAAAAAAAAAATATTTTTGAAAAAAAAAATATTTTTGAAAAAAAAATTACTTTTAAAAAAAAAAATATTTTTGAAAAAAAAATATATTTGAAAAAAAAAAATATTTTTGAAAAAAAAAAAATTATTTTTGAAAAAAAAATTACTTTAAAAAAAATAATAATTTCGAAAAAAAAATTATTTTTGAAATAAAAAAAATTCATTTTTGAAAAAAAAAATTACCTTTGAAAAAAAAATTACTTTTGAAAAAAAAAATCATTTTTGAAGAAAAAAAAATCATTTTTGATTAAAAAAAATTCATTTTTGAAAAAAAAAATTACTTTTGAAAAAAATGTTCAGCTCTTTCAGCGAATGATGGAACTTTTTTACTACTATTTATACTTTTTAAAATATTAAGCTTTTTAACACTTTTCACAGTTACTCAAGCCACTCCACCCCACCCAGTTACTCCGCCCACTCCAGTTGTAGAGGCAAGAACACTTTCACAATTTCCCCAGAAATTGTACCTTTTCTAGTTTTTATTGTTATCTCGGGGAATGTAAATATTCCCTATGATAGCAATAGGTAGTGACAGGTACTCTTTTTTGAAAAAATTGGGGTCTATTAGACCCTAGATCTCTCCTCTGCCCTCAAAGCATCTGACCACACCAAGATCGGTGTGATAAAATGCTTCCCCAATTTCCCAATGGCGCTATTTACATCCAGCGAAATCTAAGTCATAAAATGCTCGTAGCTTCCGGTTTCTTAGGCCATAGAGATGTTTGGAGCCACTCTGGTCTCTGATCAGCTCTATGGTCAGCTGGCTGAATCACCGGCTGCATTTTCAGGTTCCCTGTTGAGACAGGAGAGCCAGAGAAAAACACGGAAGACGGTGGGGGGGGCATTCCCTCCCACGGCTTGTAAAAGCAGTCTAGAGGCCAATTAGCCACTAGGATTGCTTTTACATGAAAGCCGACCGCTGGCTGAAAAGAATGATACCAAGATGATACCTAAACCTGCAGGCATCATTCTGGTATAACCACTCAAAGTTGTGAATGGCGTACCTGAAGACAAAAAAATGGTTAACAATAAAGCACAGTAAACGGTAAAGTATAAAAAATTGCATACCTGAAAAGCAAACATGATAAAACATAATAACAATAAAACATTGCAGAATAGAATACAGTAAAAAAGAGCAGAACAATAGAGAGAATAGAGAGAGAGAGAACAATAAAACGACAACTATTTTTTTTTATTTTATATATATATATTTTTTTTTACACTTTTTTTGTAACTAACTTTTATAACTGTAACCGGTTCCAGGTTCGGGTCTCTCAAAATGCGATGGCATCTTGGGAGACCCTGTGAAAGTGTGCCTAGTCTGTGCAATGCTGTACCCTACGCTAATACTCAACTAGTGCATGGTAGCGTTCAAAACATTCACCAATGCAAAGACCAGGATTGTCAGGACAGGAGGGACAATAATAGCGGGTGTCACGCCTATATCCGCGCTAGCTGCAGACACAATATCTTTTTGGGGGGCGTTCGCTGGGTAGGGGTACTCGGGAGGACATAAAGAAAATGCCTCTCATGCAGCCGACTGCATTTGGTTGGGGATGTGAATGGGGGAAGTACGGGCGCTGCAGAAGCGGTGGGTTCCCAATTAGGATTGGCGAATGCAGTAGGAAGGGCACTATGGGCACGACGGGCCTGTGTTTGTCTTTTTGGTGGCAGCGGGACACTACTTGTGCTTGCCACCTCACCAGCTTGAACTGCACTTATGGGACTCGCCACGTCACCAAGTGTTACTGCAGTGCTGGTTTGACTACGACCGGGGTGTACTAGGCCGCTGGCGCTTGCCAGTTCACCAAAACGCTACCAAAAAGTCTGTTGGCGATCGCAGGGATCAGGCCTGACTCTGCGAACGCTGCAGTTATGCGTTTTATGCCGCGTACACACGGTTGGACTTTTCACCTGCAAAAGTCCGACGGACGCCGCCGGACAAAGTCCGGCGGAAAGTCCGACCGTGTGTGGTCTCCATCGGACTTCCGACGGACCGTTTCGGTCGGATTTTTGCGGAAATCCGACGTACTTTAGATTTGAAGCCTGCTTCAAATCTTTACGTCGTACCTCCGCCGGACTCAGTTCCTGACGGAAAGCCCGTTCGTCTGTATGCTAGTCCGAAGGACCAGATACGACGGAGGAGCAGGTTACTGCATCTCGCGCTCGCTGCAATAGGAAAAACAAATCTTCCTATTGCGGCGAGCGCGGGGCATACCAGGCCCTTAGGTCTGGTATGGATTATAAAGGGGAACCCCTACGCCGAAAAAACGGCGTGGGGTCCCCCTAAAATCCATACCAGACCCCGATCCGAGCACGCAGCCTGGCCGGTCAGGAAGGGGGGTGGGGACGAGCGAGCGCCCCCCCCCCCTCCTGAACCGTACCAGGCCGCATGCCCTCAACATGGGGGGGTGGGTGCTTTGGGGGAGGGGGGCGCCCTTCGCCCCCCCCCCCAAAGCACCTTGTCCCCATGTTGATGAGGACAAGGGCCTCTTCCCGACAACCCTGGCCGTTGGTTGTCGGGGTCTGCGGGCGGGGGCTTATCGGAATCTGGGAGCCCCCTTTAATAAGGGGGCCCCCAGATCCCGGCCCCCCACCCTATGTAAATGAGTATGGGGTACATGGTACCCCTACCCATTTACCTAGGTAAAAAGTGTCAGTAATAAAACACAACACAGGTTTTTAAAATAATTTATTAAACAGCTCCGGGGGGGGGGGTCTTCTTCCGTCTTCGGGGGTCCCTCCGGTTCATCTTCTCCCGGCGTCCGGTTGGTTCTTCTCCGCTCTCCGGCCTCTTCTCCCGGTGTCCCAGGTCTTCGGCCGGCCCCTCCGCTTTCTTCAGGTAGCTCTATTGCCAGCGGAGGTCCGGACTTCTGGGCTTCTTGGCTTCTTGTGTTCTCTTCTCTTCTCTTCCCCCAGATGTTGACACGACGCTCTCTCCGGCTGGACTGGTCTCTGAGGGCTGCGTTGTGACTTATATAGGCGGAGACCCCGCCCCCATATGATGTCACAGTCCCTGGGCATGCTGGGACTGTGACGTTTTAGGGGGCGTGGTCGACCACGCCCCCTAAAACGTCACAGTCCCAGCATGCCCAGGGACTGTGACATCATATGGGGGCGGGGTCTCCGCCTATATAAGTCACAACGCAGCCCTCAGAGACCAGTCCAGCCGGAGAGAGCGTCGTGTCAACATCTGGGGGAAGAGAAGAGAAGAGAACACAAGAAGCCAAGAAGCCCAGAAGTCCGGACCTCCGCTGGCAATAGAGCTACCTGAAGAAAGCGGAGGGGCCGGCCGAAGACCTGGGACACCGGGAGAAGAGGCCGGAGAGCGGAGAAGAACCAACCGGACGCCGGGAGAAGATGAACCGGAGGGACCCCCGAAGACGGAAGAAGACCCCCCCCCGGAGCTGTTTAATAAATTATTTTAAAAACCTGTGTTGTGTTTTATTACTGACACTTTTTACCTAGGTAAATGGGTAGGGGTACCATGTACCCCATACTCATTTACATAGGGTGGGGGGCCGGGATCTGGGGGCCCCCTTATTAAAGGGGGCTCCCAGATTCCGATAAGCCCCCGCCCGCAGACCCCGACAACCAACGGCCAGGGTTGTCGGGAAGAGGCCCTTGTCCTCATCAACATGGGGACAAGGTGCTTTGGGGGGGGGGGCGCAGGGCGCCCCCCTCCCCCAAAGCACCCACCCCCCCATGTTGAGGGCATGCGGCCTGGTACGGTTCAGGAGGGGGGGGGCGCTCGCTCGTCCCCACCCCCCTTCCTGACCGGCCAGGCTGCGTGCTCGGATCGGGGTCTGGTATGGATTTTAGGGGGACCCCACGCCGTTTTTCGGCGTAGGGGTTCCCCTTTATAATCCATACCAGACCTAAGGGCCTGCGACGGGGCTCGCAAGGTTTCAATCTCGCCAAAAAAAGCGGCGAGATTGAATTCCTTTTCTAGTCCCGTCGTACCAAAGTCACGTTCAAAATGAACGGACTTGTCCGTGTGTGGGAAAGTCCGTTCGTTCTGAAAGTCCGGCGGAAGTCCGTCGGGAAGACCGGATTCCGGAAAGTCCGGCCGTGTGTAGGCAACTCCGGCCGTTCAGAAAGTCCGCCGGTAGTCCGCCGGAAGTCTGGCGGCAAGTACGTCGGACCTAGCTTTCTAGAAAGTCCGACCGTGTGTACGCGGCATAAGTCTCTCAAAGACTTCAAACAATACAAATCTGCCCTCCAAAAATACTATTCTTTCCTCCACACTGCCAAGCAAACCTATTTTACAGCTCTTATTAACACCTTCTCATCCAGTTCCCGTAAACTCTTCTCTACCTTCAACTCTCTACTTTGTCCTCCACCGCCTCCACCCACTGACTCACTCACTGCCCAGGAGATCTCTAATCACTTCAAAAACAAGATTGATACAATCTGCGATGAAATCTCCACTCTATAGGTATCTCCCCCACAGGGGCGGACTGACCATTCTGGCACTCGGGCACTGACCGAGGGCCCCATGCCACTAGGGGGCCCCATCAGGGTTGCCAGCCTCAGTAAAACCAGGGACAGATTGTAAAAATCTGTGTATTTTTACATCTGTCCCTGAAATGTCTTACACCGACATCATTTTGATGTAAAACTTTGGAGGCCATAGCTGCTCCGCCCCTCCACTACCTCCTCAGCCAATGGGAACACAGTGTACACGCCCCCTTCCCCCAAGCGGGTTCTTTGAATACAGAGCAGGATATGCCGACATCTGGAGGAGAGGAGAGGGAGGCGGGGACACAGCCTGCAGTGTGGGATGGACTTCAGGCTGATGCAAGGTAAGTTGACTAACTTGGCTAAGTTAAATGTCTTTTTATTAGTGCTTTCTCTGGTGAGCAGAAGGGGAGGCTGTGTTTCCTCTAGCAGAGCTCCTATTACTGAGCCTGTTAGATCGTTGTTCTGTGTGTGAGAAGTGCACTGCTCCTGGGGGAAGGATGTTCTGAACTTCTCCCCCAATCTCTGCTACACCTCCCTACTGATTACCTGCCCACCAATACACAGACACATTATCCTCCTCTCCTGTATTACCACCGAATGTGTCTGTGAGCTGCTGGGGCACTACAAGTCCCAGCATGTCAGGAGATGGGGCAGCAGCAGAGTGTTAGACTGATTTCTAAATGAAATGTGCTGGTGTGTATATACTGTGTGTGTATGTATATGCCTAATGTGTATGTAGTCTGTGTGTATACTGTGTCTGTATACTGTGCGTGTGTGTCTGTGTGTATACTGTGTCTGTATACTGTGTGTATACTGTGTGTGTGTCCATGTCTGTATACTGTGTCTGTGTGTATACTGTGTGTGTGTGTGTCTGTGTCTGTGTATACTGTGTCTGTATTCTGTGTGTGTATACTGTGTGTGTGTCTGTGTGTATACTGTGTGTGTTTGTATACTGTGCATGTGTCTGTGTGTATACTTTGTCTGTATACTGTGTGTGTCTGTGTTATTCTGTGTGTGTGTCTGTGTGTATACTGTGTCTGTATACCGTGTGTGTGTCCATGTCTGTATACTGTGTCTGTGTGTAAACTGTGTGTGTGTCTGTATACTGCATCTGTATACTGTGTGTATACTGTGTCTGTATACTGTGCGTGTGTATAATGTGTGTGTGTGTGTATACTGTGTGTGTGTCTGTGTGTGTGTCCATGTCTGTATACTGTGTCTGTGTGTATACTGTGTGTGTGTGTCTGTGTCTGTGTATACTCTGTCTGTATTCTGTGTGTGTGTCTGTGTGTATACTGTGTGTGTTTGTATACTGTGCATGTGTCTGTGTGTATACTGTGTCTGTATTCTGTGTGTGTCTGTGTTATTCTGTGTGTGTGTCTGTGTGTATACTGTGTCTGTATACTGTGTCTGTGTGTAAACTGTGTGTGTGTCTGTATACTGCATCTGTATACTGTGTGTGTGTCTGTGTGTATACTGTGTCTGTATACTGTGTGTGTATACCGTGTGTGTTTGTATACTGTGCATGTGTCTGTGTGTATACTGTGCGTGTGTCTTTGTGTATACTGTGTCTGTATACTGTGTGTATACTGTGTCTGTATACCGTGTGTGTGTCCATGTCTGTATACTGTGTCTGTGTGTAAACTGTGTGTGTGTCTGTATACTGTGTCTGTATACTGTGTCTGTATACTGTGCGTGTGTATACTGTGTGTGTGTCTGTGTGTGTGTCCATGTCTGTATACTGTGTCTGTGTGTATACTGTGTGTGTGTGTCTGTGTCTGTGTATACTGTGTCTGTATTCTGTGTGTGTATACTGTGTGTGTATACCATGTGTGTGTGTCTGTGTGTATACTGTGTGTGTTTGTATACTGTGCATGTGTCTGTGTGTATACTGTGTCTGTATACTGTGTGTGTCTGTGTTATTCTGTGTGTGTGTCTGTGTGTATACTGTGTCTGTATACCGTGTGAGTGTCCATGTCTGTATACTGTGTCTGTGTGTAAACTGTGTGTGTGTCTGTATACTGCATCTGTATACTGTGTGTGTGTCTGTGTGTATACTGTGTCTGTATACTGTGTGTGTATACCGTGTGTGTTTGTATACTGTGCATGTGTCTGTGTGTATACTGTGCATGTGTCTTTGTGTATACTGTCTGTATACCGTGTGAGTGTCCATGTCTGTATACTGTGTCTGTGTGTAAACTGTGTGTGTGTCTGTATACTGCATCTGTATACTGTGTGTATACTGTGTCTGTATACTGTGCGTGTGTATAATGTGTGTGTGTATACTGTGTGTGTGTCTGTGTGTGTGTCCATGTCTGTATACTGTGTCTGTGTGTATACTGTGTGTGTGTGTCTGTGTCTGTGTATACTGTGTCTGTATTCTGTGTGTGTATACTGTGTGTGTATACCATGTGTGTGTGTCTGTGTGTATACTGTGTGTGTTTGTATACTGTGCATGTGTCTGTGTGTATACTGTGTCTGTATACTGTGTGTGTCTGTGTTATTCTGTGTGTGTGTCTGTGTGTATACTGTGTCTGTATACCGTGTGAGTGTCCATGTCTGTATACTGTGTCTGTGTGTAAACTGTGTGTGTGTCTGTATACTGCATCTGTATACTGTGTGTATACTGTGTCTGTATACTGTGCGTGTGTATAATGTGTGTGTGTATACTGTGTGTGTGTCCATGTCTGTATACTGTGTCTGTGTGTATACTGTGTGTGTGTGTCTGTGTCTGTGTATACTGTGTCTGTATTCTGTGTGTGTATACTGTGTGTGTATACCATGTGTGTGTCTGTGTGTATACTGTGTGTGTTTGTATACTGTGCATGTGTCTGTGTGTATACTGTGTCTGTATACTGTGTGTGTCTGTGTTATTCTGTGTGTGTGTCTGTGTGTATACTGTGTCTGTATACCGTGTGAGTGTCCATGTCTGTATACTGTGTCTGTGTGTAAACTGTGTGTGTGTCTGTATACTGCATCTGTATACTGTGTGTGTGTCTGTGTGTATACTGTGTCTGTATACTGTGTGTGTATACCGTGTGTGTTTGTATACTGTGCATGTGTCTGTGTGTATACTGTGCATGTGTCTTTGTGTATACTGTGTCTGTATACTGTGTGTATACTATGTCTGTATACCGTGTGTGTGTCCATGTCTGTATACTGTGTCTGTGTGTAAACTGTGTGTGTGTCTGTATACTGCATCTGTATACTGTGTGTGTGTCTGTGTGTATGCTGTGTCTGTATACTGTGTGTATACCGTGTGTGTGTGTATACTGTGTCTGTATACTGTGCATGTGTCTGTGTGTATACTGTGTGTGTGTCTGTGTGTATACTGTGTCTGTATACCGTGTGTGTCTGTGTGTATACTGTGTGTGTGTCTGTATACTGCATCTGTATAATGTGTCTGTATACTATGTGCGTATACTGTGTGTCTGTGTGTATACTGTGTGTGTGTCTGTGTGTATACTGTGTATGTGTCTGTGTGTATACTGTGTCTGTATACTGTGTGTGTGTCTGTATGTATATCGTGTGTGTGTCTGTGTGTATACTGTGTGTGTGTCTGTATGTATACTGTGTGTGTCTGTGTGTATACTGTGTGTGTGTCTGTGTGTATACTGTGTGTGTGTCTGTGTGTATACTGTGTGTGTATACCGTATGATCCATGTGTGCCCACTGCAGCTCAACAGAAATCGCTCTAACAATCCCGTACCCATGAAAAATGCACTTGATGCCATTTGGAGCCTTCTGATTGGTGAACTGCTGAACCGGCAGCAGGTCTGGGTACACACCTGTGCAGTGACAACTTGCGCAGTTCAGAGGCTGCAACAAGTGGATTTTTTTTAAAGCCTTTTCCCACCAGCTGCCTACCTCACCAAGCAGTAAGGTGCAAAGGTGTGTGTAAAGGGACACCAATAAAAGGCGATACTCTGGGGGCTCTGCCATAGGGTGCCATTGTGGGGGCTCTGTCGTAAGGGAAGATTCTGATGTAAGGGAGGACTGACTCTGCGGACTGTCATGTATAGGGAGAATGTTGGGACTTTGGTGTAAGGGAGGACTCTGATTTGAGCGTGGCGCTCATCCCGACTGCTGTACTCTATATGTTGTTTTGTTTGTTACTTACTCAGTACTAACCTACGTACTCTGTACAATATACTGTACATAGACCTGACCCAGGTGTTCTCTCAACAGTTGCTGGTTTTAATTAAAGGGATTGTTTTACATTTATTTTTAAATAACAAGAATTTCATACTTACCTCCTCTGTGCAGTTGGATATGCACAGAGCAGCCCAGATTCTCCTCTTCTTGGGTCCCTCTTCGCTGCTCCTCGCCCCTCCCGCCTATGGAGTGCCCCCCACGGCATGCAGCTTGCTGGGGGGCCCCAAAATCTCCTATTGCCCAGGGGCCCCACGAGTTGTCAGTCTGCCCCTGCTCCCCCAGCTAAGACCCCATGTCAACAGGTACAACTGACACTCCCCCTATTTAAATCTGCTACTACAGACGAAGTTGCTAAACTCCTTTCTATCGCCCACCTAACCATATGTCCCCTGGACCCTATTCCCTCTCATATGCTACAGTCGCCCTCTGACTCCATCCTACACTCTCTAACCCACATCTTCAATCTCTCCCTCACCTCTGGCATCTTCCCCAATTCTCTAAAACATGCACTGGTCCCCCCCATACTTAAAAAGCCATCCTTGGACCCTACCAATCTTAACAACCTACGCCCTATCTTCTTGCTCCCCTTTTCCTCTAAACTCCTTGAACGCCTGGTTTACAACCAACTGAGTGACCACCTCATTAGGAATAACCTTCTCGATCCCCTTCAATCTGGATTTCGCCCTCAACACTCCACAGAAACTGCTCTTTTAAAACTCACAAATGACCTACTAACTGCAAAAACCAACGGACACTATTCTGTACTCCTACTTCTGGATCTTTCAGCTGCCTTTGACACGGTTGACCACCCCTCCTCCTCAAAAAACTTTACTCCCTCGGTCTCCATGACTGTGCTCTTCAGTGGCTCTCATCCTACCTATCCCAATGCACCTTCAGTGTCACTTACAATTCTACTTCCTCAACTCCCCTTCCCTTCTCTGTCGGGGTCCCCCAAGGTTCTGTTCTTGGACCTCTTTTATTTTCAATCACCTCTTCCCTGGGTCAGCTGATAGCCTCTCATGGCTTTCAATATCATTTCTACGCTGACGACACACAAATCTATCTCTCCACCCCTCAACTCACTCCATCAGTCTCTTCACGCATCACTAATTTACTAACAGACATATCTGTATGGATGTCACACCATTTCCTCAAACTCAACTTGTCCAATACCGAGCTTATAATATTCCCTCCCCCACGTGCCTCTTCCCCTGACTTGTCTGTCAAGAGCAATGGCACAACCATCCACCCAGGGGCGGACTGATAACTCATGGAGCCCCCGGGCAATAGGAGATTATGGGGCCCACAGGCAATCAGAGATTATGGGGCCACACAGTATACACACACACAGTATACAATCATACAGTATACACATACATGTACACACAGTATACACAGACAGATGTAAAAAAAACCACAGATTTATACATACTGTCCCTGGTTTTACTGAGGCTGGCAACCCTGATGGGGCCCCCTAGTGGCCCAGGACCCTCGGGCAATGCCCGAGTTGCTCAATGGTCAGTCCACCCCTGCATCCACCCATCCCCACATGTTAGGGTGCTAGGTGTTATCCTGGATTCTGAACTCTCCTTTCGGCCCCACATCCAATCGCTTTCCAAAGCTTGCCGCCTCAAACTCCGCAACATCTCTAAACTACGTCCCTTTCTAACCAATGAAACCACAAAGCTCCTCATTCACTCCCTGATTATCTCTCGCCTCGACTACTGCAACTCCCTCCTCATTGGCTTACCTTTTAAATAGACTATACCCCTCTCTGCCAATCCCTCCATTGGCTGCCACTCGCCCAACAAATTAAATTCAAAATACTAATAATAAGTTACAAAGCCATCCACAACTGTGCCCCCAGCTACATCACTAACCTAGTCTCAAAATACCAACCTAATCGCCCTCTCCGTTCCTCCCAGGACCTCCTGCTCTCTAGCTCCCTCATCACCTCCTCTCATATCCACCTCCAGGACTTCTCCCGAGCCTCGCCCATCCTCTGGAATTCCCTACCCCAATCTGTCAGATTGTCTCCAAATTTATCCACTTTTAGGCGATCCCTGAAAACTTTCCTCTTCAGAGAAGCCTATCCTGCCTCCATCTAACAACTGCACTATTTTCTCCATTAGCTCATCCCCCACAGCTATTACCCTTTTGTATAACCTGACCCTAGATTGTAAGCTCTAACGAGCAGGGCCCTCTGATTCCTCCTGTATTGAATTGTATTGTACTTGTACTGTCCTCCCTAATGTTGTAAAGTGCTGCGTAAACTGTTGGCGCTATATAAATCCTGTATAATAATAATAATAATAATAATAATAACATTCCCATAGACACACTCCTAAACCCTGTGGACAGAGACGGCCCATTTCAACCTGTCATTGATTTGTCCAGGCTGCTGGCCGCTGCTGTTGGCACACACTATGTGTTGTCCCATATTGCCCGTTTCAATGAGCCCCTTAGAGTCTACTTTACAATTAGGGCCCCTTCTTCATTCACACTTACATTTTGGCACAGAAAGCCTCTTTTACTAGTGTACCATGTGAAAGTCAAAACAATAGGGGAGAGCCATGTTTCCTGAATATACAGCACAACCTTATATATATTATAAAATGAATAATTCAATTACTGTATTATTATAAAATGAATTATAACAACTTTTTGTTTCTTCTATCCTTTAGAATGAAATGAATTCAGGGACCTCCCAAGGACAGTTTTTTAAAGACGGCATCAAACGCATTGATTACATCCTGGTATACAAGAAATCAAATCCGCAGATTGAAAAGCGAAGCACCTTCGAGAAGAACCTGAGAGCCGAGGGGTTAATGTTGGAGCGGGAAGTAAGTCTATGTCATAAAACGTCTCCAGCCTGATATACTGAACTGGAAACACTGGTAATGAATTTCTGCATCTCCTCTCCCCTCGTCACCATTATTTTTTATACCGCTGCTTGTTTTCCTCTACATGACCTAAATTAAAATATTAATGGGAAGCTGTGTGCCTGCTTTTAGTCCTTAACATTAAATCAATTTCAGATGACTGCGATTTTCCCAGTTGCTATGGCGGATGTTTTAGAATCACCAGAGAGTGCCTGGAGTTTAGCAACAAGAAGCACTTTATCTCCCAACACATACAAGAAAATCTCATCTACTTTATTCAAATGACTATAGAAAGAAAAAGGCTTTGCCTGGATCAACCACCAATGAAAAATAATCTGAAGTAATTAATAGGATCAGATATTCATCCAAAGAAGTTGGTTAGATGCAGTTTGGGTTGCCTTGTAAAGCATACAAAACAACAAGGAAAAAGAGATTCCCCCAAAGAAGGCAATTAACCCAAACACAATCTGCCAAAAAAAAAAAAAAAACAATATATTTATTGAGCTACAAAACACCACACAAAAGTACAAAAATTGGGCAAAATAGGGAGAATGTCAAATGACCATATTAAAATTGATAACGTTATCATTAAAAACAACGGAGCCGCGGCCAAACATACCCCATACACACACCAATCACAGCAGCAGATTCCTACTATATTGGCCAATATCGTGTGAAATGAGTCCTCAGATCAATCCAAGTGTGGATAGTATGGCGGTATGAGGGTAAGGGTGGATGAATGGATGTTTGATTGTGATTAATGGAACGAATTCAACACAGCATAGAGATTTATAACAGTCCGGGAGCTAGACCCATAGCGTGGGTAAAACAACAGCAGTGACCGGCAATAATTACTGGAGGTGGTTGTAACCCAGGACATACAAGCAGAGCAGTTGTATTAATAGAAAGCAGTAGGGGGAGCAAGCACGACTCAGGCTGTATTATAAATATAAATTGGAGTGATACTTCTCTCACCAAGTGGATCAGCGGCTCATGAAGTCGTAAGCTCTACCCCAGATGATAGCTTGTAGATGTCAGTCCAAACTGCATTTGCATTTGCCGTCAGGTAGGAGGAAACCAGCGGTGATTGGCTGGTGAAACGCGTCAGCACGTGACGTCAGCACGTCACCTCGGAGCCGCGAGCTCACGGTGTTTGAATGTTTGACCGGGAACCAACAGCTGACGGCCGGCTTTCATCTCCTAACCGAAGGCGCTGACACAGCGGGACATCTCCTACCTGACGGCAAATGCAAATGCAGTTTGGACTGACATCTACAAGCTATCATCTGGGGTAGAGCTTACGACTTCATGAGCCGCTGATCCACTTGGTGAGAGAAGTATCACTCCAATTTATATTTATAATACAGCCTGAGTCGTGCTTGCTCCCCCTACTGCTTTCCATTAATACAACTGCTCTGCTTGTATGTCCTGGGTTACAACCACCTCCAGTAGTTATTGCCGGTCACTGCTGTTGTTTTACCCACGCTATGGGTCTAGCTCCCGGACTGTTATAAATCTCTATGCTGTGTTGAATTCGTTCCATTAATCACAATCAAACATCCATTCATCCACCCTTACCCTCATACCGCCATACTATCCACACTTGGATTGATCTGAGGACTCATTTCACACGATATTGGCCAATATAGTAGGAATCTGCTGCTGTGATTGGTGTGTGTATGGGGTATGTTTGGCCGCGGCTCCGTTGTTTTTAATGATAACGTTATCAATTTTAATATGGTCATTTGACATTCTCCCTATTTTGCCCAATTTTTGTACTTTTGTGTGGTGTTTTGTAGCTCAATAAATATATTGTTTTTTTTTGGCAGATTGTGTTTGGGTTAATTGCCTTCTTTGGGGGAATCTCTTTTTCCTTGTTGTTTTTTATTCAAATGACTAAATGACTTATTCGCTGAAAGGTCGTAAAGTGTTAAAGTGTATGTGAAGCCTAACAATCAACTTATCTGTCCCATTTTGGTCTGTTAACCACTTCAGCCCCGGAAGATTTTCCCCCTTAATGACCAGGGCATTTTTTGCGATATGGCAATTGCACAATCGTGCGACGTTGTACCTGAAAAAAATGCATGTCCTTTTTTCCCCACAAATAGAGCTTTCTTTTGGGGCATTTGATCACCTCTGCGGGTTTTATTTTTTGCGCTATAAACAAAAAAAAAGTGACAATTTTTAAAAAAACACAATATTTTGTACTTTTTGCTATGATAAATATCCCCCGGCGCCTGCCGGGCACGCTCATCGGCTCCAGGGACACACTGGGTGCGCCTCCTTTTTACAGCGTCTTAAAGAGCCGACGTACAGCTACGACGGCTCGCACAGGGAAGCCAACCTGTCGCAATATAAATTTCGACAAATTCGGAAATATCCGAAAACCCGTTTAACTAATTTTTCAGAGTATTCGTAAATTTGAATATTCAAAATTTTGTAAATTTGGATATTCAAATGTTCAAAAATTCGTAAATTCATAAATTCCAATATTCGAAAATTTGAATATTAGAAAATTCAGGAAATTTGAAAATTCAGTAGTTTCAGTTGCTGTTTCAGTTGTTGTTTAAGTTGTTGTTGTTATTTCAGTTGATGTTGTTTCATTTGTTGTTGTTTCAGTTGTTGTTGTTGTTTCTGTTGTTGTTGTTTCAGTAATTGTTTCAGTAGTTGTTTTCAGTTGTTGTAGTTTTCAGTTGTTGTTTCAGTTGTTGTTTTCAGTTGTTTTTTTCAGTTGTTGTTTCAGTTGTTGTTGTTTCTGTTGTTGTTGCTGTTTGAGTAGTTCAGCAGTTGTTGTTTGTTTCAGCTATAACTTAACTATTACTAATTATTAAATTATAGGTATTGGAATTTCCTTTCAAATTTGGCTGTTAGAGAACGTAACAAAAACGAATTTATCCGAAGTTACGAATTATCCGAAATAACGAATGCGGTATCTAAACGAATGGAATGTAACAAATTAATAATAATAAATAACAATAATAATAACTTTTCATTATTATTATTAATGCATTCTGTTCCATTTGTTTGGATGCGGCATTCGTTATTTCAAGTAATACGGAACTTCGGATAAATTCGTATTCGTTGCGTTGACTAACAGCCAAATTTGAAAGAAAATTCCAATACCTATAATTTAATAGTTATTATTAGTTAGTTAGTTTATTATTTCTAATTTTCGGATTTTCTTTCTTATTTTCAGATTTTCGAATTTCTACATTTCTGAATTTCTGGATTTACAAATTTCCAGATTTTCGAATTTCTTATAAATTTACAGATTTTTGAATTTACGAATTTCGATCATAACAAATGACCCTAAAAACAAACAAAATAAAACAGACAAATGAGACGCAAACACATTTTTTGGCAGTGCACATGTCTAATCTCTAGGCAACATATTTTTTCGTCTTGGATGCTGTAGGTAAAAGTTTGCACCCTCTGTCAAGGTTTTATTGTCGTCTGTGTCGCAATTGGGGAAATTCATCCCTCTGTTTGTCCTGATGTTGTTTGGGATGACCATTGTCACTAAGACAGAAAGTGAGGGGAGGTCCAAAATTTTAGACTTGTCCCCAGAACAAGCGGTAAAGTGACATCTTCCAATAGAAACAGCTTTTCTACAGACTGACTGTCTAATTCTGGCCATACACCGTTCAGTTTTTTTTGTTCAGCCTACCAGCTGAACAGAGAAAACTGGTCCAATTCCCCCGTCGACACATTAGAGGTGGATAGGGTAGTCTTCCTCTCTGTGCTATTGTATTCTGACAGCAGGGAGAATACACAGATCAGCACTGTAGCCACACATTCTGCCCTTGACTTTCTCAGACACCTCAAAGAAAATTGCTTAATTTCTAACAACACTCATTCTAAACCTTCATTTGACATAAATGCAAACCCCTTTCATGTTTCTGCCACTATGAAAATGTTTCAGTCTTTAGTAAAAGTTAATTAGAAATAAGTGCAGACTTGTAAGACGTCAAAGGCCTTGCTCTCCACAGGTCTTGCAGTCTTCCATCATTCTGTCTATCATGAAAGGACTTTTTCTGGTCTTCTTATGGATCAAATCGGAGACAACCTTGGTTCTTCCTAGTGATGGAGTCTTCATCCGGTATCCTCCAGACTTCCTCTTGCTTCTCAGAGTCCTGTTGGTGCCAGCGCGAGGCGTTCGCTGGTAACGGTTCCCGAAGAGAGCAGAAAACGGAGAGGCGGCGGACGGATCCTTCCCGCTGGCTCCGCGGACAGAGACCCTGGCTAGCAGCATCGGTAACAGTTTAGCAAATGCACTACATACATCAGCACATTCCATAGAAGATTCGTTACCTATGAGGCCTTCTGGAAAGCACTCCAAAGGTGACACTGGGATTAACAAGGAATTCGGAGCCTACACCCCCAGCTGATGCGCTTTACATCTATGCTTTGCTGCCAAAACACGAGAGTGTGAGGCATTGTGAGTCGGTGAGTGCTGATTTTAAGGGGAGTGGAGTCACTGACACTAAGTGAATTGGTGGACCGTTTCCAGATTCATCACATCTTTTGCACGGTGGTCTATCTATGGACTTTATGGACTTTACCACTTGATCTCACCTTTGCTTATGTGTCATTGAAATTGCCTTGTGTATGGCACACTTGCACTGTTAATTGTATACTGAATAGTTTTTCTATGATATAGATTTACTCACGTTATCTATCCCAATTTCCTGTTGTAGATAGATGTACTAGATCACTTTTGAGTGTTGTATGATCTATCACTGGTATTTAGCGCCACTTATATTGTTTCACAAGGATCGCATTTGGCCTCTTGGGAATAATAGGACGTATTTCTCAGAGTCCTGTAAAACTTCTACCAGTTACTTTGTGTCCTCAGCACATGGCTTGTTCAACTCCTTTACTGCCATCCCCTACTCCCTGTAGAATTACTTCCTGTCCTGAGCTCATGAACCAGTCCAATGAATTCATAAGTATATGTATAGGGGAAACCTAGCCTCCCATAACAACACATGCAACCAAAAATGCATCACTCCTATATCTATGCTATAAAAATCACTAAAATAGCCATAGCAACACAAGTTCAAACCCCAACCTGCTGATTTGACAGTGAAGGAGCAGTGGTCATCAGTCTGCTCATACCATCTGTCAGCATTCTCATAGCTGCAGTTTAAGTGTGTGTAAACCTAGTCACGGAAATCTTATATAAGCCTTAAAGAAGAAGTCTCACTTTTATTTTAATGTCTAATGTCCTCCAGGGGGCAAAGTGCATGCAGTATCTGTCCAAGGCTAGCTGCTTGGTCAGACAAGCACCCTCCATCCCTCACCCCAAGGCTGTCCAGCCACTCAAATATCAAAAAGATGAATATTAAATGATCTTTGATTGATGACGCTTGTCTCCAACTTCAGGTGCTTGCCCAGGACAAGCAACATCGCAGGGGGAGGGGGCATGACAGATAAACCATTCTCACCTCTTAAACAGCTTATGAGCCTTTGCCTCTTCTGTGCTACCCATCTGCTTTGTACATCAAAAGAAAGACTAAGCCAAAACTCACCCGCCAGCTATTCATGAGGGGAGAGTCTAGAGTAGTAGCTGGCATGTGTTGTTGTGGGCTTGTGTTTTTGTTAGGACAGCACTCATCTATAGCACACTGTCATGCACAGCACAAGCTACTCTAGTCTGGCTGGAGGCCAAGTCTGGGCTAAGTCTTTCTACTCAGTACGTCTTTTCAGTAAATGTAAGATGGAAAATACAGTAGCAGAGGGATAGAGCACAAGAGGAAAAGAGATGTAAAAGAGAGAGCTGCAGAATGAAGAAGTGGAGGTAGCTTCAGTGCTGTGCTGTAGTTATCCCATACAAATGCCCATAAATTGGGCTTCAACCTGGGGTAATGCTGTCTTTTTATTTGCAAACCACTGCACAGATCTAAACTGGACCAAGTGCACTTGGTCCCATGGTGGATTGAAGAAGGATTGTCAACTTCTGGTGATAATTTTTCTTTAAAATGTTAATGAAATTTCAGAAATAATTTTCAATATCTTTATATCGGCAGCATTTATTAAAATATTACCTAGTAATCCTGCCATGCAAGCAGAGGCATATCTAGTGAAAATGGCGCCTATGGCAAGCACTGAAACTGCGCCCCTGTCAAAACATTTGCGGCCTTACCAGCACCCAAAAATGCAGTAACATCAGCAGCCATAAATGCGGCCTTACCAGCACCAAAAATGTAGTAACATCAGCACCCATAAATGCAGGAACATCAGCACCCATAAATGCAGTAACATCAGCACCCATAAATATGGCCTCACCAGCACCCAAAAATGCAGTAACATCAGCACCCATAAATGCGGCCTCACCAGCACCCAAAAATGCAGTAACATCAGCACCCATAAATGCAGTAACATCAGCACCCATAAATGCAGTAACATCAGCACCCATAAATGCGGCCTTACCAGCACCCAAAAATGCAGTAACATCAGCACCCTAAAATGCAGTAACATCAGCACCCATAAATGCAATAACATCAGCACCCATAAATGCGGCCTTACCAGCACCCATTAATGCAGCAACATCAGCACCCATAAATGCAGTAACATCAGCACCCATAAATGCGGCCTTACCAGCACCCAAAAATGTAGTAACATCAGCACCCATAAATGCAGCCTCACCAGCACCCATAAATGCAGTAACATCAGCACCCATAAATGCAGTAACATCAGCACCCATAAATGCGGCCTCACCAGCACCCATAAATGTAGCAACATCAGCACCCATAAATGCAGCAACATCAGCACCCATAAATGTGGCCTTACCAGCACCCAAAAATGCAGTAACATCAGCACCCATAAATGCGGCCTCACCAGCACCCAAAAATGCTGCGCCAGCGCCTCTGACACTGTACAGAGGTAGAGAGGGAGTAGGATCACCAGCGGTCGGGTGTCCTAGGCGGTTGCCTAGTTTACCTAGTGGTAGCGTCGGCCCTGTCTGCTTGACACACACGCAGAATCGCACATCATGTGCAATTGTGCATGTGTGCCAGGCCCAAGCAGCAGCAAGCAGCCAATCAAATATAGTGCTCAATATGGATTAAATAAATATGCTTAGCCATAGATATCATAAATAAAGTGTAACAAAGTGATTTGTGCAAAAGCAGGTACTACTTGCACAAATCACTTTATTACACTTTATTTATGATATCTATGGCTAAGCATATTTATTTAATCTATAATGTTTGAGCACTATATTTGAAGCTGAAGATCATAGTGACTGACTGGTGACTTAAGTACTGTACTAGTACCTGCTTCTAGGCTGCAGTGCTAATCCTTCCAGGTGCTGCTGCCTGGAGGTTCCAATTTTTTCTCTTCTCTCTAGTGACGTGCGTTCTCTCTAGTGTTCTCTTCTCTAGCCTCCAGGTTCTCCTCCAGAGTCCTCACCGTCACGTCACCGACCACGTCGCGGTCACGTGACGTCACACAGACCCGGGAGACCCCGCTCCGGGGAGAAGATGAAGCAGCTGCGCAGAGGAGGGCAGGCAGGGCATTAGGCTCCGCCTCCGCCAGTTACCCTACGGCTACGTAGACGACCCGGGTGGTCACTCTGGCCAGAGTCATCTCATCAGCCGTCATGGGGGCACATGTTGCTTCCCTCCTCACTTGCTAGTGAAGTGCTGTGCTGTCGCTGCGCTCCAGCAGGCCGGCCGTGGCGCCGGGGACTAGATTAGTGCGGGAGGCTGCTTTTTTGCCACCCGCCCCCCCCCCCCCCCCCCCCCATTGCACTCATGGCACTTGCCATGGCTGCCATACCCTAGATATGCCACTGCATGCACAATCCTTTTGAAGGCACCTTTTATCTTTGACTCCCAGTTGTTATCACCCTATCACATGTTCTCCTAATGAAGACCGCAAGCAGCCTTACCAATATATATCACACAGGCATGTTCCATTGTTGTCTCCTTTTGGAAACCCACCCTAATGCCGCGTACACACGAGCTGACTTTTCATCCGGACTGGTCCGACGGTCTATCCGGACTTCAGACGGACTTTCCGAACAAACGGACTTGCCTACACACGATCACACCAAAGTCCGACGGATTTGTAGGTGATGACGTATGACTGGACTAAAATAATGAAGTTGAAGCCAGTAGCCAATAGTTGCCCTAGCGTCAGTTTTCGTCTGTCGGACTAGCATACAGACGAGCTTACTTTTTGATAGGAACTGGGTCCGGCGGAGTTCCGACGAAGATTTGAAACATGTTCCAAATCTGAAGTCCATCAGATTTTCGACCGAAAAAGTCGAAAACAGGGTGCCTTTGGCCAATCATGGCTCAGGGGCTAAGTCCACACCCCACACTATATAAGGCTGCTTACACAGCAGCCGTATGTGTGTATTAGAGGAGATTATGCAGGCTAGTTAGTGTATTGTGCATTCAGTCAGTTTAGTGCAGTCAGTGTAGTGTGAATATTGTATTGTATTGTATTGTACATAGTGTAGTTGTAGTGCTACTGAAGTGTTGGTGTGTACAACACTTCTGTGTCACCACTGATCCCAATCTTTTTTCATTAATATTTTTTTTTTTTTGCAGTATCAGGTTCTGTTGCTGCATTATTTGTACTCCCCCTTCTGTGTCGCAGGTGTTATTCCTTCTGCGTCAGCACAGCAGTGGTATACTTTATTTTTTATTTTTTTTATTTTTTTGGTGGTGCAGCAGCACTAAGAATATTTAGGGCATAATTGCTGTCCCCCCTTCGCAAGTATTCATCTTTCTGCGTCAGCAGTTGTTCCCTTTTTTTTTTGGCCTTTCTTAATTTTTCTTACATTTATATTTTATTTTAGTTATTTTTCTGTAGCAGCAGTAAAAAAAAATTCTCCACAATTGCTGTCTGAAAAAAACTATAATAAAACAGTTTATGGTGCACCAAGCACAAAAGTATTGCACTCAAGCATCATATTTCCATCCCACACTCTATAAAAAAAAAGTTATAAAAATTCCCCCAAAAAATCCCCATCATGTCCGAAATGCCAACAAGGAGAGGCAGACGCGCTCAGGCCACTGAAAGAGGGCAAGCAGCCTTTGTGTCTACAGTGAAAAGTGGTGGTTGTGGACATGGTGCATCCTCTGCAAGCGGGGCACGCTTCTCCTTTTTTTCCGGTGCTGGCCGTGTTATTGAGCCACAACATGCAGAAGAGGCCTGATTTTTTTTTTTCATGTAATTACATTTTTTTTTCTCATTTTTAACAGAAGGGCCCGTTCCAGCCCATTAGACTACCCAAGTACCTATCTGCAGCCCATGCCTCATATATAAATTGGGGTGTTTTCTTTCAAAAATAGGGTCATTTTGTGGGAAATTTCACTGTCCTGGTGCTCCAGGACCTTCAAAAGTGTGATAGGTAGGAATGAAATTAGATGTGTAATTTATGCTCCTAGAACACCTGGTTGTGCTCCCTGCATGTTGGACCTCTCTATGGGCCAGGCTGTAAAAAAGTCTCACACATGTGGTATCGCCATACTCAGAAGGAGTAGCAGAATGTATTTTGGAGAGGTGGCGGAATTATCAGGTTCGCAACAGTCACACTTGCAGCTGGGCCCTGTAGTTCTCCGCCACTTCAGGGGGGCCACCCGTTCATCAGTGTGACTGTGAGGGGCCCGCCCGTCGCATGAGGCGCCCACCTGACTGTCCAGTGTGTGACAGTGTCCATTTGTCATCATGTGTCGGTCCATGCCGCAGGGGGGGGGCTTTCGCCCGCTGAGGGGAGACAGAGGAGGCAGAGGGAACGCAGCGCTGAGACAGACTGTGTGTGGACCGCCCCGCCCCCGCCTATCCAGAGACAGGGAGACTGTAGGGACACTGAAAAATAAAGGTCAGCAGACCAATTGAGTGAAGGCGGGGGAGGAGCTCTCCCCTCTGCGTGGAGTACATGCTATCCCACCACTACCACCCCCCCTCCAGTACCACCACTACCACCCCCTTTCCAGTACCACCGCCACCACCTCCCCTCCATTACCACCACTACCACCTCCCCTCCAGTACCACCACCACCACCTCCCCTCCGGTACCACCACTACCACCTCCCCTCCAGTACCACCGCCACCACCTCCCCTCCAGTACCACCGCCACCACCACCCCTCCAGTACCACCACTACCACCTCCCCTCCAGTACCACCGCCACCACCTCCCCTCCAGTACCACCACTACCACCCCCCCTCCAGTACCACTGCCGCCACCCCCCTCAAGTACCACCGCTACAACCCCCCCTCAAGTACCACCCAACCCCCCCTCTCAAGTACCACCATTGCAACCCCCCTTAAAGTTGAATTCAGAAACAGAAATGTTTTACTTTGTTGTACAGTGGAAAAAATAATAGTATCAAAATCATGCTTTTCGGGGGGGGGGGCCTTCATGATTTCTTGCATCGGGGCCCTGAAGTTACGCCTCCGTTTTGGATTGTAATTGGGAGTATGCATATGCCGTGTGTGAGAAATAACTTGTTATTATAACAATTTTGTGTAAAAAAAAAAAAAAAAAAAAAAAAATTTCTTAATTTTCCCAAGAATTGTAGGGAAAAAAATTACAACTTCAAAAAACTCACCATGCCTCTTGTTAAATACCTTGGACTGTCTACTTTCCAAAAAGAGGCCATTTGGGGGGTATTTGTACTGTCCTGAATTTTCATGGCCTCGAGAAATGAGATAGGCTGTCAGTACATCAGGTATGATCAATTTTTTATGATTTGCACCATAGCTTGTAGACTCTATAAATTTCACACAGACTAAATAATATCCACTAATTTGGGTTATTGTTACCAAAGATATGTAGCAGTATAAATTTTGGCCCAAATTTATGAACAAAAATGAATTTTTTGCAAAATTTTATAATAGAAACTAAAAAAAAAATGTTTTTCTTTTAAATTTCGCTCTTTCTTTACCTATATCACAAAAAAAAAACTCAGTGGTAATTAACCACTTCAGCCCCCTTCCTGACCAGAGCATTTTTTGAGATTCGGCACTGTGTCGCTTTAGCTGACAAATGCGTGGCTGTGCGACGCTGTACCCAAACAAAATTGGCGTCTTTTTTTCCCACAAATAGAGCTTTCTTTTGGTAGTATTTGATCACCTCTGCGATTTTTACTTTTTTGCGCTATAAACAAAAAAAGACAGACAATTTTGAAAAAAAAGCAATATTTTTTACTTTTCGCTATTATAAATATCCCCAAAAAATATATGAAAAACGAATTTCTTCCACAGTAGGCCGATATGTATTCTTCTACATATTTTTCTTTAAAAAAATCACGCAATAAGTGTATATTGATTGGTTTGTGCAAAAGTTAAAGCGTCTACAAAATGGGGGATAGATTTATGCATTTTTATTATAATTTTTTTTTTTTTACTAGTAATGGCGGCGATCTGCGACTTTTATCGGGACTGCAACATTATGGTTGACAGATCTGGCACTTATGACACTATTTTGGGACCATTGACATTTATACAGCAATCAGAGCTACAAATAGCCACTGAATACTGTATAAATGACACTGGCAAGGAAGGGGTTAAACACTAGGGGCGATCAAGGGTTAAGTGTGTTCCCTGGATGTGTTCTAACTGTAGGGGGGATGGGCTCACTACAACATGACAGACTCCGAGCAGTAGATCCCTGTCATGTTGCTAGGTAGAACAGGGAAATGCCTTGTTTACCCCCCCCCATGTGAATGGGTATCACGTACATCGTACCCCTACCCATTTACCAAAAAAGTGACAAAAAATAATAACCACAGGAAACTGTTTTTGACAAGTTCTTTGCTAAAAAAGAAAAAAAAGTCCCTCAATGTTATCCATCGTCAATCACGTCGGTCACAAAAAATAGAAGAAAAAACCTGCTGTCACCTCATGGGCCTTCTGCCTCCTCTCTGCTTTGACAGCTCTTATATAGGCAAGGGATGGGGCCACCTGACTACATCTGCCCCCTTCTGATGTCATGTGACGTCATAAGGGCGCGACGCCACCGGGTGACGTAACCGGGGGCCTTGCCCCTTGCCTATATAAGAACTGTCAAAGCAAAGAGGAGGCAGACGGCCGGTAGCCTCCCAGGAAGCAGAGCGTTTTTTTTTTCTGTTTTTCTTTTTGGGTCCGATGGGCGACGTGATTGACGCTGGATTACATTAAGGGACACTATTTATTTTTCTCTTTTTTAAGGATTTGTCAAAAACTGTTTCCTGTGTTCCTTACTTTTTGACACTTTTTTGGTGAATGGGTAGGGGTACGATGCACCCAATACCCATTCACATAGGGGGGTGTCGGGAACAGGGGGCCCCCTTGTTAAAGGAGGCTTCCAGATTCCGATAAGCCCCCCACTTGCAGATCGCGACAACCGCAGCCCAGGGTTTTTTGGAAGAGGCCCTTGTCCCCATCAACATGGAAGCAAGGTCCTTTGGGGTGGGGGGGGGCGCAGAGCCACCCCCTGCCCCAAAGCACCCACCCCCCATGTTGAGGGCATGTGGCCTGGTATGGTTCAGAAGGGGGGGTGCTTGCTTGTCCCCTCCTTTTCCTGACCTGCCAGGCTGCATGCTCAGATAAGGGTCTGGTATGGATTTTGGGGGAGACCCTACGCAATTTTTTTTTTTTACATTTTGGTGTGCGGTTCCCCTTAAAATCCATACCAGACCTGAAGGGCCTGGTATGGACTGGGGGGGGAGACCCTATGCCATTTTTTAAAATTTTTAAAAATCTCTATTGCCAGGAGCAGGGGCGTTGCTAGGTCTACAAAAGATCTGGGGCTAGAGCCTATAGCAGCGTAGTAAAGAAAGTCATACGGGTGTATATATATATATATCCCCAGAGAGCCCCCCGCTTACATCAGGGTCCCCAGAGAGCCCCCCCTTACATCACCTTACATCAGGGTCCCCAGAGAGCCTCCCCCTTCCATCAGGGTACCCAGAGGGCCCCCTCCACTTACATCAGGGTTCCCAGAGAGGCCCCCTTACATTAGGGTCCCCAGAGAGCCTCCCCCTTAAATCTGGGTCCCTAGAGAGCCTAGGCCTTAAAATCAGGGTCCCCAGAGAGCCTCTCCCTTACATCAGGTTCCCCAGAGAGCCCCCCACTTACATAAGGGTCCCCAGAGAGCCTCCCCTCCCCTTGGGGACCCCTGCAGAGACTCGGGGCTATTGGCCTCAGATTCGGGGCTATAGCCCTAAAAGCCACCCCCTAGCAACGCCCCTGGCCAGGAGTCAGCTATACATTACAGCTGCGAGCAAGTTTAAATGACATTTTTCCTTTAGAAATGTCATCATTGCTGCAGCATGTTCTATACATCGCACAGATGTGCTATTTTACAGGCAGACTAAGGGGACCCCCCCCCCCCCCAGGCACTATATTTAGAGGAATTTTTCATTTTTATTGTTTCACTTTAAGCATCATTAAAATCACTGCTCATTTAAAAATTATTTTTTTAAAAACCGCACCTTTAAAAACGATCATTTAAAAAAAAAAATATATTGCATTGATACATGTCTCCTGGGGCAGGACCTGGTTCCCCATACCCTTTTTATGGCAATAATTTGCACTTAAGCCTTTAAAATGAGGACTTTTGATTTTCCATGTTCGTGTCCCATAGACTTCAATAGAGTTTGCATGTTCGCTAGAACTTTCTCCTTGTTTGAGACGTTCTGGTGCAAACCGAACCAGGGGGTTTTCAGCTCATCCCTAATTTTGAATAGATTGTTTACATGAAAATCCAATAAACCTATTTTTCAAACAATATTTTGATCTGTCATTCGATCGCAAAATATGGAACAATACTGTATGTGTTGCATCGATTGGTATCTAAACCGATGATAGATCACTTGTTTACGATAGTTTGTATCTAAACTGATCACATTTGGCCACCTTAAGCTATCTATATAATTTTTACTTATAGACTAAGAGAAGCAGCCTTTATTATTCTTCAGATTGCCACCCATCAATGGCCGCCATCACTGAGCTTGTCTCCAACTTGTCTACTCTGTTCTTAGCATTTAAAGTGGGGTTCCACCCAAAAAAAAAAACTACATGAAAAATCTTAAAAAAAATAAAAAAAAACATTTGGATATATATTTTTTTTTTACTTACCTCTAAATGCCTGTTGCTAGGGGGTCCCTCGTAGTCTGCCTCTTCCAGTGCCTGGGCTGGTGACATCACTTCCCCCTCGGCACAGGAAGGGCTCAGCTCTGCTCCCTCCCTCCTGTCAATCATCTGGGACCCATTACAGGTCCCAGGTGACTGAGCGGCCAATCACGGCGCGCGGCGCCGCTCGCGGATGCGCAGTGGGTGCCAGGCTGTGAAGCCACAGCCCGGCGCCCACAGTTGCAATGCCGGCGCCGCTGAACGGAGGGGGAGACGAGCGGGGCTTCGATCCCCCGCATCGCTGGACCCTGGGACAGGTAAGTGTCCAATTAAAAGTCAGCAGCTGCAGTATTTGTAGCTTGCTGACTTTTGATTTTTTTTTTTTTTTTGACTGGACCTCGGGTGGAACTCCTCTTTAAGTACAAGGTAGCACGATGTTGTACCATATTCAGATTTCGACTGCAGAAGTTTAATCTTGCATAATCAATGGCTGCACACAAATGCTCCATTAGGGTGGTTAAAGCTATGACAAGATTTCCTGCTGTCACAGTCCCCTTGTCACCTGATTAGATGATGGCTCCATTAGTTTGAGTAGTTATTTAGTAATAGGTGTTCTCATAGCAGATAATGGATATCTGTGACAGGGATCAGCATCCCTCCAATGCACTTTACAGAAAGCCACAACAAGACAGTTGATGAACTTAAGTGGAACATTAGATGACTTATGTATACTTAAAATTTTATTAAGGAAGTTAAATATCTCCGTAGGATATTCCTCGTTTAAGGGCATCATCCTGTGGCATATTAAAGGCTTGAATACACAAGTGCGGTATGCACAAAGTATCTGAAATTCTTCTTTTTTTTTTAAATTTCCAGCTTGGATCCCATTGTGTACCAAGCTATGGTCTGCTTAGGGAAACCTTTGGAAGGAGTGACAGTTTCTGTATCTTTCAGAAGCTACAGTCAATGTCTACCTCTGCCTTTATACAGTATGCATAGGTGTGCGCAGGGGGTGTGCTGGGGCACAACCTAATCACCCCCGTGTGGCGCAGTTTCCACCTGCTGCCCCCCCAACCCAACAGCACTGCCAGCTTCCCTTCTCTCTTCTCCCACCAGCTGCTGCTGCATGCACACAGGGGGATGTTTCAGGATGTCATTTACCGGCCTCTTCATTTTATAAATGAACACAGTGAGTTATCAGTACTGATTTCTCACTGTGTCCATTCATAACTGAAGCATTATAAACCATGTTCATTATGCTTCAGTTTGTGAACGCATAGGAAGCCGCTCAGTACAGAGCACTTACCTTTTATTCCCTGTCCAGACTCCAATGTCTGTTTAGACCCCTGATATTTCACCAAAGCCCCCCAACAGGGCTTCCTAAAAAAATTGTAAAAAAAAAAAAAAATACTAAGAAAAAAAAAAAACTGTACTAAATAATAAAACTAAATCGTAAAAAAAAATAATAAAACTAAATAAATTAGTACAAAATAATTAAAAAAAACTACCAACACCGTCCACTGCCCTACTGCCTTACTGACACCAATCTTTGCCCTACTGACACTGTTCATGTGTGTTAATACATTTTAAAATGCTTTTTACATGTATTTATAAGAGTGTGTGTGTGTGTGTGTGTGTATATATATATATATATATATATATATATATATATATATATATATATATATATATATATTTACTGTACAAGCACACACACCACACACACATGCATGTTTGAGCTTTAAGGTGCACACCCTATTGCAACAGGCTGTGCACACCTATGGCAGTATGTTATCAATGTTTACAAAGTCATTCAGCTCAATACACCATTGTATCCAATTGGGGGGCTCTGGTAATGCTCGCCAGCACCCCCTTTGCTGGCCTGCATGTATAAAAGCTAAAATACGCAAAAGGGCTTCTAATTATTCTATTAAGCAGAATTACAACTGCAAACAATTATTCTATAACATAATCCTTTGCTGAAATGCAACAAACCGATTTGCATGATCATTTCTGATACAGTCCAAGAACGGTATCTGTTATGCTGGTGCAGCACCCCCTCCCACCCCCGCCATAGGAGTCCATGCATTTGGCATCCTTAAAGGGGCCGGGCGCATGGATAGGAAGGGTGGAAGGGATAGAGGGGGGCTGCACCCATGCGCCCACAATCCACGCACCGCCACTGCTCACATACATACATACATACACATACTAGGGCCAGTTTAAACAGAGGTCAGTAAACCTACCAGCATATCTTTGTATAGTTGGCGAAAACACACACAAGCACAGGAAAAACATGCAAACTCCATTCAAATGCTGTCCTGGCTGGGATTTGAGCCAAGAACCCAAGTGTTGACCAATAATCTGTGATAATTACCTTCTCCATAAATCTTACTTTTACAGCTAAGCCCTAGGCATCTGAAGTCTGTAGATTCTCATTCTTTTTAACATTGAGGAAACCTTGAAAAAACTTTCCAGACTTGGGAATACCCTGCAAATAAATACTATATTTACAGCTCACGGTCCATAATTGTGATGGTCAATTTCCTATTAACTGATTGGTTTTTCTTCCCAAATTCTCTTTAACCACTTCAGCCCCGGACCATTATGCTGCCTAAGGACCAGAGGTCTTTTTCCAATTTGGCACTGCGTCGCTTTAACTGCTAATTGCGCGGTCATGCAATGCTGTACCCAAAAGAAATTTGCGTCCTTTTCTTCCCACAAATAGAGCTTTCTTTTGATGGTATTTGATCACCTCTGCGGTTTTTATTTTTTGCGCTATAAACGGAAAAAGACCGAAAATCTTGAAAAAAAATGATATTTTCTACTTTTTGTTATAAAAAAAATCCAATAAACTCAATTTTAGTCATACATTTAGGCCAAAATGTATTCGGCCACATGTCTTTGGTAAAAAAAATGTCAATAAGCGTATATTTATTGGTTTGCGCAAAAGTTATAGAGTCTACAAACTAGGGTACATTTTCTGGAATTTACACAGCATTTAGTTTATGACTGCCTATGTCATTTCTTGAGGTGCTAAAATGGCAGGGCAGTACAAACCCCCCCCCCCCCAAATGACCCCATTTTGGAAAGTAGACACCCCAAGGAAATTGCTGAACCCATTGAATATTTATTTTTTTTGTCCCAAGTGATTGAATAATGACGAAAAAAAAAATATTTACAAAAAGTTGTCACTAAATGATATATTGCTCACACAGGCCATGGGCCTATGTGGAATTGCACCCCAAAATACATTCAGCTGCTTCTCCTGAGTACGGGGATACCACATGTGTGGGACTTTTTGGGAGCCTAGCCGCGTACGGGGTCCCGAAAACCAATCACCACCTTCAGGATTTCTAAGGGCGTAAATTTTTGATTTCACTCCTCACTACCTATCACAGTTTTGAAGGCCATAAAATGCCCAGATGGCAAAACCCCCCCCCCCAAATGAACCCATTTTGGAAAGTAGACACCCCAAGCTATTTGCTGAGAGGCATGTTGAGTCCATGGAATATTTTATATTTTGACACAAGTTGCGGGAAAGTGACACTTTTTTTTTTTGCACAAAGTTGTCACTAAATGATATATTGCTCACACAGGCCATGGGCATATGTGGAATTGCACCCCAAAGTACATTTAGCTGCTTCTCCTGAGTATGGAGATACCACATGTGTGGGACTTTTTGGGAGCCTAGCCGCGTACGGGGCCCCGAAAACCAATCACCGCCTTCAGGATTTCTAAGGGTGAAAATTTTTGATTTCACTCTTCACTGCCTATCACAGTTTCGGAGGCCATGGAATGCCCAGGTGGCACAAACCCCCCCCCCAAATGACCCCATTTTGGAAAGTAGACACCCCAAGCTATTTGCTGAGAGGCATGGTGAGTATTTTGCAGCTCTCATTTGTTTTTGAAAATGAAGAAAGACAAGAAAAAACATTTTTTTTTTCTTTTTTCAATTTTCAAAACTTTGTGACAAATAGTGAGGTCTGCAAAATACTCACTATACCTCTCAGCAAATAGCTTGGGGTGTCTACTTTCCAAAATGGGGTCATTTGGGGGGGTTTTGTGCCACCTGGGCATTCCATGGCCTCCGAAACTATGATAGGCAGTGAAGAGTGAAATCAAAAATTTACGCCCTTAGAAAGCCTGAAGGCGGTGCTTGGTTTTCGGGGTCCCGTACGCGAATAGGCTCCCAAAAAGTCTCACACATGTGGTATCCCCGTACTCAGGAGAAGCAACAGAATGTATTTTGGGGTGTAATTTCACATATTCCCATGGCATGTTTGAGCAATATATCATTTAGTGACAACTTTGTGCACAAAAAAAAAAAAAATTGTCTCTTTCCCGCAACTTGTGTCACAATATAAAATATTCCATGGACTCGACATGACTCTCAGCAAATAGCTTGGGGTGTCTACTTTCCAAAATGGGGTCATTTCGGGGGGTTTGGAACTGTCCTGGCATTTTATGCACAACATTTAGAAGCTTATGTCACACATCACCCACTCTTCTAACCACTTGAAGACAAAGCCCTTTCTGACACTTTTTGTTTACATGAAAAAATTATTTTTTTTTGCAAGAAAATTACTTTGAACCCCCAAACATTATATATTTTTTTAAAGCAAATGCCCTACAGATTAAAATTGTGGGTGTTTCATTTTTTTTTTTCACACAGTATTTGCGCAGCGATTTTTCAAACGCATTTTTTGGGGAAAAAACACACTTTTTTTAAATAACACACTATATTGCCCAAATGTTTGATGAAATAAAAAAGATGATCTTAGGCCGAGTACATGGATACCAAACATGACATTCTTTACAATTGCGCACAAACGTGCAGTGGCAACAAAATAGGTACATTTTTAAAAGCCTTTAAAAGCCTTTACAGGTTACCACTTTGGATTTACAGAAGAGGTCTACTGCTAAAATTACTGCCCTCGATCTGACCTTCGCAGTGATACCTCACATGCATGGTGCAATTGCTGTTTACGTTTGACGACAGACCGCCGCTCGCGGTCGCCTTAGCTCTAGAGCAGGGGGGGACAGGGGTGCTTTTTTTTTTTTTTTCTTTATTATTTTTTTGCTTTTTTATCTTATTTTTAAACTGTTCCTTTCATTTTTTTTTTTTTAATCATTTTTATTGTTATCTCAGGGAATGTAAATATCCCCTATGATAGCAATAGGTAGTGACAGGTACTCTTTTTTGAAAAAATTCTATTAGACCCTAGATCTCTCCTCTGCCCTCAAAGCATCTGACCACACCAAGATCGGTGTGATAAAATGCTTTCCCAATTTCCCAATGGCGCTGTTTACATCCGGCGAAATCAAAGTCATGAAATGCTCGTAGCTTCCGGTTTCTTAGGCCATAGAGATGTTTGGAGCCACTCTGGTCTCTGATCAGCTCTATGGTCAGCTGGCTGAATCACCGGCTGCATTCTCAGGTTCCCTGTTGAGACAGGAGAGCCAGAGAAAAACACGGAAGACGGTGGGGGGGGGTCATTCCCTCCCACGGCTTATAAAAGCAGTCTAGAGGCTAATTGGCTGCTAGGATTGCTTTTACATGAAAGCCGACCGCTGGCTGAAAAGAATGATACCAAGATGATACCTAAACCTGCAGGCATCATTCTGGTATAACCACTCAAAGTCGTGAATGGCGTACCTGAAGACAAAAAAAATGGTTAACAATAAAACACAGTAAACGGTAAAGTATAAAAAATTGCATAACTGAAAAACAAACGTGATAAAACATAATAACAATAAAACATTGCAGAATAGAATACAGTAAAAAAGAGCAGAACAATAGAGAGAGAGAATAGAGAGAGAGAGAACAATAAAACGTCAACTATTTTTTTTTTTTTTTATATTTATTTATTTAATTTTTTTACACTTTTTTTGTAACTAACTTTTATAACTGTAACCGGTTCCAGGTTTGGGTCTCTCAAAATGCGATGGCATCTTGGGAGACCCTGTGAAAGTGTGCCTAGTCTGTGCAATGCTGTACCCTATGCTAATACTCAACTAGTGAATGGTAGCGTTCAAAACATTCACCAATGCAAAGACCAGGATTGTCAGGACAGGAGGGACAATAATAGCGGGTGTCACGCCTATATCCGCGCTTGCTGCAGACACACCATCTTTTTTGGGGGGGTTCGCTGGATAGGGGTACTCGGGAGGACATAAAGAAAATGCCTCTCATGCAGCCGACTGCATTTGGTTGGGGATGTGAATGGGGGAAGTACGGGCGCTGCAGAAGTGGTGGGTTCCCAATTAGGATTGGCGAATGCAGCAGGAAGGGCATTATGGGCATGACGGGCCTGTGTTTGTCTTCTTCTTGGTGGCAGCGGGACACTACTTGTGCTTGCCACCTCACCAGCTTGAACTGCACTTATGGGACTCGCCACGTCACCAAGTGTTACTGCAGTGCTGGTTTGACTACGACCGAGGTGTACTAGGCCGCTGGTGCTTGCCAGTTCAATAAAACGCTACCAAAAAAACTGTTAGCGATCGCAGGGATCAGGCCTGACTCTGCGAACGCTGCAGTTATGTGTTTAGTGTTTTGTAAGTGTCAGTGATCGATCGATACTGCACTTGGGTGGGCTGGGCTGGGCCGGGCGGAGGGGCAAAACGCAGGTGCTAGCAGGTATCTGGGCTGATCCCGCTAACACTGTGTTTTTGGGAACCCTAAACTGCTGGGGACACTAGTATAGATCTGATCGGATCAGATATTGATCCGTTCAGATACTATACCACTAAGGGAGGTGTACGGTACGTGCGTGGGTGTTAGCGCTACTGGCACTAACCTGACGCTGCTTGGGGCTAGTGTTTGCCAGTTCACCAAAACGCTACCAAAAAAACTGTTAGCGATCGCAGGGATCAGGCCTGACTCTGCGAACGCTGCAGTTATGCGTTTAGTGTTTTGTAAGTGACAGTGATCGATCGATACTGCACTTGGGTGGGCTGGGCTGGGCTGGGCGGAGGGGGCAAAACACAGGTGCTAGCAGGTATCTGGGCTGATCCCGCTAACACTGCGTTTTTGCGAACCCTAAACTGCTGGGGACGCTAGTATAGATCTGATCGGATCAGATATTGATCCGTTCAGATACTATACCACTAAGGGAGGCGTATGCTGCGTGCGTGGGTGTTAGCGCTACTGGTGCTAATCTGACGCTGCCTGGGGTGATGCATATCACCGCCGGGCGATCAGGGGGCTAAACCTTTATTCAGTAATAAACGGCGGGTGCCCTGACACTATAAAAAATAAACGAACTAACCAGCGTCACCCGTAACACTTATACGGTGATCAGTGGTGAAAGGGTTAACTAGGGGGCAATCAAGGGGTTAAAACATTTATTAGATAGTATATGGAGGTCCCTGTCGCTATAAAACGCTGACGGCGAACCTAAATATTTACGTCCCTAACTAGCGTCACCAGCGACACTAATACAGCGATCAGAAAAATGATCGCTTAGCGACACTGGCGACAGGGGGTGATCAAGGGGTTAAAACTTTATTAGGGGGGGTTAGGGGGGTACCCTAGACCTAAAGGGGCTAACCCTAACTGCCCTAACACAGTAACTGTCACAAACTGACACCATGCAGTAATCAGAAAAAAAAAAAACCTTCTTGGTGTCAGTGTGACAGGGAGGGGGGAGGGGTGATTGGGGGGTGATCGGGGGCGATCGGGGGTGTTTTGTGTGCCTGGTATGTTCTACTGTGTGTGTTTGTGTTTTACACTCACAGTGATGTCTTCTCTCCTCGGCGCCGGAACGGAAAATACCGAGCCGAGGAGAGATGGCATCATTTCCTTTGCTGCTGTTTAGCATACAGCAGCAAAGGAATGCTCTGATTGGCCGGCGGCGATCGCGAGGGGGGGCCACGAACGGATGGCCTCCCCCTCACCTCCGATCGCCGGGGGACAAAAGAGGACCGCCTCGGGCACTGCGGGAGGCAGATCACGTACATTAACGTGATTTTGCCTGCCCGTGCCGCCTTGCCGACGTATATCGGCGTGAGGCGGTCCTTAAGTGGTTAAATTTGCTGTCAGTGGAAAGAATCACCCTTACAAAGTGAAGTTGATTTATTAAAGGCAAATACTGTAGACTGTGCACTCTGCAAGTGCAGTTGCTCCAGAGCTTGGTAAATGAGGCAAACCTTGACTTTGCAAAGAGTAACCAATCACATGCAAGGAAAATAAAAAAAACAGCATTTTTGCTTGCACATGATTGGATGATGAAAGTCTGCAGAGCTTCTGCTCATTTACTAAGCTCTGGAGCAACTGCACTTTGCAAAGTGCACAGTCTATTTGCCTTTAGGCCCCTTTCACACTTGTAGGACCTTGACTTGACTTTGCAGCGTGACTTTGAAGCAACGTCGACGCGACTTGAAGCAATGCCTGTGTAATCTTGAGGTCTATTTACCTCAAGTTGCATGAAAGTTGGACCAAAGTAGTGCAGGGACTACTTTGAAATCGCTGCGACTTGAAGTTGCACAGATATGAATGGTACTCATTGGAAATCATGGGGTACGACTTGTCATGTGACTTTGCAGTCCCAAGTCGCAGGACAAGTTGCACAAGTGTGAATGGAGCCTTAGTAAATCAACCCCAGTGGTTACTTATCTGAGAAACAGAAATTGCCCATAGCTCAAGGAACCCCCCAACTACTTCTGGAAGAACACTAGTTGAGAAAGGCTGCTGTAGAATAATGCTCTCAGGCTCATGGTGAATACAGTTCAATGACAGCTTCCTGGTGGGCTCGCTCAAGTAGGTTCGAACTAGGATCTGAGTATACCTGAGCTCATCCCTAATGATCGGGAGACAATCTACATGATTTTAGATCATGTGATCATTGGACATTTGTTAACAAGCACTCGGAAATTGCTGCACATAGGTTTTTTTTTAAGCACTACATTCCTTTTTAGGTCTACACTCTCTCCATGATCTTCTCAACTCTTGGACATCCAGCAGGGCTAGGGAGTGCAGACCCCGTAAGAGTGTACTGATTATGATTGTATTAAAAGGTAAAAAAGTGTGTGAAGAGGCATCAATGTGCAGTGGAGATCAATGTCCTTTTTTGTTGGTTCTAACCTTTCCAATTTTTTTTTTTTTGCATTCTAAAGAATGACCCCCAAGCTATGTTATGAAGAGGGAGATTGGTGTTGTACAGGGAGGTGATTGTAAAGTGTCTCTGGTCCTCCATGTTCTGTTCGAAACTCCTGGAGAACTTAGAACAACAGATCGCTCACCTAGGTGCTACCTATTGCCTAAAGTGGAATGCAAGGTCCATGCAATGTTTGCTTTTTAAATGTAGACCCTCCCGCATAATACAATGCTGACTAAGGCCCCTTTCACAGGGGCGTTCTGTCAGTTTGTTTTTGACCCATGATTAAATGGATCGAAATTGGACGGCACTCTATCCCTATATGCAGCTGGGTTTAAGTGGAGGTGCCTTCAATGACATCAAGGCTCATGGGCAGCACAGTGGCTAAGTGATTAGCACTTCCTCCTAGCAGCACTGGGGTCATCAGTTTGAATCCCAACCATGGCACTACCTGCCTGGAGTTTACATGTTCTCCCTGTGCCTACATCGGTTTCAGGGTACTCTGGATTCCTCCCAAATTATTAATTATATTTACCATTTCTCCAGCTCCCTGAGTGCAAGTGGGTGACATCATTCTCCTGTCGAAGAGATCCTAGAGAATTATGAACACTCCATATTTTGTGATAGCAAGGTTTGGCCAGCTGTACATTTTCCCCCTATCTTGCTGGAAGGAGGATCATTTCACCCTCATGTAGGTGCCACAAGGGGAATCCAGAGGAAAGATGAGTATATTATTTAACCTGTAATGCCCCGTACACACGGTCGGACATTGATCGGACATTCCGACAACAAAATCCTAGAATTTTTTCAGACGGATGTTGGCTCAAACTTGTCTTGCATACACACGGTCACACAAAGTTGTCGGAAAATCTGATCATTCTGAACGCGGTGACGTAAAACGCGTACGTTGGGACTATAAACGGGGCAGTGGCCAATAGCTTTCATCTCTTTATTTATTCTGAGCATGCGTGGCACTTTGTGCGTCGGATTTGTGTACACACGATCGGAAATTCCGACAACGGATTTTGTTGTCGGAAAATTTTATAGCCTGCTCTCAAACTTTGTGTGTCGGAAAATCCGATGGAAAATGTGTGATGGAGTCCACACACGGTCGGAATTTCCGACAACAAGGTCCTATCACACATTTTCTGTCGGAAAATCCGACCGTGTGTACGGGGCATAAGTGTTTTTTAACACTTGCAGGTTAAAAATTGTATACAATGCAGCTTACCAATCATTAGATGTGATGGCTGCATTCGTTTTCTTTTTTTAGCCTTTTCCAATTCATTTTCACCCGGAGATCCAGCCAGTAACACACTTTCAGTGTTAGGCCTCCTGCACACTGGGCATTTGCCCGGCTCTTCTAAATGCTTTTTCTCTTTTCTCCTGCCATTATTGCATCTCCGTAATCATTGATGTTTAATATATATATTTATATATATAGTAATACCTTGGATTACGAGCATATTTTGTTCCAGAAGAAGGCTTGTAATCCAAAGTACTCGTATATCAAAGCGAGTTTCCCCATAGGAAATAATGGAAACTCAGATAATCCATTCCACAGCCACTGCTTGTCTATGCAGTACCGCATGTGGCCAGAAGTGCCAGAGAGACACTCGGAAACACTCAGAGATGCTCGAAGACGCTCAGAGACACTCGGGAACGGAGTGACTTTGCAGCGTGACTTTGAAGCAACGTCGACTCGACTTGAAGCAATGCCTGTGTAATCTTGAGGTCTATTTACCTCAAGTTGCATGAAAGTTGGACCAAAGTAGTGCAGGGACTACTTTGAAATCGCTGCGACTTGAAGTTGCACAGATATGAATGGTACTCATTGGAAATCATGGGGTACGACTTGTCATGTGACTTTGCAGTCCCAAGTCACAGGACAAGTTGCACAAGTGTGAATGGAGCCTTAGTAAATCAACCCCAGTGGTTGATAAATGTATATATATATATATATATTTATATGTATATGTATATGTATATATATATATATATATATATATATATATATATATATATATATATATATATATATATATACATTTATCAATCATTTTTTTTAAATGCAAGCAGTTTTAGTACCTGAATTGGACCTGGTATTGGCCACTTGTAGTCCCCTATAGTAGGGCTGGAGTGTGAGAGGAAGAAGCAGCACAAAAAAACAATCAGTTCATGTGCCTACAAGAAGCATGCTGATAGGAGAAGAAAACAGAAAACAGAATGAGAGATGTCACTGTACTGCATCTCTTTTCACTGTCCGGTCACAGGCTGGGGGCGGGTTCAGGACAACCTATGCTCAGAGGCAGTGAGTTGAATGATGCTAGCCATAAGACTGAGGACATCTAGTGGTAGGAAAAAGTACTGCATTGAAAGATTGAAGGTGAATATTGCAGTAAAAGCTGGTTTATTGTTATTTTATCGTTTAACATATTGTTCTTTTTTTATTTTATTTTTGGCTCATGTCCTGTGTGAATATTTTATTCAAATGATTTTATTTTTGCCTGTTTTAGAGTGCGTTTACCAACAATGACATCATGTTTGTCAAAATCCACTGTCCGTGGGATACGCTGTGCAAATACGCCGAGAGGATGAACATCAGGATGCCTTTTAGGTATATGTCTTTGAGTTCCTTTTTGATCCAATTTTTAATACCTGTGGTTTTATCTGAATTGTAATGGGCTCATAACTCTGTATAGAATCATGGGAATCACATCAAGCTGGAAAATCTGTTGATGGGATAACAAGCTCCTCTGATGGTCAGCAGTGCTCATTATCATCCCCTGCGGAATCCTACATGGCCTGAATCCCATACACCATTTTCAAATCTAGCACATCGCTTACAAGGATTATAGTAGCCCTTGGGGACAGCTATTTTTATCTTACACTTTTGCTATGTACTTCCTTATATAGGGTAAAATAAGAGATGCTTTCTAGAATGTATGGCCAAGTTTTAGGCTAGGTTCCCATTTGTGCGATGCAGGAAAATTGGGTGCTTTTGCAGGCGCTTTGTGGTGCCATTAATTTTTAATAGCACCCCAACACACCTTGCTAACGTGCATAGGAAATCATGTTCCAAAAGGCATGGGAACACAGTGCCATGCATTTTAATGTGTGCTTGCACTTCTGTTTTGCAATTTTCATGCATTGAAATGAAAGGAGCCTTAGCCCTCATTCACACGGGCCTTCTGCATTCAAACCTACTTGGGTTTAAGTGCATTTAGATGCATTTAAAAGCATTCAGAGTATCTAACTTTCCCTTGTACACACAGCATTCTATTTATTTCTAAATGCATCTGAACTGAATACACCTATGTTTAAGTTAACAATGTAAAATTATTCCATTTAGGTATTTATATGCATTTAGAAATGTCCTGTAATTGCGAATTAAAGCACTTCTTCAGTTGTCTATTAAAAAAATAAAAGTCAGCAGCAACAAATCCTGTAGCTACAACAACACAAATCACTCACTAAATTAGCAGGTGAGTCAGCGCTCCACTGGCAGACAAATAGTCATTTAAAATCCATAGAGGACATATGCAAGAGGGTGGTAAGCTTGATAGGAGAAAAGACATGTGCAGTTACTGGCAGCTCCTCGATGGGTATCAAGGCACGTAAACAACAAAGGAGGGCACCAGATCAATATATGTCAAACACAAACCGCAATTTATTATGAAAATACATCTAAAAACGCTGTATACTGCACACAGGGCTGGTAGAAGGGAGCAGTGATTTTGCAACAGGCCCCTGATGAAGGAGGCGGTGCCTCAGAAACATGTTGCAGCTCCCCCCTACACCTGTTCTACCAGTCTGTGGACACACTGACAGTGGCCTGTGTTAGAGCTCTGGATGCTCCTGGCGTGTGCAATTGCAGCTACGCTCCAGTCCATCGATATCGCTGCTCCATTTTACCAGCCCTGTGTGTAGTATACATCATTTTTAGATGTGTTTTCAGAATAAATTGCGGTTTATGTTTGATATATACTGATCCGGCGCCCTCCTTTATTGTTTACAAATCCTGTAGCTGCTGACTTTTAATAATTAGACATTCACCTATCCAGGGATCCAGCGCCATCCTCACCCGGCTGGTTTCTTCACTGCGGGCAGCCGGCTGTGACTGCTGGCGGCTTCCCAGCCGGCTGCTCACTGTGCATGTGCAGCCGTGCTGTGCTATCTGATTGGTCCTGCAGCTTTTTGGGACCTGTGACGTGTCCCAGAAGGCTGCGGGGGGGGGGGGGGGGGCAAACTTTTACTCAGATGCCTGTGGCGATCTGACCAGAAGTGGGAGAACGGGTACCTGTCAAAAGCAGGTACCCCTTCCCCCCAAGAAAAATGTTGTGCCAAATCTACAGAAGGAGAGAGGGAGGAGGAAGAGCGAAGCTTCCCCTTTTGGATAAAGTTCCCTGTTTGCACTTTTACACACATGACTTGTAGTACAGGAGCAGAATTACATATTTTTGGCCCCATAGACTTTAATGGGTGCGCCTAAAAAACATATACATTTACACGCATTTTTCAAGTGTTTTTCAGGAGCTCCTAATAAAATCTATGGGGTTAAAATCGCACAGTCCTGCCCCAGAAGAAGTTCACATAATTTTTAGAGTGTCACACAACAAGGGACACAATAATTAGGTGTAAATGGGCCCATTGAGAATAGTTGGATTCTTCATCTTGAGTGTTGTCGCACTTTGGGAATTGCATGGCGAAACGCTCAGGTGTGAATAGGACTAAGTGTTAATTAATCAGGTTTTTATTGCTGTCTGAGGTCCTGCTTTCCCCTTCCTTCCTATCTGTCCTGGTGACCATTGTTGCTGGGTATCAAAATGAGGGAAAATCCAAAATGCTGAGTTGTCACCAGAATAGGAACAGAAGAGAAATTTTCCCCGGAGGACACTTGTTCCAGTGACAGCTGTCTAAGAGGGGGATGTCCTTCACTTTGGAGAGATTTATCATGGTCATACATGCTTCAATTAATGGTTGATTTCTTTTCTGATCAATTTCTTCCAATAGGAATAATCAATCTATAGCTGACAACCTTTTCGATCGATGTGACACACACATGTGGTTTCGACTGATAGTTAAAATATGATTGTAATTTATGATCGTAAATTAGAGATCGCACCTCTGTTTTCACCATGTAATCTCACAATCCAGTGATGGTGAACCTTGGCACCCCAGAAGTTTTGGAACTACATTTTCCTTTGATGGTCATGCACACTGCAGTGTATTTGAGCATCATGGGAAATGTAGTTCCAAAACATCTGGGGTGCCAAAGTGCGCCATCACTGTTATAATCTAATTGATCGAAATACGTTCGTTTTCATGAACAAAGTATCTCAGTGGTGCTAGTCTGAAAATGTCCACCCTGGCTGATCAACTCCGATTTATATTGAGTCTAAGGCTGGGTTCACACTAGCTGTGTCCGCGGCTCACAGCGGGGGGGGTCCGGTGCATTCCTGTTCACCGTTTCAGGTGCGAATCAGGTCCGAATTTTTGACTGAATTTTCACCTGAAACGGACCAGAAGATGCACAGGACCTTTCTGCAATTCTGCTCCATTGGTCACACTCTCCTGTCCTGTGATTTTGCATCAGTGTAAACCCAGCCTCAAGCGATTGAAAAGGAAGTTATAGATTTTGCCATAGTAATTGAAACATTATTGATCAGATAATAAAATTGATGCTTGTGTTGCCACCATTAGTCTCAATTTGTGTTGTATTTCTGGGACAGGATATCTACCCAGTGGGATACAGACAGTAATAATAATAATAATAATAATAAATAATAGAAAAATAATAGAATAATAATAATAAAATAAAGGACAAGGCTTTTAAATATTCTCCATTCTATTTAAAACACAAAAAGTCTTAACATTAGATACTCTATAAGTATAAATGTAATTTCATACAATGAATACAGACCTCCATATAGTAAGATGATATAATAAGGCTGTTTGCTGCATTGAACTGGAGGAAAGAAAAATACAAGTATTTTCTGCAACAGCCAATCACATGACAGCTGTACCAGTTAGGTCAATTATGCTCACCCTGTGGAGCCCCCAGCACCAGTAACATTTTTTCTGATATCTAAATACATTTGCTGTTGGTACCCCACAAATTGTTTCTAAAGGCTCCTTCATACATGCATCAGCCCTTACAGCCCCTCTAAAAAAGTGATCTGCGGTTTGATGAGGCGTTCTCTCCAACCACGTGCATTGTACTCGGTTGCAGGGTGGTTGCAGCACAACCCATACACTTAAATAGGTCACGCTCTGCAGCGATTTCCCCTGTGGAATGCAACCTGCTGTTTAATATTTGCCACTGCCATAAAGCAAAGCATTGCAGCCGCGATATATGTACAGCCCTTTTTTTTAGGCGGTAGGCGGTCAGCGGACGGTAAAGTCACCTGATTTTACCACCCTTTGGCCGCCCTGGTGAACAAGCCCTTAGAAGACTTCTGTTGAATGAAGTTTATTTTTAAAAAATCGCAAAAAAGCCAGCATGCCAAACTGAAAATCCTGATAAAAAATGGACTAAAGTCCCAAAAAGTCAGAAAACAAGAAGTTCCATATCAGAAAAACAAGAACACCCACTTTTTTCTTCCAGCGGTCTGCTTTATCATGTTCCATTGATAAAGAGGACCTCCGCACCCTTGGAATGTCAGTATTCTTGTTTTTCTGATTTGGGACTTTAGTAAACCTTTTATCAGGATTTTCCCTCTGGTGTGTTTTTTATTTCACACCATTTAGCCCTAGATCCATCCTTATAAAGGGGCAGGCAAGAAGTCTGTGCAATATGGTTTGATGATACAAAAATAAGATATGTGGCTGGTTGCTGTGACCAACTCTGACACTTTTCTTCTCCAAATTTTGAATTTACAATACAAATGTGCATAATTTTCAGTAGAGGGTGAAAAAATTGTGTCCAAGTGCCCCCTGCTGGACAATTATGTATGCAGCACTTCACAGAAGCTAAATGTATAGAAAAGCACAGGTTATCCCAGCTTGGTTGGAATATATAGCAGTAGCTTCTCTTGATTTTTTCACATGCCATACCAGTTATTTATTGTTTATATAGGTGTCAGCTCTCATTTTATCTTTACAGAGGTTTGCCTTTTTGTACATTCATACCATGTTACATGAATGTGATTGTAAAGAAGATGTCCCAACTAGAAATGTGGGTGATGTAACCCCATTACGAGGGCCTCTCTGCCTCCCTAGTTTCCTAAGTTAATTCTTCTAATTACACAGAATGCCCAGTGCATTAACAGCAATCATATAGATGCTCCCAAAATATATATGCCTTCAGTAGAGTTTATTTACTAAAGTCAAATAGACTTTGCACTTTGCAAAATCAGTTGCCCTCAGCAAGGGCATTTGTTCCAGTCCTTACTAAATGAGGTGAAGCTTCACTTTGCAAAGAATACCCAATCACATGCGAGAAAAAAAAACAAAAACATTTTTGCTGGCACATGATTGGATGATGGAAGTCAGTGGAGCTTCCCCTCATTTACTAAGCTCTGGAGCAAATTCCCTTGCAGGGAATTCTATGAAGTCTATGGAACCAAAAAAACAGAAAAAAAATCCCTGCCCCTTTTCATAAAATGAACAGATGTGAACCTGACACATAGGAAACCATGTTAAATGGACTGTAGTGTGTTTCTGCAAAATGCAAAATACACTAAAAAATGCATAGGTGTGAACCAGACCTAAAGGATGGAATTCAAGACAAGGGCACACAGTCATTTAGTCATTTTACTTTCATTTGCTTTCCACACCATTCATCTTGGCCAGCTAGAAGGTTAGAAGAGTCCAGGGGTTGGTAGCCAATGCATCTAAGGTTTACAGTTCCAGCCTTACTCCTTGAACCTTTTTCACTGTTGTCAATGAATGCACAAATGGTAATCAAAAATGACTTGTTAAAGGCTGGGTTCTAGTTAACTGTGCAGCTATAATTGTTGAAATTGCAATATCCATACGGTCTTTGACATACTTATATTGTCAACCCAAATCCATTTTGGTTTCAATACTCATGTGACACTTCAGCTGACTTGTGCTGTTCTTACAGGAAAAAATGTTATTACACTGACTGGAAGAGCAAAACCATGGGCAGGTTGGTGGGTGATGCTGTTTTTTATTTCGCCAATTACCCATCCTGCAAAATCAATCAAACCCTCCCATTAGCAGTTGTGAATTTATGCTGTGTATAGCTTTGCTTCACTTTTAGGGAGATACTGCACTTAAATGGTGACCATACGTTTGAGCGTATAGGAAGGACGGTTTGGGAAATTAAGACAAGAAAACTGCCATTCAAGTGTTGGAAAATACTGTGGACATTTACATTTAGCAAACTTTAGACAAGAACTCTTTATTGCTTAAAGGAAACTCCAATGTAAATAACATGTTTTTCAGTTCTCCTTTTTTCTTTCTTTTATCACTGCCCTAATAAAACCTGTAGAAGGACCTTATACTTGCTATTGTACACTTAAGGGTTGATTTATTAAAACTGGAGAATGCGAAATCTGGTGCAGCTCTGCATAGTAACCAATCAGCTTTCAGGTCTTATTGCCAAAGCTTAACTGAACAAGCTGAAGTTAGAAGCTGATTGGCTACCATGTGCAGCTGCACCACATTCTGAGTGCTCCAGTTTTAGTAAATCCCCCCTTTAGTTGTTGCCTATCCTATGTATGTTGGTTGTGACTGCATTGATGGAAGAACTAATAATTAGGGATGAGCCGAACACCCCCCCCCCCCCCCCCCATGGTTCGGTTCGCACCAGAACATGCGAACAGGCAAAAAATGTGTGCGAACATGCGAACACCGTTAAAGTCTATCGGACACTAACATGAAAAATCAAAAGTGCTAATTTTAAAGGCTTATATACAAGTTATTGCCAAAAAAAGTGTATGAGGACCCGGGTCCTGCCCCAGGGGACATGTATCAAAGCAAAAAAACGTTTTAAAAACAACCATTTTTTCAGGAGCAGTGATTTTAAGAATTCTTATAGTGAAACAATAAAAATGAAATATTCCTTTAAATATCGTGCCTGGGGGTCCCCTTGGTCTGCCTGTAAAGTAGCGCATCTGTCTGATGTGTTTTACAGTACCACAGCAAAATGACATTTCTAAAGGAAAAAATGTAATTGAAACTTGCTCGTGGCTGTAATGTATTGCCGGGTCCTGACAATATAGATAAAAATCAAGGGAAAAAAACTGCGTGGTCCCCCCCAGTCCATACCAGGCCCTTTCGGTTTGGTGTGGATATTAAGGGGAACTCCACGCCAAAATTAAAAAAAAACAATGTGGGGTCCCCCCCCAAAATCCATACCAGGCTCTTCCCGTCTGTTATGGATTTTAAGGGGAACTCCATGCCAAGATAAAAAGAAAATTGGCATGGGGTCCCCCCAAAATCCATACCGACCCTTATCTGAGCATGCAGCCTGGAGGACAGGATGGGGGGGGCAAACGCCCCCCCCCTCCTGAACCATACCAGGCAACATGCACTCAACATGAGGAGGGTGCTCTGGGCCTCATCCCCACAACCCTTGCCCGGTGGTTGTGGGGGTCTGCGGGTGGGGGGCTTATAGGAATCTGGAAGCCCCCTTTAACAAGATCCCGGCCCCCCTATGTGAATGGGTATAGGGAACATTGTACCCCTACGCATTCACCCAAAAAAGTGTAAAAAAGTAAAAAACACTAAAGACAGTTTTTGACAATTCCTTTATTAGAAAAAGAAAGAAAAAATGTGTCCCGCCATCTTCAATCATGGCGCCGATGGACCAGAAAAAGATTTAAAAAAGAAACTCTGCCTCGATGGCACATGACATCAGAAGGGGCAGGGTTACTCACCGGTTGGCACCGCCCTTGCCTATATAACAGCTGTCACCGCGAAAGACAGCAGTCGGTGGGACGCCTCCCATTGAGGCGGGTTTTTTTTTCTATTTCTTTTTTTCGGGTTCATCGGCGCTGTGATTGAAGATGGATGGACAACGCGGGACACTTTTTTTGTTTTCTTTTTTAATAAAGGAATTGGCAAAAACTGTCTTTTGTGGTTTTTACTTTTTGACACTTTTTTTTGGTGAATGGGTAGGGGTACAATGTGCCTGATACTCATTCACATAGGGGGGTGGGATCTGGGGGCCCTCCCATGTTGAGGGCAAGCGCCCTGGTATGGTTCCGGGGGTGAATGCTCGCTTGCCCCCCCCCATAACCTGGCCTACCAGGGTGCTTGCTCGGATAAGGGTTTGGTATGGGTTTTGGGGGGACCCCCACTCCATTTTATTTATTTTGGCACGGGGTTCCCCTTAAAATCCATACTATATCTGAAGGGCCTGGTATGAATTTTGGTGAGGGACTCCCACAACTTTTTTTTTTTTTTTTGACGCTGGATTCCCCTTAAAATCCATACCAAACATTAAGGGCCTGGTATGGATTTGGGGGGGGGGCATGCAATTTTTTTTTTATTTTGTCACGGGGTTCCCCTTAACCACTTCAATACACTGTGTAATATATACTACACTGCCTGCCCTGACTGAATATAGACTCTGCACTGAATATCTAGTCTACACTAAATGCGGAGTATATATATATATATATATATATATATATATATATATATATATATACATGCACTAGACTGTATGTATGTATATATATATATATATATATATTAAATACACTGCCTGCACGCTACTAACTAACCTGCCTGACTAATCTAGCTCAATCTACAGTATCTCTGTCCACACACTATACAGCCGCTATGTACACAGCCTTATATAGTGTGGGGTGTGGACTTAGTCCTCCTGAGCCAATTGAGCCCCCTGCCTTTGCCCAATTATGGCTCTCGCAGCAGAGCGCGCTGTGATTGGCCAAAGCATGCAGGTCAGTGTCCAAAGGATATTGACAAAAAACAAGCATTAAAATATAGTACATATGAAAAAACTCAAATGAGAATACAATAAGGTTAATATAATAAATTAAATCCATATTTTTTAGTGGACAGCATATCCACCATTTTGTGAGTGGAAATTATACATGCGCAAGGAGATGGTGATTTACTGGGATGTATGGGAATGCTTTAGCCTGTGAATTTATATTAATTTATTCTATCTCATGGGTTTATAATACATGGCTTATATTTCTTATTAATAGAACCAAAATATATCCACGCTAGATCAAAACATTTTTTTAGGCAGCTACTATAAAATTGTGATACCAGTTGTGAAAACTAAAATAACAAGAAAACAGCTCAAAATAATTACATAGAAAACAAACATAAAATGATATGTGAAGGTCCATAACAGTCCATATGTGAAAAAAAATCTTCTTTTCTGTGAGCTTATTCCAATATAAATGTACAGATACAAACACCTTTATAATTAAAAATCTATATAAAAAGGCCAAAGTTCACCCATTGGCAGTGCATACACCCAAACCTGAAGAGAGTTCTACCACCATGTAACACCATTAACAGAGGCCTCTTACTACATGTGGTGGACCGTAAAATTATAAATGGTCAAACTCTCTTTGTTTATAAATTCCTCCAATGACTCCCAGCATAGGATCAATCACCGCTCCTCCACTTTAGAAGATTACCACCAGAGAAAAAAAATATACTCCAGTTACGTACGTGAGAAACTTAAGCCTTTTATCACATCCAAAAAGATTTTACAATGGTATATCAAAAATTGCACCTAATAACTTCATGGTGTACAATCACCGCTTTAAACGAAAGCAATAGCAGGCGGACAGCTTAGGAAAAAACGCTGGCACGTCATCACGCACGAGCGTCGGTCGTAGCCAGCATTTTTTCTTAAGCCGTTCCTCAACCCTCCTCAATTGCTTGGGCTTGGGACCAGCATGCAGAATGCAATAACACAGGGGCATAGCCAATCTGGTATGTCTCTGAAAAGCCTCATTTCTCCAAGTCACGGTGTATCTAGTAATAGTTAGTCATGTTCAACTGGACTTGTTGTAGATATTTTTTATAGCTTATCCAAGTCACTTGTTCATTTCTATGAGTCTCAGTAAAATGTCCCATCATTTATATCCATATAGGTAGTACCAATAGGTGCTTTTAAGTTTTTTATTACCAATAAACTATCTTTTAAATAATAGATGAACTTCATTTGTTTTGTAATACAGTTTCTCTATTAGCCATTTAATACTTCTGAGTAGCATGACAATGCACATGTTTGCCCACAGTATTCCAGTATAGCCTTCATTTCTACAGATTACTCTTTCCATACATTATGAAAATAATTGAATTAGTTCCTCCTAAACAATCTGCTTTTCATACCTCTCAATTATGCTTCAACAGGATTTCTAGTAAAACAATGAATTTTAATTATTTAAAGTGCATAAATTCACAACTGCTTGTAGCCTTTACCCAGAACTGCTTGTGCCTGCTTACCTTAGCAATCCTTAGAATGCAAATTCAAGCTTGTAAAATGCATAAATCTAACTTGCCAAAAAAGCCAAAATCATGACAACCATGCATTAATTAAAGCTTTGTCTGTAGCTCATTAATTTCTATTTTGAATTAAGTTAATAAAACAATAACAATGGTTTGTACAGATATATTGGGTGCCTGATAATGATGATGTAATTATGTTTATTGTGCTAAATTCTGCTATATTGGTATGGTAAAGGGGTGACGGGGCTAGGAGGAGAAGGAAGTAGCCATGCTGCATGAATGCTTCCATTATCCCTTTATGAGCTCTAGGCAATGATATTGTAGTAGTTTGACATGCCCAAGTTCTTGGCATCTGTCCCATCTCCTTTATTTCACCCTTGGGATTCAGATCAAATTTATAGTTCAATAAAATTTATCACTGCAAACAACATGTGGAAAATAAGCCCATACAGTTCTGCCTTTTGTCTATATGTTTTGGTTAAAAGAAACAAACAAAAAAAAATTTATTCCAGGTAAATTTACCCAGGTTAGTCGAACTGGATTCCTTCCAAACTCAATTTTAGATGGTATCTCCATAGACCTGCAAGTGGCCAGTTTGCTAAAATAATAACTTGGATTTTTAAAGCTTACGTTTATTTAATTTCTAAAATAAAATCAGCACAAGGGATGGTACTTACATTGTATGAGAAATGTCTCCTATGTTGGTGCCTACTCTCTTCTTTTAGGCCTCATGCACACTAAATATTTTTAACATGTTAACCTGTTATGGCGCGTACACACGAGCAGACTTTTCGACCGGACTGGTCTGACGGACCGAGTCCGGCGGACAATTCGACCGTGTGTGGGCTTCATTGGACCTGCAGCTGACTTTTTCGGTCAAAAATCTGATGGACTTTAGATTTGGAACATGTTTCAAATCTTTACGTCGGAACTCCGCCAGACCCAGTTCCTATCAAAGAGTCCACTTCACCTGTATGCTAGTCTGACGGATGAAAACCGACGCTAGGGCAGCTATTGGCTACTGGCTATCAACTTCCTTATTTTAGTCTGGTCGTACGTCATCACGTACGAATCCGTCGGACTTTGGTGTGATCGTTTGTTCTGAAAGTCCACTGGATAGACCGTCGGACCAGTCCGGTCGAAAAGTCCGCCCGTGTGTACGCTGCATTAGGGGCGTATGGCTTTTTTTTTTCTGCCTCTAAACTTTCCTGCATGTTAGCCTACAGTATGTGCCCATGCACACATTGGTGTTTAGAGGCAGAAAAACTATGCTATCAGTGTGCCCAGGAGCAGCCGCGTTTTGGCATAAAAAACGCATGATGTGTGTATATACTTCTAAACATGGGTTAACTCAAGGCGCGTTTAGCACTTGAGTGTTAATTCATTTCAATAACCAGAATAAGTTGTTATTCTGACCAATAAAATGAATTAACGCCCAAGCTCTTGATACACCTAAATGCTCCTAAAAACGCTGTTGCCAGGAGGAAAGGCGGCTAAAAGAGATGGCAAAACATCCAGTGTGCATGAAGCTATAAACCTTCAGTTCTCTGCACTCCTGCATAGCCCTGCAGTGGTAATCTCCCAGTGCTACAGTGATACATACAAGCCACTGGACATGGTACAGGCACTCATCAAAAGTGCTGACTATGGCTGCCCTTTCTCCTCACCTCCTCCTTTCATAAAAGCTTACTATTAGTTACCACAATGAAAAACCCTCTATGAATGGAGGAGACAAACCTTATATCCTCTGCTCATCCTCCTCCTTTCAATGCTGGAAGCTATAGTACAGCTTCTATGAATGAATGAGTGCCTATGACAGGTCTAGCGGCTCATATAAACCCCTCACAGCAACAGTAGATTACCGCTGCAACGTTATGTGGCGGGGGGAGGGGTTATGTCTTTGTCAGAGGAGTGTAGACTTCACCAAATACAGCAGCCACGATGTCCCCTGTGCCGATTTTAAAAAATAAGTAATTGTAAGCTTTGCATATTTTACTGTAGCTGATTAACTCATGTACCAAAATTCACGTGTGGGTATTGCCTACATTCGATTTTTATTCCCCTACCAAAATGTGCAAAATAAAATGTGATACAGCAGTCTAATTTCTTGGAAGAAATCTAACCATCTTTTATTGTAGCAACTGAAATATTAATTGTTTTTTTTTCAGTGGAAACCAAATAGATGCAAACGTTCTCTTTCCAACTGTCAGTTTTTACCGTTCATTTGTAGTGCATAGTCCTGGTAGTTTTCAGTGTTAGACTCCAGGTGACAAAAACCAATGCGTATGGTATAGCCGGCCAGGGTTTTAGAAAGTAACAACGTACGCCTTTTATTTCCAGTGCAGAAATCAATGGGAAATCCAATTTGTTTGCATTGTCACAGGAACAGGAGGTGAGGCGAAGTCTGCCAATGTGGAAACCTGTTCTGGTTACAACTATTTAGGAGGGGATATCTTCTTTCTTTTAAGAGATTGCCTCTTACTTCCTGATACTGTATGTCTCTGGGACAGGGAATTAAGGGAAATCAACTTAAGAGGACACAGTTGGATTAAAATGATGGAAGCCTTACTTAGGGATGACAAGAAATTCTGGAGAAACCCTCTAAACACTGCTACAGTGTCTTAAAAAAGTATTCATAACCCTTCAAATTTCCCACATTTTGCCATGATAGAACCAAAAACATAAATGTATTTTATTGGGATTTTATGTGATAGACAAATACAAAGTGACACATAATTGTGAAGTGGAAGTAAAATGATAAATAGTTTTCAAGTTGTTTTTCAAATAAATATGTGAAAAGTGTGGTGTGCGTTTGTATTCAGCCCCCTTTACTCTGATACCCCTAACTAAAATCTAATGGAAACAATTGCCTTTAGAAGTCACCTAATTAGTAAATAGAGTTTGCCTGTGTGTAATTGAATCTCAGTATAAATACAGCTGTTCTGTGAAGCCCTAAGAGGTTTGTTAGAGAACCTTAGTGAACAAACAGCATCATGAAGGCCAAGGAACACACTAGACAGCTCAGGGATAAAGTTGTGAAAAAGTTTAAAGCAGGGTTAGGTTATAAAATAAAAAATATCCCAAGCTTTGAACATCTCATGGAGCGTTGTTCAATCCATCATCCAAAAATTGAAAGAGTATGGCACAACTGCAAACCTACCAAGACATGGCCGTCCACCTAAACTGACAGGCCAGGCAAGAAGAGCATTGATCAGAGAAGCAGCCAAGAGGCCCATGGTAACTCTGGAGGAGCTGCAGAGATCCACAGCTCAGGTAGGAAAATCCACAGGACAACTATTAGTCGTGCACTCCACAAACCTGGCCTTTATGGAGAGTGGCAAGAAGAAAGCTATTGTTGAAAGAAAGCCATATGAAGTCCCATTTGCAGTTTGCGAGAAGCCATGTGGGGGACACAGCAATTATGTGGAAGAAGGTGCTCTGGTCAAATGAGACTAAAATTGAACCTTCTGGCCTAAAAGCAAAACGCTATGTGTGGTGGAAAACTAACACTGCACGTTGCCCTGAGCACACCACCCCCACTGTGAAACATGGTGGTGGCAGCATCATGCTGCGCAAATTCTTTTCTTCAGCAGGGACAGGGGAGCTGGTCAGAGTTGATGGGAATATGGATAGAGCCAAATACAATGCAGTCTTAGAAGAAAACCTGTTAGAGTCTGCAAAAGACTTGAGACGGGTGGAGGTTTATCTTCCAGCAGGACAATAACCCTAAACATACAGCCAGAGCTACAATGGAATGGTTTAGATCAAAGCATATTCATGTGTTAGAATGGCCCAGTCAAAGTCCAGACTTAAATCCAATTGAGAATCTGTGGCAAGACTTGAAAGTTGCTGTTCACAGATGCTCTCCATCCAATCTGACAGAGCTTGAGCTATTTTGCAAAGAAAAATGGGCAAAAATGTCACTCTCTAGATGTGCAAAGCTGGTAGAGACATCCCCAAAAGGACTTGTAGGTGTTATTGCAGTGAAAGGTGGTTCTACAAAGTATTGACTCAGGGAGGCTGAATACAAATGCACGCCACACTTTTCACATATTTATTTGTAAATAAATTTGAAAAACATTTATCGTTTTCCTTCCACTTCACAATTATGTGCCACTTTGCGTTTGTCTATTACATAAATTCCCAATAAAATACATTTACATTTTTGGTTGTAACATGACAAAAAGTTGAAAATTTCAAGGAGTATGAATACTTTTTCAAGGCACTGTATATACCCTTTTTAAGAAAAATGAGGGGAATAATTGCGCTACAGTGAAATACATAAACAATAACAATTATAGCTGCGATTCATCTATGTAACACAAACACAGTGAAATTAAATAAGAAAAAAAGGGGGGGTTGAATCGCGCTAAAACAGATTGGTGATCATACACATCATCACCAAACCAAATATTTAGGCACCTGGATGATGTGACTCTATCACGAAACGCTGCGTAGGGCAGAGCGACGTGTTCTCGTCACCTCCCATTGCTGCTGTTGTTTCCAGTAGGACGGGCTGTCTGTGAGCTTCCGGCCGGCGCTCCAGACTATACTACATGCCTACTATTGTCTACTAACATGTGAGTTTAAACTTTTACTTATCTAATAAAGTCAATGATTTTACACTATATGGAGCCTTTTTTTCCTTCTATGACTGTATCTGCAATGCTGTGGGCTGATGTCTGAGTACCTGTCAGTGTGAACATCTTTAGCCTGACCCTGCAGTCTTTGATGTCCCGTCTCGGTATAAGGTCTCTGATCCATTGGTCGTGGTTCGAAGCAGTATTAACAAACAGCTTTCTCTGATCCTCTGTAACGGGGGATCATGAGTTTCTGGTAAGCGGCCAGTCTGATTTCACGGTGGTGGAGCAAGCACGCTTTTTTCTTCTCGCAGCTAGAATTTGTTTTTTTGGAACTTTTTTAAGATACTTTCATATCACTTGGGTGATTTATTTTTTATACATGGACTTTTTATTATCACTTTGAACATTTTATTTTTGGATTGATTATTCATTTGACATGTGTTTTGTATATTATGTATACACTAAAGGGGAACTCTTCACTTAGTTCTAAATATTTGGTTTGGTGATGATGTGTATGATCACCAATCTGTTTTAGGGCAATTCAACCCCCCTTTTTTTCTTATATACCCTTTTTAGCAAACTTTGCAATATAAAACAGGGGTTAAATGCATGTACAAGCTGGGATTTGAGCACAGGTATATCTTAATTCTGTTATCTAGGGATGAGCCTAGGATTCTGACTAATATAATTCTGTTCGCCAAACTGAATCTCCGGCTGCAGAAGGAAGTTATACTTTTGGCTGCAAAACTACCACCACTGCTCAATTTGACATCTTTCTTATGAAGAAGAAGGGTTTTCCAGAGCTCCAGATTTTGTGATGTCAGGAATGGAATGGTATAATAATGGTTCTAATAGTACATTAATGTTAGAACAAAAGGGGGGAGAAAGAGGAGGCAGCCATCCTCAGAGGGTGTCCATAGCCTCTGTGAGCATAGCAATGAGAAGGAAGGGGGTGTGGAGGCGCCAACTCTGCTGACACTGTCATATGGTGTAGGTGTAATGCATACACTTACTGGTAAGTCGGTTCAGATTGGGTGGCGATGTCCATCGAGGGTTGTGGTGTCCTGGGATGTGCTGGTGTAGAGGTGCAGGCTTCAGTGGCGGTCCTTCCGCTCAGGGGATGTTGGTTCCTGGTTGAAAATGGCTGTACAGCGGTGTCCAGTATGTGGAAGCTCCACGCTTAACCACCCTGGAACGTGGAAGCGGAAGTGACGTCAGCGGTGCACAGGAAACGTCCAGACACAGAAGATTATCTCCTTTCTGTGTCTGGACGTTTCCTGTGCACCGCTGACATCACTTCCGCGTTCCAGGGTAGTTAAGCATGGAGCTTCCACATACTGGACACCGCTGTACAGCTGTTTTCAACCAGGAGCCAACATCCCCTGAGCGGAAGGACCGCCACTGAAGCCTGCACCTCTACACCAGGACACCACAACCCTCGATGGACATCACCACCCCATCTGAACTGACTTACCAGTAAGTGTATGCATTACACCTACACCATATGACAGTGTCAGCAGAGTTGGCGCCTCCACACCCCCTTCCTTCTCATTGACATCTTTCTTAGGCTAACTGTGGGGAAGCCAGTGACCGCTGGATTCCTTGCAGCCAGTGACACATGCCCACCAGTTGTGAATTAGATAATGGTTCCTCGCTCTCACACAAGGATGGTATTGGATCTGGCCCATTCCCATGCATTGTGTAGTCATTTAGGGATAGAAAAAAACAAAATAGAGCAAAGTTACCTATCCCAGTGTAACTTCATAACATATATGCATTAAACCATACGTATAAAAAGTCCAAAGTGAAAAAATTCTGGTGCAGCAAAAGTGATTAAAGATGACATCGGTTACAGTCCATGACCACCCTCATCTGTGAGTATCCACCACCGAAACTGAATATGCACTTACCAGAGTGCTATGACAGCAAAGCATGTAAACTCCAAATAATGAGTATGAAAGCAATTGAGATAATCCCACCTCACCTCCTCATGCTGGTAAAGGGTAGCTACTCACTCAGATAAGTTGAGGTTCCATTGGGTCAAAAAAAAGAGCATCACATCCATGGAAAAATAGCTTGTCATATAAGCCAACACAATAGCAACATGTAGGACGCAATGGCCAGGATAGATCTCTAGTTTTGGGCAAAGAACATGATATTTGAAGAGCTAAAGAGGGATAGGATTGCTGTGTGGGAACTGAAGATCTGTTGGATGTACAAAGAGTGTTGATTGACAGGTTATTGGGGGCAGAGTTTGAAGGTTAATAAATTTGTTAAAATGACTTTAGTTGTTAGAATTAATTATTTATGTGAACTGTTGTCATAGGAAGAAAAATATGACGTATTGCAGGACAATGACAAAAGCAAACCAGTAAAATGCTCAAAACGTAACCTCAGATGCAACACTGCATCTACAAAAAAAAAATACATACATATCTGTATTATATTACTTTTTATGAGTGGCAATTTTTATTAACTATGTTATTTTTTCTATTTACTTGCTTGAAATTTTTTCCAAAAAAATACTGCATGTTTAAACTTTTTTTACTAAAGCAAACACGGGAGTTTTTTTGTGAACACACAACATGTCAAGCCTAAAAGAACATTGCTCTCCACCCATTATATGGGTAATGTTTTCCTTTAACATCCCACTCCCCCTTGCACCGTGCATAGAAAACATAAGATTAAGCTGTCTTATAATTCTCTGTCCAAGGTCATTTCAGATCAAGTTGATTTTTATAAAGCATTTCTTTATTTTAGTTTGCAGAGGAACATGAGACAACTTAAAAGCTGGCTGCCTAGAAACCCAATGAAGCTTGACAAGGAAGCCCTTCCAGACCTAGAAGAGACAGATTGTTATACAGCTCCTTTCAGCCGGGCTCGCATGCACCAGTAAGTAAATAACTGTAAACGTGATGTGTTCATTGTCCATTACACTGGATCACAAGAAAGCACTTGCATTATATGTCACCAGTTTTAGAGATTTAAAGGGCCCAGTGGTGCAGTTAATTTGTCAGAACATCCTCTCTAGGTTAATTTTTGGGAGATAAGTATGAGCTATAGGATATAGTGAAATATGAATCATAAATGTGAAAAAATGCTCCATGCTCTCCAGCAGCCCCAGAAAATCCTGAGACAGACTGGGTTTTTGTAGTTAAAGAAACTCTGCCACTGAGTCCATTCAGGGTAAAGTGGCAGGGCCTCTTTAAACACCAACCCCAGACTAATACAAAATGAACCTCCTGGCACTCCTCTGTCACTCCATGGAACTTGTGTAAGAAAAGCATTTGACCTTTGCCTATGATGCAGTGCTTGAGTATAGTGCAGGGGCGGATCCAGAGTTTAGTCTCGGGAGGGGCACTGCCAGAAAATAATTTTTTTTGCAGGCAATTTATCATGGAAATGGCTGGTGTTGGCACAACAATCATCATGGCACCATGGTTGTTATGGTGTTAGGGTGATTGAAGCGCACTATTTCTATTATTACATTGGAATATAAAATAAAATAGTTCAAATCACCCTAGTGCAGAATCAGTGGGAGCCCAGAGTGTGTCACTTGCCACCGTCACCTGCCACCAGATGCTGATTGTCACTTGCCATATCACCTGCCACAATTTGCAGATTGTCACTTGCCACGTCTCCTGCCACACATTGTGGATTGTCATCTGCCACCAGATGCAGATTGTCACTTACCACGTCACCTGCTACAAGTTGCGGATTGTCGCTTGCCACATCACCTGCCACACGCTGCGGATTGTCACTTGCCACATCACCTGCCACACGTTGCAGATGGTCACTTGCCACGTGACCTGCCACACATTGCGGATTGTCACTTCCCACATCATCAGCCACACATTGCGGATTGTCACTTGCCACTACTTCTGCCACACGTTGCAGATTGTCACTTGTTGTGTCACTTGCCTGCTACAAGGTGCGGATTGTCACTTGTCACGTCACCTGCCATACGTTGCAGATTGTCACTTGCTGTGTCACTTGCCACGTCACCTTGCCACTAGATGCAGATTGTCACTTGTTGTGTCACTTGCCACATAACCTTGCAACCAGATGCAGATTGTAATTTGCTGTGTCACTTTCCTGCTACAGCTACACGGTGCAGATTCTCATTTGCTGTGTGCCAGCCTGAAGGCAGGCAGCAGAGAAATTATATAATCTGTGGGGGCATGAGAGCGGTAACAGTGAGGGCATGAGAGCGGTGATGCAGGGAGAGATGTCATCTCTCTGCTCCCCAGCCTGCCCGCTCAGCTGCCGGCTGGCCTGTTCGGCTGCTCACCCGCTAGCATACTGACTGATCCATCCGCCAGCTCGCTAACTGATCCGCCGCCCCCGCTAACTGATCTGCTGGCTCACCTGCCGGCCCACTAATTGATCCACCAGCTCACCCGCCGGCCCTGGTAACTGATCCACCGGCTCACCCACCAGCCCCGCAGACTGATACATCCACCTGCCTGTCACTAATTTCTCGGCGGGGGGGGGGGGATCCCCCCTGGTATAGTGACCAATTGCCAGGCTCGAGCACTGTCCCATGAGAAGGACACATCATCAGCCCTGTATAAGCTTCAGCACCATCTGGCAAAACTTACACAGGTTTACTGTCTTTGTCCCTATTGTCTTTACTTCCTGTCTTGGTGATAGTAGTAATTGGTATGAGAGATTACTTCCAATGTGGAGAGTAATAGTAATAAGAGGTTGTATTTTTATGTAGGATGAGGACCAAATTTTTATGCCTTTCCCTCAATGGTAAGAATTTATTCACATACTGCTATATGACACTGGCTTTCATGCTAATCCTCTGGCTTCTAGACTGCCTGGGTCACTGCCTTAGAAAAAGCATGCAGCCAGCAATGTCAGAAATATGCACACTTGTTCCAGGTCTAAGAGTCAGAAAATATTGAAGCTCGAGGATCGGTGTTATAATCAGGTACAATAACATCTTCAGAAGGAGGTCAGCAGTGTCAGGACATGTACTTCTTTTATGCCAGGTTTTCTTTAATAAACGAATTAGCATAAAATACTGTTCTGTGTTAATGGTGATAATCATATATCCATGTAGGGGAATGCAACAGGTTCAATTGACTGCAGCTGAACAAACTTAACATTCCTTTGCTCTGTTGACTGGGTCAGAGAGTGAAGAGAATTTCCAATACTTATGGATATGGGACATGTGACGTCACTGCAGTAAAATCATTTTGGTCCCCAGGATAGGAAATTAAGTGAAACCTCCCCATCAGGGACATGGGCAACTAAAAAATCCAAATATAAAATTGGTGCAAATATGCAGTCCATAGGTGAAAATAAAAACCAATATCCGTGCTTCATGTAGATGAAAAGCTGTAAGTGAAGAGAAAGTGATAATCCTTCACATTAGATACATCCAGCTCCACGCCCAAGTGAGAGTAACTAGCCTGCTTACCAGCTCTCCGTGACCACTAGAATAATAGTCTCACCAAGCACAAGGAAATGGGTCTCCCCAGGAACCTTAATAGTAGCTGGAATCCCCGCTTTACAGATGGAAATATAAAAAAGAAATGCTCCCATAGTGCAGTATAAACCATAAACAATACCGCGCTAACATAAAGGTTATTCTACTAATGATTAGCAGAGTAGAATGAATAATAAGCTGCAGTCTTAACGTGAGGCGTGCACACAAACATATAAAGAAAAGTCAGAAAAAGACTGCGCTAAAAACACATATTGAACAACGTATATGATTAGGTGAATGATAAAAGCAACATTCAATTGAATATTGAAAACCATACAGTAAAATTAATGTGTAATAAAGTGAAATAAATGACAAAAAAGTGCAAAAAATGTTCAAAAAGTCCAAAGAGATGAGTCCATGGAAACAGAGCTGATAGAAGGTGATCAAACGGTTAACCAGTTAAACACTCAGCACCCAGTGAGAAATCCTCCACCACATAAGATGTACGCTTACCAGAGGTAAGCTGGATATTAGCTTATCTTTAGATATCCACACGGGGGGGCACAGCTCTATGGACCTCCTCGCAGAAAAGGGTAGGCAGGAAATCCCCTGGACCGGACCTCAAACAGCATACCAGGGGAACCCAGAAATAAAAGGAATTTCCTCCATAGTGTGAATCCGTTATTTTATTGTAAAATAGGTAAAAGCACTTACATAAATCGTAGGTTAAAATCGCATCACAAAAAACAGCCGGCCGGCTAGCATACACCCGTTCGATGGAATGGAAACGATGACGTCAGCGCGTCGACCTTCCGACGTACGTTTCGTCCTAATGGACGTCGTCATGGGAACGGGCGACGCACTGACTCATCGCTACTTATAGAGACAAAACGAAACCAAGCCTCGCTATGAAGCTCGGATGGCGTCATCACAACATCCTGTTAGAAGAGGATGTATGTATCGAATGGCAATGGGAAAGGCTGACATTACCCTCGTTGGCCAATCACAACCTCCTGTTTACGAGGGAAGGGTTAGATTGATAGAACAATAGAATGCATTGGAGGGCATGATCTAAACCTATACACGCCATCTAGTGGACCGAATGGAATTGACACTCAAAGCCACATACTATTATGCAGGAAGAAAAACTGGTAAATAAAAAATAATTTTTCTAATATAATTGAGATATCTAAATGTTAGAAAAAATAATAATAATAAAATGACCTACTGACGCCATCAGAGAATCAAAGAGAGTTTCCAAGATTATATAGACAGCATATCCATATAAAAAATTGTAATGTACCTAAAATAAAAATAAAATTTTTTCTTAAAAATACAATAAAAATATCCAGATATTGTATTAGAAATGTCACCACTCATAAACCGACTCAGTGTTATGAATGGAATGATGGTAGGATAGTAGGATATTGTGGTATATTGATTTAAGAATTGTCTAGAAAAGCGTTTAAATCTACATCAACGTTGAGCCCAAAGGGGGTGTAACACTTCAATCTGTGTATCCAGGTCATCTCGAGCCTGGAAATTCCTCGTATGACAGACCCCCCCCTCCAATGTGGGGTGTACCTATCGATACCAAGGAAGATAGTTTTCCTAGGGTCACGATCATGTGCTTCCAGATAGTGTCTTGAGACCGGGTGTTTGGGGAAACCGGTGAGGATGTTAGTAATATGTTCGTTAAGCCTTACAGATAAGGGGCGCTTGGTTCTTCCTACGTATTGTAGGCCGCAAGGGCATTGAAGGAGGTACACCACTCGCTCTGTGGAACATGTAATGAATGATCTAATCTCAAATTCCATCTGGGTGCTGGTGGAAATGAAGTTATGTGTCCTTCTATGTGTGCAACCACTAAGAGAGCATACCCTACACCTCCTGCACTGATAGAAACCAGTCATGTATTCAAAAAATCCTTTTTTGATAGGAGGAGGATCTAGGACATTGGGGGCCACTTTATTCCTGAGCGAGGGGGCACCTCTATAGATTACCTGTGGTTTGGCCGGAAGGATGGGACCAAGCACATGGTCATTTTTGAGAACATGCCAATGCTTTTTTATTAGCTTAGCTACATTGTTATGTTGGGAGGAATAGGTGGTAATAAAGGGAATTGCGGGTACCCTCTCACGGTGAGGCTTCCTAGTTTCAAGTAAAGTGCATCTATCGATTTTGGCCACTTCCTCTAATGTGTTCTTCAGAGATGTTTCCACATAGCCCTTCTCTAGGAAACGTTTTAATAGAATATCTGCTTGGGCTAAAAACTCAGCATGGTTAGAACAATTATGTTTTAAACGAATAAATTGGCTCTTAGGCACAGACCTCAACCAGGCCTCATGATGGCAGCTGTCCGTCGGTATATAGGAATTCCGATCTGTGTTCTTAAAGAAGGTGGCTGTGGTAAATTCCCCATCCTTCACGCCAATCTTTAGGTCCAAGAAACTAATTTCAGACTGGCTGGCCTCATATGAAAGTCGGATCCCCCGGTCGTTATTGTTCAGCCCTACCATATATACATCGAGATCTTCACGATCGCCATTCCATAGGAGGAGGATGTCATCTATATATCTAGCCCACAACACCACCTGAGGTTTCTGTTGGGCATAGATGACATCCTCCTCCCACAGGGCCATGAAGAGGTTCGCCAAGCTGGGGGCATATTTTGCCCCCATAGCGACCCCCCTGTCCTGCCTGTAAAACTGACCCCCAAACCAAAAATAATTTCTAGTGGCCACAAAATGGAGTAGTTGCATAATGAAACAAATTTGTTCATCAAACAATGACGAATCTCGTCTGAGATAATATTCAACTGCAAACAGTCCCAGATTATGGGGTATTATGGTGTACAATGAGGCGACATCTGCTGTCACCAACCACCAATTAGGCCCAGGGGTATAATTAGAAAGTAAATTGATTACATGACGGGTATCCTTAAGGTACGACGGCATCTTGGTAACTAATGGCTGTAGATAGAAATCTATATATCTGCCCACCCGGGACGATATGGAATCAATTCCACTAACAATGGGACGTCCCGGGGGGCAGGTAGGATGCTTGTGAATTTTTGGCAGGTAGTAAAGAACAGGGGTACGGGGGGCTTTAGGTACCAGATAGGCTTTCTCCTTGTTATCTAGGATACCCTGTTCTGACCCGAACTTAATTAGTACTTCCAGTTCTTTTTTGTATTGGACTTTTGGGTCTGATCTAAGGGGGGTATAGGTGTCACGATCTCCCAGGATGTTAGACATTTCTTTAAGATAGTCATTCCTGTCCAAAACTATAATGCCACCCCCCTTATCTGCCGGTCTAATGACTAAGTTTTTATTATGACACAAAGAATCTAGACCAGTTTTCAGATTTTTATCAAAGTATACTCTTTTGAGGGGTAATTGCTCTAAATCTTTAAGGACTAGATCTTTAAACACCTTCAATGAGGGGGCTATAGCCCCGGGAGGGTTGAAAAGGGAGGCATTTGATAACCCAGAGTGTCGGTATTCATTGGAACCAGTTGTAGTATTAGTAATAGGATTAGAGGTTAGATACCTTTTAATGTTGACCTTGCGGACAAATTTGTGCACGTCCATATAGGTTTGAAACTTATTTAAGCCTCTCGGTGGTGCAAATTTAAGACCTTTGTTAAGTAAAGATTTTTCAGAGTCATTTAAGGAAACAGAACTTAAATTGAATATACCATTATTGGTTATGCTTTTTTCCTTTTTAGATCGCAGTCGCCTCCCCCCTCTAGTTCCTCTCTTTGGTCTGCTGGCCTTTTGGTGCCTTGGCCTGGCCTGTGAAAACCCCATTGTTGATAATTAGAACTAGAGGGGCCAGGTTTACTCCCATCGTCTATGGGTCCCCCCAATCTAGGATGGAACTGTGGGGCCAATTGGTTACGTGCTTCCATGATGGTGGAACTAGTAGGGGGGCCTTCCAGATCACTTAGAGGGTAAAATTGATTGTGGGTGCTGATATTATATTCCGAATACTCTCTGTTAGTGATTCTGGGTCCAGGATTCTGAAAATCTCGAGGCCTACCCTCATAATAACCTAAATTGGGGTCATAATTAGGGCCATAAGGGTGGTCTGGGTGGGGCTCAAAATTGAAAATACGGGGAGATGGCAGATGATCTTTATACCCATTATACTGATCATGTGATCTGCCCCCAAAAAGGTGACCACCTATGGGTCTTTTGTTGCCAGAACCTCTACCCCTCCCTCGTCCTCCATGGTTGGAACCACCTGTCCCCCGAGATCGTCTTGGTTGAGAGGGCGGGTAATAAGGTGGGGCGCCTCCCCTCTCACCTACTCCTCGTCTGGAGGAAAAGGGTTGTGTTCCCTGTTGGGACTTACCAGAGGGGCCATTATGGCCTCCCGGAAAGGGCCCAGAAAGGTTGGGTTGTAATGGAGGGGGGGCATATACCATGGCTGGGGGTAGTCCTCCTGGGTTAGATGGACCCCACTCCATATTTTCAGCTGAGTATTGTTCAGCGCGGTATTGTTTATGGTTTATTTTGTCTACTCACATTTTGTGGCTGTAATACTGCTGCTATTTATAGGTTTACCACAACCAGTGTCTTTCATTGGTTTCATTTAAAACCTCCCTCAATGGATGTTTTTGATTACAGAGCCGCTAGGCAGTTTAACACTGATGGTGTATATCAGCACCCACAATCAATTTTACCCTCTAAGTGATCTGGAAGGCCCCCCTACTAGTTCCACCATCATGGAAGCACGTAACCAATTGGCCCCACAGTTCCATCCTAGATTGGGGGGACCCATAGACGATGGGAGTAAACCTGGCCCCTCTAGTTCTAATTATCAACAATGGGGTTTTCACAGGCCAGGCCAAGGCACCAAAAGGCCAGCAGACCAAAGAGAGGAACTAGAGGGGGGAGGCGACTGCGATCTAAAAAGGAAAAAAGCATAACCAATAATGGTATATTCAATTTAAGTTCTGTTTCCTTAAATGACTCTGAAAAATCTTTACTTAACAAAGGTCTTAAATTTGCACCACCGAGAGGCTTAAATAAGTTTCAAACCTATATGGACGTGCACAAATTTGTCCGCAAGGTCAACATTAAAAGGTATCTAACCTCTAATCCTATTACTAATACTACAACTGGTTCCAATGAATACCGACACTCTGGGTTATCAAATGCCTCCCTTTTCAACCCTCCCGGGGCTATAGCCCCCTCATTGAAGGTGTTTAAAGATCTAGTCCTTAAAGATTTAGAGCAATTACCCCTCAAAAGAGTATACTTTGATAAAAATCTGAAAACTGGTCTAGATTCTTTGTGTCATAATAAAAACTTAGTCATTAGACCGGCAGATAAGGGGGGTGGCATTATAGTTTTGGACAGGAATGACTATCTTAAAGAAATGTCTAACATCCTGGGAGATCGTGACACCTATACCCCCCTTAGATCAGACCCAAAAGTCCAATACAAAAAAGAACTGGAAGTACTAATTAAGTTCGGGTCAGAACAGGGTATCCTAGATAACAAGGAGAAAGCCTATCTGGTACCTAAAGCCCCCCGTACCCCTGTTCTTTACTACCTGCCAAAAATTCACAAGCATCCTACCTGCCCCCCGGGACGTCCCATTGTTAGTGGAATTGATTCCATATCGTCCCGGGTGGGCAGATATATAGATTTCTATCTACAGCCATTAGTTACCAAGATGCCGTCGTACCTTAAGGATACCCGTCATGTAATCAATTTACTTTCTAATTATACCCCTGGGCCTAATTGGTGGTTGGTGACAGCAGATGTCGCCTCATTGTACACCATAATACCCCATAATCTGGGACTGTTTGCAGTTGAATATTATCTCAGACGAGATTCGTCATTGTTTGATGAACAAATTTGTTTCATTATGCAACTACTCCATTTTGTGGCCACTAGAAATTATTTTTGGTTTGGGGGTCAGTTTTACAGGCAGGACAGGGGGGTCGCTATGGGGGAAAAATATGCCCCCAGCTTGGCGAACCTCTTCATGGCCCTGTGGGAGGAGGATGTCATCTATGCCCAACAGAAACCTCAGGTGGTGTTGTGGGCTAGATATATAGATGACATCCTCCTCCTATGGAATGGCGATCGTGAAGATCTCGATGTATATATGGTAGGGCTGAACAATAACGACCGGGGGATCCGACTTTCATATGAGGCCAGCCAGTCTGAAATTAGTTTCTTGGACCTAAAGATTGGCGTGAAGGATGGGGAATTTACCACAGCCACCTTCTTTAAGAACACAGATCGGAATTCCTATATACCGACGGACAGCTGCCATCATGAGGCCTGGTTGAGGTCTGTGCCTAAGAGCCAATTTATTCGTTTAAAACGTAATTGTTCTAACCATGCTGAGTTTTTAGCCCAAGCAGATATTCTATTAAAACGTTTCCTAGAGAAGGGCTATGTGGAAACATCTCTGAAGAACACATTAGAGGAAGTGGCCAAAATCGATAGATGCACTTTACTTGAAACTAGGAAGCCTCACCGTGAGAGGGTACCCGCAATTCCCTTTATTACCACCTATTCCTCCCAACATAACAATGTAGCTAAGCTAATAAAAAAGCATTGGCATGTTCTCAAAAATGACCATGTGCTTGGTCCCATCCTTCCGGCCAAACCACAGGTAATCTATAGAGGTGCCCCCTCGCTCAGGAATAAAGTGGCCCCCAATGTCCTAGATCCTCCTCCTATCAAAAAAGGATTTTTTGAATACATGACTGGTTTCTATCAGTGCAGGAGGTGTAGGGTATGCTCTCTTAGTGGTTGCACACATAGAAGGACACATAACTTCATTTCCACCAGCACCCAGATGGAATTTGAGATTAGATCATTCATTACATGTTCCACAGAGCGAGTGGTGTACCTCCTTCAATGCCCTTGCGGCCTACAATACGTAGGAAGAACCAAGCGCCCCTTATCTGTAAGGCTTAACGAACATATTACTAACATCCTCACCGGTTTCCCCAAACACCCGGTCTCAAGACACTATCTGGAAGCACATGATCGTGACCCTAGGAAAACTATCTTCCTTGGTATCGATAGGTACACCCCACATTGGAGGGGGGGGTCTGTCATACGAGGAATTTCCAGGCTCGAGATGACCTGGATACACAGATTGAAGTGTTACACCCCCTTTGGGCTCAACGTTGATGTAGATTTAAACGCTTTTCTAGACAATTCTTAAATCAATATACCACAATATCCTACTATCCTACCATCATTCCATTCATAACACTGAGTCGGTTTATGAGTGGTGACATTTCTAATACAATATCTGGATATTTTTATTGTATTTTTAAGAAAAAATTTTATTTTTATTTTAGGTACATTACAATTTTTTATATGGATATGCTGTCTATATAATCTTGGAAACTCTCTTTGATTCTCTGATGGCGTCAGTAGGTCATTTTATTATTATTATTTTTTCTAACATTTAGATATCTCAATTATATTAGAAAAATTATTTTTTATTTACCAGTTTTTCTTCCTGCATAATAGTATGTGGCTTTGAGTGTCAATTCCATTCGGTCCACTAGATGGCGTGTATAGGTTTAGATCATGCCCTCCAATGCATTCTATTGTTCTATCAATCTAACCCTTCCCTCGTAAACAGGAGGTTGTGATTGGCCAACGAGGGTAATGTCAGCCTTTCCCATTGCCATTCGATACATACATCCTCTTCTAACAGGATGTTGTGATGACGCCATCCGAGCTTCATAGCGAGGCTTGGTTTCGTTTTGTCTCTATAAGTAGCGATGAGTCAGTGCGTCGCCCGTTCCCATGACGACGTCCATTAGGACGAAACGTACGTCGGAAGGTCGACGCGCTGACGTCATCGTTTCCATTCCATCGAACGGGTGTATGCTAGCCGGCCGGCTGTTTTTTGTGATGCGATTTTAACCTACGATTTATGTAAGTGCTTTTACCTATTTTACAATAAAATAACCTAACGGATTCACACTATGGAGGAAATTCCTTTTATTTCTGGGTTCCCCTGGTATGCTGTTTGAGGTCCGGTCCAGGGGATTTCCTGCCTACCCTTTTCTGCGAGGAGGTCCATAGAGCTGTGCCCCCCGTGTGGATATCTAAAGATAAGCTAATATCCAGCTTACCTCTGGTAAGCGTACATCTTATGTGGTGGAGGATTTCTCACTGGGTGCTGAGTGTTTAACTGGTTAACCGTTTGATCACCTTCTATCAGCTCTGTTTCCATGGACTCATCTCTTTGGACTTTTTGAACATTTTTTGCACTTTTTTGTCATTTATTTCACTTTATTACACATTAATTTTACTGTATGGTTTTCAATATTCAATTGAATGTTGCTTTTATCATTCACCTAATCATATACGGTGTTCAATATGTGTTTTTAGCGCAGTCTTTTTCTGACTTTTCCCATAGTGCAGTACCTTTAAGTATCCAAATTTAATAATATAAATAGATTGCACTTACAAGATAAAAGCAGAGTAAAAGCATCAAAAGTGGCATTTCATGTAGTGAAACCGCGGCGTCCCCATGAGCTTCGCTTCACTTCCTGGTTTGCTTGTCTGTCAACCTCTTGGGAGGTATAGCATGATGACTTCACCGTCGTAGGCCCCACCCTACGTGTTTTATCACAAAAGAAGGTCGTCTGGGGATTGGCCAGGTGATCATGTCCCCACGCATGAAATGAAACAAGATCCCCAGGTGGAGGACTTTAAGGCACAAAATAGTAAAAAGGTATATTCTAATATGAAAAGTATTTATTGAAATATAAAAAATACACAACATTTAATAAAAAAACATGTTGAGAATAAACATTCCAGTGTTGTCATACAAATCAGAATACATATAACGGTTACCTGTACCCAACGCGTTTCGGAGTGAAAATGTAATCCTCCTTCTTCAGGGGTATAGTTTAAACAAGAAACTCAGTATTCTACATTAAAATAGAGAAAATTATAGCATAAATATACAAATATATAACATATATACATATATATAAGATTGTACATCAAAATATAAAGTGTCAGGCAGGATTCATGGAGGGATAATAAAGGGGAGAGCACTTACATATACTGCAAGTCACAATTGTTTAAAAACATAGAGGTGCCAAGAGGAGTTGTTTCCAAATTGCTTGAGCCACAGAGTTCAATATGCAGGCATACCTCAAGAACAGGAGAATGCCTGGCCCTTATGTGCTGGTCCAGCTCCCCATGCCCACACAACACCAACCCGGAGGAGGGGAAGCCAGAGGACCCACTGGGGCCGAAAAGCAGGAAAGGACCCTGAAAGCATGAAATGAATTAATGAATGTAAGGTATTAAAAAATGTGTACAGGTTTTCTTTAAACAGTTTTTTAAAAAAAATCTCAAAGTAGCGATAAACCCTCCCATAGGGTACAAAGCTTTAATGCAATAAAGTATATTAGCCCATTATAAAAAAAACAGCTTGGTTCTAAAATATTGAATATAAATTGTTGACAAAAAAATAAATAAAAATATATATATATAATAAATATACCTGCACAGTGGTGCGTGGAAATGACTTGGCTGCGTTGCTATTTGTGTGGTAAGAAAAACGCAACAAGAGGAGAGGCTGTCTGCGAATGCCACGGCTAAAGGAAAGAATGAAAATGGATCAAAAAAAAAAAAAAACTTTTTGAAAAAAAATCATATCATATGATATCCCGCGGCGCCATCCTAACTGCTGGCCACCGGATATTGTACAACATTAGCTATAAGGCGGCAGCGCCATTTTAACTGCTGGCCACCCATTCAGACAATAAGAAAAAAACAAGGAAGTAAGGGAGCCGCATACAACAACAAAAAACCCAGCGATCTAGTGGCAGAAGTATAGAATGGCCAAATGAAAGGTTAATATATCAGTTAGCAAACTTAGAAAGGAAGCAAGAAAAATGTGTGTACACCGCATGTATGAATTAAAAAATAAGATAACAATAAAAATGACATGAAGCAATGATCTTAATCAATATATAAGACTAAAACAATGATCCAATATCCCTATCAATGTAATATCAAAAGGACTTCCCACAGCCAAAGGTATCAAAAACATTGAAATATAAAAATGTAAAAATTAATTAGAAGCTTTAGGCATTATTTATAAAACAATTAATGTCCCAATCGACGTTCAAGCCGAAAGGTACATAAGATTTCATGTCAAAATATCTATTTGGTTTCCAACCTGGAAATTGACATGACCATATTTGTCCCCCTCCAATGAGGTAATATCTTATCCAGTGCCAAAAAAAGGGTACCCTTAGGATTCTTATCGTGGTACTTTGCATAGTGTCTGGATAGGTTGTGCTTTCTAAAGCCGCGCTTAATATTTCCCACATGTTCAGCTAAACGTACATGTAGTGCCCTTTTAGTATGTCCAATATATTGTTTAGAACATGGACACTGGATCATGTAAACAACATATGCCATGGAGCAAGTAATGAATGATTCTATATTGTACCTCCTAAATGTCTGTGTGATTGAAAAGACTCACACCTACGCCCCTTAACCACTTGCCGACCGCCTCACGCCTATATACGTGAGCAGAGCGGCACGGGCAGGCAAAATCACGTACCTGAAACGTGATTGCCTTCCCGCGGGTGGGGGGTCCGATCGGACCCCCCCCCAGTGCCAGCTGCGGTCGGCATTTGGTTGGAAGCGATGGGAGACGAGGGGGAGGCCATCCGATCGTGGCCCCCCCCTCGCGATCGCTCCCAGCCAATGAGAAACATCCCCTGCCTCTGTATAGTACACAGAGGCAGAGGATGTGATGTCATCTCTCCTCGGCTCGGGAGTTTCCGTTCCAGCGCCGAGGGGAGATGACATGTAAGTGCACCAACACACACACACACACAGTAGAACATGCCAGGCATACCTTACACCCCCGATCCCCCCCCGATCGCCCCCCGATCCCCCCCCAATCACCCCCCCCCCCCTGTCACAAACTGACACCAAGCAGGTTTTTTTTTTTTTTTGTTTTTTTTTTCCTGATTACTGCATAGTGTCAGTTTGTGACAGTTAGCAGTGTTAGGGTAGTGACTGTTACCCCCCTGTAGGTCTAGGGTACCCCCCTTACCCCCCCTAATAAAGTTTTAACCCCTTGATCACCCCCCGTCACCAGTGTCACTAAGCGATCATTTTTCTGATCGCTGTATTAGTGTCGCTGGTGACGCTAGTTAGGGACGTAAATATTTAGGTTTGCCGTCAGTGTTTTATAGCGACAGGGACCCCCATATACTACCTAATAAATGTTTTAACCCCTTGATTGCCCCCTAGTTAACCCTTTCACCACTGATCACCGTATAACCGTTACGGGTGACGCTGGTTAGTTTGTTTATTTTTTATAGTGTCAGGGCACCCGCCGTTTATTACCAAATAAAAGTTTAGCCCCCTGTAGGTCTAGGGTACCCCCCTTACCCCCCCCTAATAAAGTTTTAACCCCTTGATCACCCCCTGTCGCCAGTGTCGCTAAGCGATCATTTTTCTGATCGCTGTATTAGTGTCGCTGGTGACGCTAGTTAGGGACGTAAATATTTAGGTTCGCCGTCAGTGTTTTATAGCGACAGGGACCCCCATATACTACCTAATAAATGTTTTAACCCCTTGATGGCCCCCTAGTTAACCCTTTTACCACTGATCACCGTATAACCGTTACGGGTGACGCTGGTTAGTTTGTTTATTTTTTATAGTGTCAGGGCACCCGCCGTTTATTACCGAAAAAAGGTTTAGCCCCTTGATCGCCCGGCGGTGATATGCGTCGCCCTAGGCAGCGTCAGATTAGCACCAGTACCGCGAACACCCATGCACGCACCGTACACGCACCGTACACCTCCCTTAGTGGTATAGTATCTGAACGCATCAATATCTGATCCGATCAGATCTATACTGGCGTCCCCAGCAGTTTAGGGTTCCCAAAAACGCAGTGTTAGCGGGATCAGCCCAGATACCTGCTAGCACCTGCGTTTTGCCCCTCCGCCCGGCCCAGCCCACCCAAGTGCAGTATCGATCGATCACTGTCACTTTTTTTTGTAGCGTTTTGGTGAACTGGCAAGCACCAGCGGCCTAGTACACCCCGGTCGTAGTCAAACCAGCACTGCAGTAACACTTGGTGACGTGGCGAGTCCCATAAGTGCAGTTCAAGCTGGTGAGGTGGCAAGCACAAGTAGTGTCCCGCTGCCACCAAAAAGACAAACACAGGCCCGTCGTGCCCATAGTGCCCTTCCTGCTGCATTCGCCAATCCTAATTGGGAACCCACCGCTTCTGCAGCGCCCGTACTTCCCCCATTCACATCCCCAACCAAATGCAGTTGGCTGCATGAGAGGCATTTATATATCCTCCCAAGTACCCCTACCCAACGAACCCCCCCAAAAAAGATGTTGTGTCTGCAGCAAGCGCGGATATAGGCGTGACACTCACTATTATTGTCCCTCCTGTCCTGACAATCCTGGTCTTTGCATTGGTGAATGTTTTGAACGCTACCATTCACTAGTTGAGTATTAGCGTAGGGTACAGCATTGCACAGACTAGGCACACTTTCACAGGGTCTCCCAAGATGCCATCGCATTTTGAGAGACCCGAACCTGGAAGCGGTTACAGTTATAAAAGTTACAGTTACAAAAAAAAAGTGTAAAAAAAAAAAAAAACACAAACAAAAATAAAAAAAAATAGTTGTCGTTTTATTGTTCTCTCTCTCTATTCTCTCTCTCTATTGTTCTGCTCTTTTTTACTGTATTCTATTCTGCAATGTTTTATTGTTATTATGTTTTATCATGTTTGCTTTTCAGGTATGCAATTTTTTATACTTTACCGTTTACTGTGCTTTATTGTTAACCATTTTTTTGTCTTCAGGTACGCCATTCACGACTTTGAGTGGTTATACCAGAATGATGCCTGCAGGTTTAGGTATCATCTTGGTATCATTCTTTTTAGCCAGCGGTCGGCTTTCATGTAAAAGCAATCCTAGCGGCTAATTAGCCTCTAGACTGCTTTTACAAGCAGTGGGAGGGAATGCCCCCCCCCAACCGTCTTCCGTGTTTTTCTCTGGCTCTCCTGTCTCACAGGGAACCTGAGAATGCAGCCGGTGATTCAGCCAGCTGACCATAGAGCTGATCAGAGACCAGAGTGGCTCCAAACATCTCTATGGCCTAAGAAACCGGAAGCTACGAGCATTTTATGACTTAGATTTCGCCGGATGTAAATAGTGCCATTGGGAAATTGGGGGAGCATTTTATCACACCGATCTTGGTGTGGTCAGATGCTTTGAGGGCAGAGGAGAGATCTAGGGTCTAATAGACCCCAATTTTTTCAAAAAAGAGTACCTGTCACTACCTATTGCTATCATAGGGGATATTTACATTCCCTGAGATAACAATAAAAATGATTTAAAAAAAAAAAAATGAAAGGAACAGTTTAAAAATAAGATAAAAAAGCAAAAAAATAATAAAGAAAAAAAATAAATAAATAAAAAGCACCCCTGTCCCCCCTGCTCTCGCGCTAAGGCGAACGCAAGCGGCGATCTGGCGTCAAATGTAAACAGCAATTGCACCATGCATGTGAGGTATCACCGCGAAGGTCAGATCGAGGGCAGTAATTTTAGCAGTAGACCTCCTCTGTAAATCTAAAGTGGTAACCTGTAAAGGCTTTTAAAGGCTTTTAAAAATGTATTAATTTTGTTGCCACTGCACGTTTGTGCGCAATTTTAAAGCATGTCATGTTTGGTATCCATGTACTCGGCCTAAGATCATCTTTTTTATTTCATCAAACATTTGGGCAATATAGTGTGTTTTAGTGCATTAAAATTTAAAAAAGTGTGTTTTTTCCCAAAAAAATGCGTTTGAAAATCGCTGCGCAAATACTGTGTGAAAAAAAAAAAATGAAACACCCACCATTTTAATCTGTAGGGCATTTGCTTTAAAATAATATATAATGTTTGGGGGTTCAAAGTAATTTTCTTGCAAAAAAAAATAATTTTTTCATGTAATCAAAAAGTGTCAGAAAGGGCTTTGTCTTCAAGTGGTTAGAAGAGTGGGTGATGTGTGACATAAGCTTCTAAATGTTGTGCATAAAATGCCAGGACAGTTCAAACCCCCCCCCAAATGACCCCATTTTGGAAAGTAGACACCCCAAGCTATTTGCTGAGAGGCATGTCGAGTCCATGGAATATTTTATATTGTGACACAAGTAGCGGGAAAGAGACAAATTTTTTTTTTTTTTTTTTTTTTTGCACAAAGTTGTCACTAAATGTTATATTGCTCAAACGTGCCATGGAAATATGTGAAATTACACCCCAAAATAAATTCTGTTGCTTCTCCTGAGTACGGGGATACCACATGTGTGGGACTTTTTGGGAGCCTAGCCGCGCACGGGACCCCGAAAACCAAGCACCGCCTTCAGGCTTTCTAAGGCCGTAAATTTTTGATTTCACTCTTCACTGCCTATCACAGTTTCGGAGGCCATGGAATGCCCAGGTGGCACAAACCCCCCCCAAATTACCCCATTTTGGAAAGTAGACACCCCAAGCTATTTGCTGAGAGGTATAGTGAGTATTTTGCAGACCTCACTTTTTGTCACAAAGTTTTGAAAATTGAAAAAAGAAAAAAAAAAATTTTTTTTCTGGTCTTTCTTCATTTTCAAAAACAAATGAGAGCTGCAAAATACTCACCATGCCTCTCAGCAAATAGCTTGGGGTGTCTACTTTCCAAAATGGGGTCATTTGGGGGGGGTTTGTGCCATCTTGGCATTTTATGGCCTTCAAAACTGTGATAGGTAGTGAGGAGTAAAATCAAAAATGTATGCCCTTAGAAATCCTGAAGGTGGTGCTGGGTTTTCGGGGCCCCGTACGCGGCTAGGCTCCCAAAAAGTGCCACACATGTGGTATCCCCGTACTCAGGAGAAGCAGCTGAATGTATTTTGGGGTGCAATTCCACATATGCCCATGGCCTGTGTGAGCAATATATCATTTAGTGACAACTTTTTGTAAATTTTTTTTTTTTTTTGTCATTATTCAATCACTTGGGACAAAAAAAAAAATATTCAATGGGTTCAACATGCCTCTCAGCAATTTCCTTGGGGTGTCTACTTTCCAAAATGGGGTCATTTGGGGGGGTTTTGTACTGCCCTGCCATTTTAGCACCTCAAGAAATGACATAGGCAGTCATAAACTAAAAGCTGTGTAAATTCCAGAAAATGTACCCTAGTTTGTAGACGCTATAACTTTTGCGCAAACCAATAAATATACGCTTATTGACATTTTTTTTACCAAAGACATGTGGCCGAATACATTTTGGCCTAAATGTATGACTAAAATTTAGTTTATTGGATTTTTTTTATAACAAAAAGTAGAAAATATCATTTTTTTTCAAAATTTTCAGTCTTTTTCCGTTTATAGCGCAAAAAATAAAAACGGCAGAGGTGATCAAATACCATCAAAAGAAAGCTCTATTTGTGGGAAGAAAAGGACGCAAATTTCATTTGGGTAGAGCATTGCATGACCGCGCAATTAGCAGTTAAAGCGACGCAGTGCCGAATTGTAAAAAGTGCTCTGGTCAGGAAGGGGGTAAATCCTTCCGGGGCTGAAGTGGTTAAAGCAATTGATCTGACAAATATTACCTTTTTTACTAGGGTACAAACCCTTTAGAGATTGAAAAAATGAAATTGTTTTTGGGGGGTCAACTATGTTAGGGTCAATACTGTGTCGCAAGGATGGTGCTCCCTTGTATACTACTACAGGATGGTTTGGGATTACTGGACCAAGTATTTTATCATTCTTTAATATACCCCAATGCTTTTTGAGGATCCTCTTTACAGAAAAATGCTGATTGGAATATCCTGTAGTCATAGACCATCCCAATTTGTTGTTATCCAGTCCCCAGATGTCCCTCTTACCCTATTCAACATGTAATCTCTAGCCATATTCCCTACCATTTCTATTGTGTCATCAATATCCTTCCCCTTTTCAAGAAACCTGGATCTCAGAACATGTGCCTGCCGATGGTAATCTGAAATGTCCATACAATTACGCCTAATGCGCTGAAATTGAAAAAATGTTCCAGCTGAAATCAGCCCTTAGGGACTGCCCTTAGCCATGATACATTATGGCAGCTAGATAGAGGAATATAGGCATTACAATCAGTCTCGCTAAAGTATGTGGTAGTAGTTAAATGACCATCTTTAACTATGATGTTAAGATCAGGAAAATGGATCTGGGAATGACTCGCCTCATACTGTAAGGAGATACCCCTATCGTTCTGATTAAGGTTAACAAAGAACGCTTTAAGAGAGGGTAAGTCAATGTCCCACAGGAGGAGGACATCATCGATGTACCTAATCCAGAGGCGTAACTCTATCGGGGGCTTAGTATCGATCACCTCTCTTTCCCAACGGGCCATAAATATGTTGGCTAGGCTGGGCGCAAATTTAGCTCCCATAGCCACACCCCAAGTTTGTAAATAGAAATTTCCTCCAAACCAAAAATAATTATGGCTTGTGAAAACAAGTTCAATGATGAAATCTTTCTGTATTTGTGGTAAAGAGTGATCCTGTTCAAGGTAAAATTTGACCGCCTCTAGACCCTGTTGGTGAGATATGATTGTGTAGAAAGAGGCTACATTGGCTGTCGCCAATATGCAGCCATCTTCCAACTCATATTTCCATAATAGATTAATGACTTGTGTCGTATCTCTCAGGTAAGAAGGAGTTGCTGTAACCAATGGCTGTAAAAATTCATCCACATACCTACCTATCCTAGCTGTCACTGAGTCAATGCCACTGATTTTAGGGCGGCCTGGTGGTTTCAAAAGGTTTCTATGGATTTTTGGCAAGTAGTACATAACCAACACCCTAGGCACTGAGGGTACCAGGTATGTACTTTTTTTTTTATTCAAAACTTCTTGCTGGAACCCATCATCAATTAGACTCGAAAGTTCTTTCTTGAACTTTGCTGTAGGATTTGAAGCCAGTGGTGTGTAAGTTAAACAATCAGATAAAATCCTATTAATTTCCTCCAGATAACGACATTTGTCCAAAATAAAAATACCACCTCCTTTATCCGCGGGGCGTATAACAATGTCATTACGTGCACAAATTTGTGTTAAGCCTTGTTGGAATTCACACATAGCTCCAGTTCTGGGGATTTTAAGCGCTACCAGATCCTTTAGAACCATATCCCTTAAAACTTGTACAGATGGAGCAATAAAACCTGGAGGGTTAAACATAGAAGCATTTGAGAAATCTGTGTGCCGAGTTTGAATATTAACCCCATCCCCTGTAGTAATCTGAGATGAGATATTCAAAGTTATTTGACTCTGATTCCCTATTGGGTTTAGAATGAAGTGTCTCTTAATGTTCACCTTGCAAATGAACTTATGCACGTCAATAAATGTCTCGAATTTATTGAGCCTACGTGGGGGTGCAAATTTAAGCCCCTGACTAAGAACATTCTGTTCTCCTTCGGATAATTAGGCTGAACTCAAATTAAAAACTCCACTAATGTCTATTGTCATTATGTTGGTTTGGGTGTCTGGTGATAACATGTCCCACCTCATAACTCTCATCCCGGTGGTACGAGAGAGGGGCAAACATATTATGAAGAGGGATTTGATTATCCCTAGGTGTATGTCCACCTTGACCTGGCCCATATTGGTTCATATAATCTCTAGGGTCTATTCTGCGATCCCTATATCCCTGATGGTCATAGTGTTCCTGATAAGGGGCCCTTTGTAATGGGTAGCCCCCTCTGTTCATATCTTTACGTACTGAACCTCTCTGTTGGCTCTGATAAGAGCCACCAGATAAATGGGGTTTAGTACCATTTTTTCTAGGATTAGGTCTGTCCATTCAGATGGACATAACCTCTCTGTCCATTCATAGGATTCCCCCTACCCTGTGAGGGGGAGGGGGCAACCATATTGACAAACAGGGTAGAAAGAGGCTGGTGTAGAGAGGTGGAAGGCATAACTCCACCTTCACTATCCATAGACTCATCAATTTTAATCTGCTATTTGAAGACAACTTTGCTGGAATAATCTGCCAAATCACGATTATATTTTTTCTTCTTTTTGATCTTTTGATCATTATCCTCTTTTTTCAAGAAATTGTCTTAATTGGTCAGATTTTTGTTTATAGATTTCCTGATCCAAAATCCATAAATGGATTCAGTTTATCTTTAACTGTAATGATTTCCTCATTAAGTATCCTAAACTTATTTTGTTTTTTAATCAATAAAAATTGAAGAAACTTAATACCAGTGTCATTAACCACTTCACTATCCGACTATAGTCATATGACGTCTGCAGATTGGATCTCCCATCCTGGGCGGGCGTCATATGACTTCCTCAGCTTCCCGGTGGTATAGGAGGTGTGTACGCACCGCCGGGTAGCCAATGCACGTGCCTGGCGGCCGTGATGTCCGTCGGGCACCCGTGATCGCTCGTGACAGAGCAGTAACATAGATCTGTGTGTGTAAACACACAGATCCACGTCCTGTCAGGGGATAGGATACAGATCATGTGTTCCTAGTATACAGAAACACAGATCATTCTCCTCCCCTAGTCAGTCCCCTCCACCCACAGTTAGAATCACTCACTAGGTAACACGTTTAACCCCTTGATCGCCCCCTAGTGTTAACTCCTTCCCTGTCAGTGACATTTATACAGTAATCAGTTCATTTTTATAGCACTGATCGCTGTTTAAATGTCACTGGTCCCAAAATAGTATCAAAAGTGTCCGATCTGTCCGCCGCAATTTCACAGTCACGATAAAAATCACAGATCGCTGCCATTACTAGTAAAAAAAAAAAATAATCATAAAAATGCCGTAAATCAATAACCTATTTTGTAGGCGCTATAACTTTTGCGCAAACCAATCAATATATGCTTATTGCGATTTTTTTACCAAAAATATGTAGAAGAATACATATTAGCCTAAACTGAGGAATTTTTTTTTTTTTTTAATTGGGATATTTATTATAGCAAAAAGTAAAAAATATTGTGTTTTTTTCAAAATTGTCGCTCTTTTTTTGTTTATAGCGCAAAAAATAAAAACCGCAGAGGTGATCAAATACCACCAAAAGAAAGCTCTATTTGTGGGGAAAAAAATGATAACAATTTCATTTGGGTACAGTGTTGCATGGCCACACAATTGTCCTTCAAAATGTTACAGCACTGAAAGCTGAAAATGGGCCTGAGCAGGGAAGGAGTGAAAATGCCCGGTATTGAAGTGGTTAAAATACACAAGCCACCCTTCTAAATCGGTTTCACCCTTTTAGGGTTCACCTCCCATCTTAAACTGTACCATTTTTTGTGTGACATTGTTCAATCTACACAGACACGTAGGATGTTCACCACAGAATCATTCATTACTTGCTCCACTGAATATGTTGTTTACATGATCCAGTGTCCATGGTCTAAACAATATATTGGATGTACTAAAAGGGCACTACATGTACGTTTAGCTGAACATGTAGGAAATATTAAGCGCGGCTTTAGAAAGCACAACCTATCCAGACACTATGCAAAGTACCACGATAAGAATCCTAAGGGTACCCTTTTTTTGCACTGGATAAGATATTACCTCATTGGAGGGGGGCAAATATGGTCAGGTCAATTTCCAGGTTGGAAACCAGATGCATATTTTGACATGAAATCTTATGCACCTTTCAGCTTGACCGTCGATTGGGACATTAATTGTTTTATAAATAATGCCTAAAGGTTCTAATTAATTTTTTAATTTTTAATATTTCAATGTTTTTGATACCTTTGGTTGTGGGAACATACTCCCTTTTGATATTACATTGATAGGGATATTGGATCATTGTTTTAGTCTTATATATTGATTAAGATCATTGCTTCATGTCAATATTACTATTATCTTATTTTTAAATTGTATACATGCGGTGTCCACATGTTTTTCTTGCTTCCTTTCTAAGTTTGCTAACTGATATATTACACTTTCATTCGGTCATTCTATACTTCTGCCACTAGATCGCGGGGTTTTTTGTTTTTGTATGTGGCTCCCTTACTTCCTTGTTTTTTTTTTCTTATTGTCTGAATAGGTGGCTAGCAGTTAAAATGGCACTGCCGCCTAACAGCTAACATTGTACAAAATTCGGCGGCCAGCAGTTAGGATAGCGCTACGGGATTATAAAAATGATATGCATGATGACACGATCACCTGGCCAATCCCCAGACGATGTTCTTTTGTGATGAAACGCGTAGGGTGGGGCCTATGACGGTGATGTCATCACGCTATACCTCCCAAGAGGTTGACAGACAAGCAAACCAGGAAGTGAAGCGAAGCTCATGGGGACGCCGTGGTTTCACTATGCCGCTTTTAATGCTTTTACTCTGCTTTTATTTTGTAAGTGCACACTACTTATAGTATTAAATTTGAATACTTAGAAGTACTGCACTATGAGAGCATTTATTTTTTATATTTCCGAGTTCCATCTGTAAATCGGGGATTCCAGCTACTATTAAGGTTCCTGGGGATACCTATTTCCCTGCGCTTGGTGAGACCATTATTCTAGTGGTCACGGAGAGCCGGTAAGCAGGCTACTTACTCTCACTTGGGTGTGGAGCTGGATGTATCTAATGTGAAGGATTATCACTTTCTCCTTACATACAGCTTTTCATCTACATGAAGCACGAATATTGGTTTTTATTTTCACCTATGGACTGCATATTTGGAACTCTTCATTAGTCTTTATTAGACTTTGGGGTGCTAGCAGCTGTGTTTATATTCTGTAACTGTATTTCTAGCGCAGTGTTAGCCTTTGGGCTAGTTTTTTATTAACTAAAAAATCTAACCGGGGTTATAACCTTTAAGTAAGAGAAATTACCGCACTAGAAAAAAATTGATAAAAGCAGCAGCATAAGTGTGATAACACAGGAAGTCCAACAAAATTCAGAAAAGCTGCGCTAAAAAGTCACAATGAGTATATTCACAAAATACCACGGAGATAAGAATTCACAGTAAACTGTTAAAGCCTTGATATCACCACAGTGTGCACACACAAAATTAAAAGTACCCGTCCACCGTAGCTGTAGATTATGCTTACCAGACGGCAAGCTTAAAAGACAGATGGCTGTAACCCAGCCTAGGCCTTTTAGCTTGCTGATGACCACATATGACGGTAAATCGAAAGGTGCAGCTCGCGCCCTCTATCCCGCTGGAGTGTCCGTAATTTAAAAGGATGCTCAAAGAAAGAGAAGACTGCCCATAGTGTAATAACGTCTATAAAATCATTTATTGAAATCAAAGTATTGCACTTACATTTAGAAGGAAATATGTAAGCTTAAAAGGAATGCCACCCAGCACAAACACACGGAGCCCGTCCTCCTACTCTGATCGCGTGGTGACGTCACTACGTGCCTTCCCCCCATAAAGGGGGGAAGGCACGTAGTGACATCACCACGCGATCGGAGTAGGAGGATGGGCCTTGTGTGTTTGTGCCGGCCGGCATTCCTTTTAAGCTTATATATTTCCCTCTAAATGTAAGTGCAATACTTTGATGTTAATAAATGATTTTATAGGGGTTATAACCTAACCAAAAGCAAAAAACATCTTTTAATTGACCTTCCTTGGAAAGTATTTTCATTGGTGCTATCTATAACTGAATTTGGTTTGCACTGATTCTATTGTTTCTTTTTGAAAAACAGGTAAAGCAGAACTAAACTCTCCTATCGTTTTCAGCCAAAAAAGCTGCCATCTTGGCCTCTGTTTGATCTCCAATTGCCACAATGCTGCACATGTGATCAGTTATGACACCAGCCATTTGATGGTTTGACAGTTTAGTTGAGAGCAATGCCACATTCATGGCACGTGCCAGGAATGCGTTTTATAAAAGTGGTAAATTGATGGGTTTAGTTCCACTTTAAGAGCTAATCAGGTGCATTAACCAAAGCAACCAATCCGAATTGTACTGGTCTGACATCAGCAAAGTGAATTCTAATTAGCTTTTCCCATCCCAACCTTTTCTTCTACCTTCCTTTCACCCATTCAGCAGAAAGATAAATACACTGTTTATGGGAGTGGCAACCAGAGAATCCAGAGCTTCAGTCTGTGCCACCACCAGTCAACTCTTGGTGTCATTATGCCACTGTAGGCTTCTGGATCCACCGCTGGACAGCCAATTGCCTGGGTGAAGTGTACACCGGAAGAAGAACCCGTTTCACCTGCAGTGAATAAGATTGAAAACGTAAGGCTCAGTGCATCATGTGGCTGCAGATTTAGGTAAGTATTTTGGGCTTTTAGGTTACTTTATTTTTTAAATAACCCAGTGATCAGTTGGGTTAAAGCTATGCCCAGCTAGCACTTAAGAAGTAAAAACTATGTATTAAATAGGTTCATATACTGTATGTTTTACCCTTTAAATAAATATTGGGATAGTGAAGAAATCCAGATAATAAAAACTGCCCCAGTTTTATAGACCTTCATATTGTATTTGGTTTGAGCTAGCCAGATAAGATATAATTGCACTTCTGAGTCTCTTGTTTATTTTGTTATTTCATAACTTTTTATTACAAGGCTTTAAAAACCACTATAAAACATCAACTTGTAGAACCAGCTAACATGATGATCTATATTGAACATATTCTCTTTGTAAAATTAAAGACTGTTTAATTTAACAGAGATTTTAATTAAATTGAAAAGTTAAAATGAAATGTATAACTTTTTGTTATATCATTAGGTGTATCACATTACATTTCCTGCCAACCTACTGCTAAGTAGATCTAAATCACAATTAGGTTTATAGAGAAGAACAATGTCATTTTCAATCGTTTTTATTGAAGTTCTATATAACACAGAGGTTTGTACGGGCTGCTTAATGCACATCAAAATAATTCACATAATTTTGAGAAATAGCGTTTATACTATACAAGTTAATATTGTTACCTTTATTAATAAAAATCTGATTTACTAAGCAGAAATAATAAAGGAGAGTGTGTGTGTGTGAGAGAGAGAGAGACAGACAGACAGAAAAAATGGGATGAAGGAAAATGAAAAGAAGGAATAAGACTATGAGAACTTTGCAGTACTGCATGATGGTTGTGCTTTACTGCTGCTTCTCTCTGAGTCAGCCAACTCAAATCAACTACTGTGTGGCTATCTTATACTGATGGTTGTTAAAGCTGAACTCCAGCAAACAGATAAACACACAGATGAAATATATATTTGGGAGCTCTTTTCATGCAAAAGGATTTCTATTTCTATTTATCTAGTCCTGAGATTTATATTATTATTATTCAGTATTTATATATGCAGCACTTTACAATATAAAGGGAAACAGTACAGTTACAATACAGTACAATAAAAGAGGGTTAAAAGGGCCCTGCTTATAAGAGCTTACAATCTATTAGGGTGGGGCAAGTGATACAAAAGATAATAACAGTGAAAGTGCCTGATTTGCACTTCAGATGGCTAACAGTGGGGCCCAGTCTGTATGGTTGTGCACTTAATTACTGTCTCTTTGAATCTGCATGGAGTGGTTGGTTGTTGAGGCTGCTAAGGAAAAAGGTAGTCTCCTCTTGTATTGAACTGCTAAACAATGGTAAAGTACCATTGTTTAGCTCACCAGTCCTGGTGCCCAGAGAACCTTGCCCTGCACTCCTGTCCTCACAAGATGAGTCTTCGCGCTCTAGTCCTCACGGACTAAGTCTCGACACTCCAAGCCCCACAGGCTCTACCACTCTGTGGTCTTAGCACACCAAGGACACAGCTGTGTACCGCTCCAGTTCCCACACAGCCAAGACCCTGATCCATATCTCTGAGCCTGGAAAAACTCTCTTTACTTTTCCCGTTAGCAAGGATTTCTGGGTGTTAGTCTGCAGCTCCATTCACCTTTACAGGAGGAGTTTAAGGCTTTCACATAACCCTGGTTAAGAATGACAACTGTATCCTTGGTGTCATGTCAATGATGCTGCAAAGTGGTGTTGGCCCTGGAAGTCTGCAGGCACTATCAATTGAGAGGTCAATCAGTCAAAGCCCAAGGAGCCACCAGCAACCTCTGGAGGGACTTAAGGCTTCAACGTAACCCTTGGTGAAGGGTAGCAACTGTTTCCTTGGTGTCAATGGCCCTGCCAAATGGCATCAGCCCTGGAACTCTGCAGGCATCGTCAAATGAGAGGTCAATCAGTCACAGCCCAAAGAGCCACTGGTTGTGAAAGTCAACTATCTACTATACCTGTCAGTAATGTCAGTTTACTAATGCTGGCTTCAGTACAGAAAGCAGCCAATTTTCCTCACCATCCTACTACCCATCATAGTGATAAACCAATAGAAATGTCATAGGTGGTGATCTCTTGCTGGGAAGTGATGGTATTTGCATGTTTGTTAAAATAATACATTGATGACCTTTATTGACAGGTGTTTTTTTTTTTAAAGAAACCTGTTTTGAAGGAGAATATCTCTCCCTGACAAAGCTAGTTTCCTGGCTTTCATGGAGACCAAGCACTTCTGCCAGTAATGACAGCCTCCTTGTTTCTCTCTTGACAGGATTTCTTTTAAGTAACCTTCATCAAAAATTATAAAGCACTTGCTGCTTCAACATTTAATTTGATGACGCTTCAGTGAGTTTGTATTTATAAAATCCAATCTGTCTCATACACACAGATCACACAACGCCCACATAAAGCTGTTGTAATTCACTTGCAAAGCATTTGTTGGAGTGATGATACCACTGGGTATTTATATCAAGGCAGATTTTACACCTGTCTTGTTATGAAACATAATACACTTATCACAACCACCCACTCCGGATGGATAGATTCCTCACAATATCAGAACACCCATTTGGTGGAATTGTCATATGGAATATATCTTCAACACTTATTTGAACATTAAAGGAAAGGGCTCTTTTTATTCTTGCAGTGCTCAGCTGTATATCACAATTGGGGACTTTGGTTACTCAAACAACTTATAACTTAGAGAAGGCCTGTACTGTGAAAGTTGTGCCCAAAACAGCCAAAGGACTAGTCACCAATATTGTCTGTAGGCTCCCTGCAGCTTATATTTTTTTCCATTACTGCCTTACCATGCCTTGCTCTGCACTATGTCTCTGGGTGGAGGCAGCCATCATTGTAGAGGCAGGATTTTGCTTCCTCATTTTAGGGCTGCCCCCTGATGACTGGTGATTTGAGAATTAGGTGAATATTCAAAAAGGAGAGATATAGAAAGCATGGACCTATGCAGTGTTGCCAACCTACCAGATTGAAATTTACTGGCACAGCACCCACAATTTACTGGCACAGCCAAGTTTTTACTGGCATTTCACAAACGTTACAAAATTACATTTTTAGGTGCAAATTTCAGTATTTAGGCTACAAACAAGTACGCTAGGCAAATAGCAATGTGATTTAAGGTAGATGTTAAGGCAGGGGTCTTCAAACTGCGGCCCTCCAGGTGTTCAGGAACTACAATTCCCATCATGCCTAGTCATGTCTGTGAATGTCAGAGTTTTACAATGCCTCATGGGATGTGTAGTTCTGCAACAGCTGGAGGGCCGTAGTTTGAGGATCCCTGTGTTAAGGTATAAAAACATATTTTTGTTATTTTTCGATATAATAAGGGTGGATTATTTAGTCCAATCACCTCTTGCCTCCATCACCTGTCACAAAAAGGAAAATGAAAATATATACACACCCAGGGGTTATCTCCTCATATCCTATTTATTGAAAAAATGAACAGCACCAAAATACACAGCTCTCCATCGTGAACCTAACCTCCCCCACATATACCTATCACACCCCATAAATGAACCATTCCTCCCTCCTACAATTTACAAAAAGCACAATTCCATAAAAATCCCCCTCCTTCCCCTCCACATGATGGGACCACTATAAAGCCTCTCCCTTGGAGCAGGAACCAGAAGACTGTATAGAACACCCCCAATGGTGGTACCCCTTATAATAGCACCTGTATCCAAGACCCTACCCAAGGATTGATCTAGACCCGAATGCTCCCAGAAGCCTGAAAGGAAAACTCTGCACCTTATAGCCACAATGGGCGAATACAGTGGTCTTATCCGTGACAGGGAATTCTGGGAGACAATCTGACTGGTGAGTGGTACTGGCTACCTCTGTTGGAATGCCTCCTATGTGTCACAGAACCTAATCCCAACTGTAGGGGTATGTGGAAGTCCCAGTGAGCCTGTCTGGATGAGCGCTGCAGGGGATATAAAGATAGACAAGTTGCTGGATGATAAGGGAAGTCCCTCATTCAAATGAAAAGGCGCTGCTGAGCCTTCCACTCCAGAACACCCAGGGGTTGATCAGAAGGAGACTGTTCCCACATTATGGATGCAACCAATGTCACATAACAGCATGGATAATTACATCCAATCCAGCCAGTATAAAAGTGGGGTGTGGTGGGTATATGTGGGGGAGGTTAGGTTCACGATGGAGAGCTGTGTATTGTGGTGCTGTTCAATTTTTCAATAAATCAGATATGAGGAGATAACCCCAGGGTGTGCATATATTTTTCATTTTCCTATTTGTGACAGTTTGGTTTTGTGAACACACCCTACCATTATTTATGGAGATACCCTCATGTTCTTTACTTTATTGGGCTTCCAGTTTGCACTTTTGTTTTTCCTTTATATAACAAATTTTTATTACAATGCATTTAAAACCACATATAAACTGACATAGTTTCACATAATCATTGAAAAAACAAAATAATTATACTAATAGCCGAGATGATATTGGCTGTTTTTAGTAGCGGGTCAGGTCTTCCCTACATGTTTCGCCAAGCTATTGGCTTCTTTAGGGGAATAAGACGTGACCAATGTAATTATGGCTCTCCTGATGTCCCCATGAGCAGGGTCAGCAAGGAGCAGGTCCCAGGGAGGGCAAGCCAACACTGCCGCAGTGTGACTGCAGAGGGCGAAAAGGAGACCAATAAAAGCAAAAAAAGCTAAGAATAAAATTTGAAAGAAGGGGCACTGAGATAACCAAAACTAAATGATCAATCAGGGAGAGGCATTTTGGCTTTATTTTCAGATGTAATAACCTTTAAATAAGTATGAAGCAATCCTAGGCTTCAACATATTGTTAACTGAACAAAAAGATGTTAGATGTAGAGAGAGGTGCCTGAATTGAATATCACACACTCCCAGGATATCACAACATAAGAAAGCCTTATATACGAAGGTCCGACGTAGCAGCGCCCCCAGAAGTCAGCTTGTAGCTTCTCGGTTATTAGTATAATTTTTTCGTTTTTTCAATGATTATGTGAATCTATGTCAGTTTATATGTGGTTTTGAGTGCATTGTAATAAAAATTTGTTATTTTAACGATCCTCTTATTGAGTTGTTTTGGCACCGTAATAATCCCCCTCCCTCTGACGCCTTTACTACAAATCCTTGGGATGAGGTGCCGTATCTAATAAGGACACATCAGCCACTTTTATGACCTTTTTCCTTTATATGCCTCCATCACCATCACCCCCTGCCATCAATACCCCCTGCCACGATCACCCCCTGCTTCCATTCCCCTCTGCCACCATTACCCCCTGCCACCATCACCCCCTGCCACCATCACTCCCTGCCACCATTACTCCCTGCTTCCATCCCCCTCTGCCACCATCACTCCCTTCCACCATCACCCCCTGCTTCCATCCCCCTCTGCCACCATCACCCCCTGCCTCCATCCCCCTCTGCCACCATCACCCCCTGCCTCCATCCCCCTCTGCCACCATCACCCTGCCACCATCCCCCCCTGCTTCCATCCCCCTTTGCCATCATCACCCTCTGCCTCCATCCCCCTCTGCCACGATCACCCCCTGCCTCCAACACCCCCTGCCACCAACACCCCCTGCCACCATCAAGCCCTGCCTCCATCCCCCTCTGCCACCATCACCCCCTGCCTCCATCCCCCTCTGCCACCATCACCTCCTGCTTCCATCCCCCTCTGCCACCATCATCTCCTGCCTCCATCCCTGGCCCCTCTGCCACCATCACCCCCTGCGGCCTGCCACCATCACCTACCTGCTGTCACCGTCAGCTGGGCTATGGGCTGTCACTCTGTCCCCGTGGACTCTGGAATCTGGATTGCCTGGATGCAGGGCTCCTCCATTCCGCCACCGCAGGCTGCTCAGCCTCCTGCTCCAGTGCTCCTGGACCTGGTTGCAGATTTTAAATGCTGACACGCCTGGCCGGATGTGCTATTACATCACTCATCGCCTCGCCAGCACAGCGCGCCGCCCAGCCTCTGTGAAATCTGCCCCCCCCTCCGCCGGCCAAATACAGGAACGGCTCAGCAAGCCCTGGAACTGCGCATGCGCAGTTCCAAGCCAGACCAGTAACGGCTATTTTTTACTGCCACTTTCCCGCTATCACGGGCATTTACGAGCGGGGAAAAAAGTGCCTATTTTAAGGGCTGCCCGTAAAAATATGGGCGGTTGGCAACACTGAGTACAGCAGTACCCATAGGAAACTATTGTATTCTATGTGCCCTGTTCACACCATGCATGTGTGTTGTTGTGCTGTAAACGGACACAGTGTGAGGAAGCTCTGTGCCGGTTCACACATAGTACGGTGACTGGCATTTTTCTGCACTGGAAGAACGTCAGTCACACAGTTGTTATCTATGTGCCCTGTGTGCTCTGCAATGCAGCCTGGAGCCGCAGACATGCTGCACTGTATCGTAGCGCACAGGAAGGCACTACATATTACTGTACAGCAGCTCATCACACTGCACTGCTCTACAGTGACATGAATGATATGTCAATTTGTGCGCTTCACATAAAGTTCACACAAAAAAAGAGAGAAAAAAAGAGCCGTGTGATGCGGTAGAATGTGCATCGCTCCGCCTCCTACCGCTGGCTCACTGCGACCGGAATGGACAGCTGCCTGCACACTAAACCACTCCAGTTTGATGTGTGGGCAGTGTGAACAGACCCCCAATAATCAAAATAAAATATTCGGCTTCCTCCTCCTAATTATAGTTGGACAATCACACTCTTTTTTGCAAGACGTTAAAAATAAATAAAACAAATCCGGCCTCTTCCTACCTTTATAGCCGGCCAAATCACGCTCCTTTCTTGCAAAAAGTGGCACTAAACTCTGGTTTAAAAAAAATGAATGTTCTGTTTAGGTATATGTTGTTAAAGCGTTTGTTACCTCAACACTTCATATTCCTGATATGTGTCTGCTGTACCATGTACCACTTGTATGAGAAAGTCTCCTGTTCTCTTTGTATTGCCTCCTTTGTGTGAAATCCCTGGTGTTCCTGCCAGTCCCTCTGCTTTCCTAGTAAATAACTGACCACACTAAGCAGGAGCAGCATGGTCAGTTCTCTAGCTATGATGGGAACTCTGTGTGCTGTCCTCCAATGATCAGACTTGTCCTGACACCCCCGCTGCACAGCTATTCACTGGGAAGCTCAGTGTGATGCTGCTTCTCCTCCCCTTAGCTCTTATAAAAAAACATTATAAATACCCCCCCCCCACCAATTATTTATTTTAACTGCTTAAGGACCGCCCCACGCAGATATACTGTAGCAGGGTGGCCCTCCTGCGCGAAAGCACGTACAGGTACGTGATTTTATGCACAGGGTGTGAGGCGTGCGCAGGACCCGCCGATCATTCTCTGGAGAGGCAGAATGGCACTCTGCCTAGACCACCGTTCTGTGACATAGGAAGATGGAGATCTTGTGTTTCTTCTAAACAGAAACACAGATCCCTGTGTTCCTCCAGTCACAGCATTCTCCCCACAATTAGAAAGCACTCCCTAGAAGCACACTTAACCCTTTGATTGCCCCTGATGTTAACCCCTTCTCTGCCAGTGTCATTAGTACAGTGTCGGTGCATATTTTTTAGCACTGATCACTGTATTAGTGTCACTGGTCCCCAAAAAGTGCCACCAAAAGAAAGCTATTTGTGGGGAAAAAATTTCATCATTTTATTTGGGTACAGCGTGGCACAACTGTGCAATTTGTCAGTTAAAGTAACGCAGTGCCAAATCGCAAAAAATGGCCTGGTCATAAAGAGGGGGTAAACCTTCCAGGGCTGAAGTGGTTAGACAACTGAATGGGTTGTCTTACAAGGTGATCGTTTACAATCACTTTAAGTCAAAAAAAAGTCCCTTCTGTTGCTCTCACCCGCTTAATCTCCAAATTCCTTTTTTTACCCTGTGATGTGACTTCCTGTTGGAGGGTGGCTACGTTCATTCGCCATGGTCCCCACTGTACCCAAGAGCATAGCCTCTCTTTCTCTCTCTCTCTCTCTCTCTCTCTCTCTCTCTCTCTCTCTCTCTCTCTCTCTCTCTCTCTCTCTCTCTCTCTCTCTCTCTCTCTCTCTCTCTCTCTCAATGAATGAATGATCTATCTATCTATCTATCTATCTATCTATCTATCTATCTATCTATCTATCTATCGTGTTAGTGTGTATGTATTTTTTATAAAGAAGACTAAACATACATGCTATCTTATCATATCCTTATCTTATCTATGTTTACAATATAAATATAAATATATATATATATATATATATATATATATATATATATATATATATATATATATATATATATATCATTTTATTTTTTTCAAACAAACAGAAGTGAGGGGAAAGGGAGAGGTTCAGGAGTTAACAGAGGATGTGACAAGGAAATGATTTAATTAAAAACACCTTACAGTGACATGGAGTAGTGGATCTGTATGGATTATTTAAAATATATATTTAGTGTCATGAAAAAAAAATCCGACCTCCTCCATCCTCTAATAGCCGGCCAATCAATCTCCTTTTTTGTTAGATGGTAAAGAAGTGACTCTAAACTCTGGTTTAAAAATATATCCAATTCAGATATGTGTTCTTAACCCAAAAAAGTGATTTTTACTGGTTTCAGACTCCTCTAAATCTCCATATTTTTTTTGATATCTGACTTCCTGCTGTGGGCTGTAGACTATGGGCAGTGTACATAGAGCAGTGTACATAATAGCAACGAACGTGCACTGCTTGTTCCAAACAAACAGAAGTGAAGGGGAAAATGAGAGGTGTGGGAGCTCATGGAGGATGTTGCAGTACAAGGAAGTAGAAGAACAAATTCTGTGGTAATGGCCTGGGAGCCTCCACCCGCGATCTAGAGGCCGCGTCAGGGTGAAGGGACTCCTTTTCGGTGGTAATTGTTTCGGAGCTTCCACCCGCAATCTAGATGCCGCGTCAGGGTGGAGGGACTCATTTTTCGGTGGTAATTGCCGGGGAGACTCCACCCGCGATCTAGAGGCCGCGTCAGGGTGGAGGGACTCCTTTTTGGTGGTAATTGTCTGGGAGCCTCCACCCGCGAGTTAGAGGGCGCGTCAGGGTGGAGGGACTCCTTTTCGATGGTAATTGTCTGGGAGCCTCCACCCGCGATCTAGAGGCCGCGTCAGGGTGGAGGGACTCCTTTTCGGTGGTAATTGTCTGGGTGCCTCCACCCGCGAGTTAGAGGCCGCATCAGGGTGGAGGGACTCCTTTTTGGTGGTAATTGTCTGGGAGCCTCCACTGGCAATCTCGAGGCCGCATCAGGGTGGTGGGACTCCTTTTCGGTGGTAATTGTTTCGGGGCTTCCACCCGCGATCTAGATGCCGCGTCAGGGTGGAGGGACTCATTTTTCGGTGGTAATTGCCGGGGAGGCTCCACCCGCGATCTAGAGGCCGTGTCAGGGTGGAGGGACTCCTTTTCGGTGGTAATTGTCTGGGAGCCTCCACCCGCGAGTTAGAGGGCGCGTCAGGGTGGAGGGACTCCTTTTCGGTGGTAATTGTCTGGGAGCCTCCACCCGCGATCTAGAGGCCGCGTCAGGATGGGGGGACTCCTTTTCGGTGGTAATTGTCTGGGAGCCTCCACCCGCGAGTTAGAGGCCGCATCAGGGTGGAGGGACTCCTTTTCGGTGGTAATTGTCTGGGAGCCTCCACTGGCAATCTCGAGGCCGCATCAGGGTGGAGGGACTCCTTTTCGGTGGTAATGGTCTGGGAGCCTCCACCCGCAAGTTGGAGGCCGCGTCAGGGTGGAGGGACTCCTTTTCGGTGGTAATTGTCTGGGAGCCTCCACCCGCGATCTAGAGGCCGCGTCAGGGTGGAGGGACACCTTTTCGGTGGTAATTGTCTGGGAGCCTCAACCCCCGAGTTAGAGGCCGCGTCAGGGTGGAGGGACTCCTTTTCGGTGGTAATGGTCTTGGAGACTCCAGTAAGAAATGAATTAATGAAAATAGATAACAGGTCCATTAAAAAAGGGGGCGTGTGTATTGATTTTTACTGAAAAATAAGGTCATTGTTTAGTGTTGCAACAAAAAAAAATCCGGCCGCCTCCATCCCTTATAGCCGGCCAATGCCTTTCCTTTTTTCAATGGTAATGGTCTGGGAGCCTTCACCCGAGAGCTAGAGGCTGGGTCAGAATGAAGGGACTCCTTTTCGGTGGTAATTGTCTTAATTGTAAATTTTTGATTTCACTCCTCACTACCTATCACAGTTTCGAAGGCCATAAAATGCCGAGATGGCACAACCCCCCCCAAATGACCCCATTTTGGAAAGTAGACAACCCAAGCTATTTGCTGAGAGGCATGGTGAGTATTTTGCAGCTCTCATTTGTTTTTGAAAATGAAGAAAGACAAGAAAAAAAATGTTTTTTTTCAATTTTCAAAACTTTGTGACAAAAAGTGAGGTCTGCAAAATACTCACTATACCTCTCAGCAAATAGCTTGGGGTGTCTACTTTCCAAAATAGGGTCATTTGGGGGGGGTTTGTGCCACCTGGGCATTCTATGGCCTCCGAAACTGTGATGGGCAGTGAAGAGTGAAATCAAAAATGTATGCCCTTAGAAAGCCTGAAGGTGGTGCTTGGATTTCGGGGTCCCGTACGCGGCTAGGCTCCCGAAAAGTCTCACACTTGTGACAACATTTAGAAGCTTATGTCACACATCACTCACTCTTCTAACCACTTGAAGACAAAGCCCTTTCTGACACTTTTTGTTTACATAAAAATTTTTTTTTTTTTTTTTTGCAAGAAAATTACTTTGAAACCCTAAACATTATATATAGCAAATGCCCTACAGATTAAAATGGTGGGTGTTTCACTGTTTTTTTTCGCACAGTATTTGCGCAGCGATTTTTCAAACGCTTTTTTTGGGAAAAAACACACTTTTTTAAATTTTAATGCACTAAAACACACTATATTGCCCAAATGTTTGATGAAATAAAAAAGATGATCTTAGGCCGAGTACATGGATACCAAACATGACATGCTTTAAAATTGCGCACAAACGTGCAGTGGCGACAAACTAAATACATTTTTAAAAGCCTTTAAAAGCCTTTACAGGTTACCACTTTAGATTTACAGAGGAGGTCTACTGCTAAAATTACTGCACTCGATCTGACCTTCGCGGTGATACCGCACATGCATGGTTCAATTGCTGTTTACATTTGACGCCAGACCGACGCTTGCGTTCACCTTTGCGTGAGAGCAGGGCGGGACAGGGGTGCTTTTTTTTTTTCTTTATTATTTTTTTGCTTTTTTATCTTATTTTTAAACTGTTCCTTTCATTTTTTTATTTTAATCATTTTTATTGTTATCTCAGGGAATGTAAATATCCCCTATGATAGCAATAGGTAGTGACAGGTACTCTTTTTTGAAAAAATTGGGGTCTATTAGACTCTAGATCTCTCCTCTGCCTTCAAAGCATCTGACCACACCAAGATCGGTGTGATAAAATGCTTTCCCAATTTCCCAATGGCGCTGTTTACATCCGAAGTCATGAAATGCTCGTAGCTTCTGGTTTCTTAGGCCATAGAGATGTTTGGAGCCACTCTGGTCTCTGATCAGCTCTATGGTCAGCTGGCTGAATCACCGGCTGCATTCTCAGGTTCCCTGTTGGGACAGGAGAGCCAGAGAAAAACATGGAAGACGGTGGGGGGGCATTCCCTCCCACTGCTTGTAAAAGCAGTCTAGAGGCTAATTAGCCACTAGGATTGCTTTTACATGAAAGCCGACCACTGGCTGAAAAGAATGATACCGAGATGATACCTAAACCTGCAGGCATCATTCTGGTATAACCAGTACGTTGCTGGTCTTTGTTGGGCATATATTGTAAACTTTTTTTTCATGCAGCCTGTGGGCTGAACGAAAAAAAAAGAGATTGATCGGTGGGTATGCCCACCATTAGAATACCTCCCTTTATCCACCCACTTCTAATGATGGGCATACATGCACTGTATATACATAGTTGCCAACATTGTAAAAAAAAAATGTGGGACACTTTTGTGGCTGTAGGCAGAGTCGTACAATAATTAGGGGGTGGGGCATTTGTTTGTAGGCGTGGCTTAAGAAAAACATACAAGTGCGGCGCGCAAAGCGTGGCGCGTCGAAAAATGGGCGTGGTTTACACAACATAGTGGGCGTGGCTTAAATGGGCACGGCTCAAGAGGGTGTGGTTAGAGTCTGAGATGAATGAGGGATGGAAAGGGGGAGAGGGGGAAAGGGGGAGAGGGGGAGAGGGGGAGAGGGAAATTACGGGACAGCAGCCCCAGATCCTACACAATAAAAACGTGTGTATTCTAGAAAGTTTAACAATCAGCAGATAAAGATACTCCAAACACTTGGTGTTAGCTCTTCAATCATCCCGGCACCATGGTTGTTATGGTGTCAGGATGATTGAAGTGCATTATTTCTATTATTAATATAAAATGAAATCATTGAACTCACCATAATGCAGAATCAGTGGGATCCCTGAGCGTGTCACTAGCCACGTCGCCTGCCACCAGCCGTCCGTCCTTGCGTCAGATGTCCCAGCAGAGTCCGTCCTTGCATCAGGTGCCCCCAGCGGAGCCCCCCTTACATCAGATGTCCCCAGAGGAGCCCCCCCTCACACCGGCCGCGGACCTCTAGCGGCGACGGCGAAATCGTGCAGAACCGGATTTCTCGGGACATTTACCGGGACGCCACAAATTCGGGAATGGCGTCTAAGTCCCGGGAATGTCCCGGGAAATCCGGGACAGTTGGCAAGTATGTATATATATGCCGAAGCATGGGGCATCCTCCCGCAAAAGTTAGGAGAAAATCGCTCCACCGCCCTCTGCTGCCCCCACGCTTCGGCATATATGCTGAAGTATGTAACTGTGGTGGTGAAATCACCTCCGACAGCGCTGGAGTCACGGCTTTATGTATCGTGGGAGCAAACGCTGTTGCTGTCAAGATAAATAAATCTGCGCTGCAACTGAATGCCGTACCTGCTAAGCAAATGATGGTTAACAAAAAACAAAGTAACATTACAATATAACAGTAAGACTTACCATACCTGCAAAGCAAATACAAAAAAAACATAGTAAAAAATAAAACATTTAACACAACCTGTGCCTAAAATATATATATGCCGAAGCATGGGGGCATCCTCCCGCAAAAGGTAGGAGCAAATCGCTCCTCCACCCACTGCTGCCCCCACGCTTCGGCATATATGCTGAAGTATGTAACTGTGGTGGTGAAATCACCTCTGACAGCGCTGGAGTCACGGCTTTATGTATCGTGGGAGCAAACGCTGTTGCTGTCAAGATAAATAAATCTGCGCTGCAACTGAATGCCGTACCTGCTAAGCAAATGATGGTTAACAAAAAACAAAGTAACATTACAATATAACAGTAATGCCGCGTACACACGAGCGGACATTACGGCGGACTTTGCCCGGCGGACTTTTCGACGTACTTTCCGACGGACTTTGTGAATGAACGGACTTGCCTACACACAATCCACCAAAGTCCGTCGAATTCGTACGTGATGACGTACGACCGGACTAAAACAAGGAAGTTCATAGCCAGTAGCCAATAGCTGCCCTAGCGTGGCTTTTTGTCCGTCGAACTAGCATACAGACGGCGGACTTTTCGACCGGACTCGATTTCAACGGATAAATTTAAAACAAGTTTCAAATCTAATTCCGTCGAACTTTTGAGAAAACAAAGTCCGCTGGAGCCCACACACATCGAATTGTCCGACGAAATCCAGTCCGCCGGGCAAAGTCCGCCGTAATGTCCGCTCGTGTGTACGCGGCATTAGACTTACCATACCTGCAAAGCAAATACAAAAAAAACATAGTAAAAAATAAAACATTTAACACAACCTGTGCCTAAAATATATATATGCCGAAGCATGGGGGCATCCTCCCGCAAAAGGTAGGAGCAAATCGCTCCTCCACCCACTGCTGCCCCCACGCTTCGGCATATATGCTGAAGTATGTAACTGTGGTGGTGAAATCACCTCTGACAGCGCTGGAGTCACGGCTTTATGTATTGTGGGAGCAAACGCTGTTGCTGTCAAGATAAATAAATCCGCGCTGCAACTGAATGCCGTACCTGCTAAGCAAATGATGGTTAACAATAAAAAAAGTAACATTACAGTATAACAGTAAGACTTACCATACCTGCAAAGCAAATACAAAAAAAACATAATAAAAAATAAAACATTTAACGCAACCTGTGCCTAAAATATATATATATGCCGAAGCATAGGGGCATCCTCCCGCAAAAGGTAGGAGCAAATCGCTCCTCCACCCACTGCTGCCCCCACGCTTCGGCATATATGCGGAAGTATGTAACTGTGGTGGTGAAATCACCTCCAACAGCACTGGAGTAACGGCTTTATGTATCGTGGGAGCAAATGCTGTGGCTGTCAAGATAAATAAATCCGCTGTGCAGCTGAATGGCGTACCTGAAAACAAAAAAATGGTTAACAATGAAACACAGTAAATAGTAAAGTATAAAAAAATTGCATATCTGAAAAGCAAACATGGTAAAACATAATAACAATAAAACATTGCAGAATAAAATACAGTAAAAAAGAGTAGAACAATAGAGAGAGAATAGAGAGGGAGAGAACAATAAAACGACAACTATTTTTGTTTTTTTTATTTTATATATTTTTTTGTGTTTTTATTTTTTTTACTTTTTTTTAACCCTTTTTTTTGTAACTATAACATTTGTAACTGGTACCAGGTTCGGGTCTCTTAAAATGCGATGGCATCTTGGGAGACCCTGTGTTAGTGTGCCTAGTGTGTGCAGTGCTGTACCCTACGCTAATACTCAACTAGTGAATGGTAGTGTTCAAAACATTCACCAATGCAAAGACCAGGATTGTCAGGACAGGAGGGACAATAATAGCGGGTGTCACGCCTAAATCCGCGCTTGCTGCAGACACTACATCTTTTTGGGGGGGCTCGTTGGGTAGGGGTACTCGGGAGGACATACTGAAAATGCCTCTCATTCAGCCGGCTTACTGCATTTGGTTGGGGAAGGTGAGGTGGAGCACCGTCTGGAAACAGAAGGGCTCTGACGATCTCTTCCTGGAATTTAAGGAAGGATCCAGTCCGTCCTGAAGCTCTGTATAGCACATGAGCGTTCAGCAAAGCCAATTGAAATAAATAAACAGACATTTTCTTGTACCAGCGTCTGGCCTTACGGGCAACTAGGTACGGCGCCAACAACTGGTCGTTGAGGTCCACCCCTCCCATATTTTGGTTATATTCGTGGACACAGAGGGGTTTCTCCACAACACCAGTCGCCGTAGTAATTTGGACCGTCGTGTCTGCATGAAGGGAGGTAAGAACAAAAACATTCTTATTATCCCTCCACTTCATAGTGAGCAAGTTATTACACTTGAAGCAGGCTCTCTCCCCCAGCCTAAGACAGGAATCTACAAGCTGCTGGGGAAAGGCCCGGCGATTAGGTCGCACAGTGCCACATGCTCCAATCTGTTGATCAAAAAGGTGACTAAAAAGTGGCACGCTCGTGTAATAATTGTCCACGTACAAGTGGTACCCCTTTACGAATAAGGGTGACACCAAGTCCCACACAATCTTGCCAGCGCTTCCTATGTAGTCAGGGCAGTTTGTCCGCTCTACGTGACTATCTTTGCCCTCGTAAACTATAAAACTACATGTATAGCCTGTGGCCCTGTCACAGAGCTTATACATCTTGACCCCGTATCTGGCACGCTTGCTGGGAAGGTACTGTTTGAATGACAAGCGGCCAGAAAACGTAATCAGGGACTCATTAAAGTAGACAACTTGATGGGGAGTAAACAAGTCTGCAAAACGTTGGTTGAAGTGGTTTACGAGGGGCCGAATTTTGTAGAGCCGATCGTATTCAGGGTCTCCACGAGGACGACAGAGTTCATTGTTGTTGAAGTGCATGAACCGCAAAATCTGCTCGTATCGTGCCCTGGTCATGGAGGCAGAGAACAAGGGCATTTGGTGAATTGGGTCAGTAGACCAATATGACTGCAACTCACTCTTTTTAGTTATGCCCATGTTGAGGGAAAGGCCCAGAAAGATCTTAAATTCGGAAACCGTAATTTGTTTCCAATCTCTGCAAGGGAGGACTGGGGAATAGTGGCGATGTGTTGACCAGCCTACAAATTGCTTTGGTCCACAATAGATCTATAGAGATCTTCGGTGAAAAACAGCGAATAAAAATCCAGTGACGTAAAATCAACTGTTTCCACCTGAATGCCCGGTTGGCCAGTGAATGGGGGAAGTTCGGGTGCTGCAGAAGTGGTGGGTTCCCAATTCGGATTGGCGAATGCAACAGGAAGGGCACGACGGGCCTGTGTTCGTCGTCTTGGTGGCAGTGGGACACTACTTGTGCTTGCCACCTCACCAGCTTGAACTGCACTTATGGGACTCGCCACGTCACCAAGTGTTACTGCAGTGCTGGATGTACGACCAGGGTGTACTAGGCCGCTGGTTCTTGCCAGTTCACCAGAAGGAATAGCGGCGCTAGTACTGCTCTGCTCCATACGAGGGACCTGCGGTTCTTGCACTTCAAGGACAGAAGAAGAAGTTTGGGGTCTGGTACGCCTGACCTTGGCAGGGACCACAACTCCATCGTCAGAGCTATCTGTCATGGAGCCGTTGTCGTCTACAGGATCGTATTCTAAACCTGAATCTGACAGATGAGTGACTTCCTCTTCACTAGGGATGAGCTTCGTGTTCGAGTCGAACCCATGTTCGACTCGAACATTGGCTGTTCGGTTGTTCGCCGAATTCCGAACGTTATGGGCCGTTCGCGTCAAATTTGTGTGGCGCGTCATGGCCCATAATTCACTGCGGCATCGCAGTGCATTGCTGGCTGATGATTGGCCAAGCATGCACTATGACCCGCATGCTTGGCCAATCACAGTGCCGTCGGTAGAGAGAGCTGTAATTGGCCAAAGCCAATGTGGCTTTGGCCAATTATAGCTCAGGGGGTTTAGAACACGCCCCACACTATATAAGGCCGCCTGCACGGCGGCCCTGTGTAGTGTGTGTTCCGGCGTTGAGATACATAGATAGACAGAGTGACAGTGTCATATCATTTGAGTTAGCTAGATTAGGCAGGACAATCAGTGAGTTAGCTGCACTTACAGTGTATTGTGTATATATATATATGCATCCCAGGTGTTGCATATATATATATACACTGTATTCAGTTTAGCTAGATCTGTTCCTGTTATCTTCTTACTGACAGGCAGGCTTGTCTTGTTACAGTATTTACAGCTACCTGAAGAAAATTGCTGGTGTTCTTTTGATCCTATTAGTACCACAGTCAGGCAGCTAGACTATTTACAGTTAGTGTAGTGCGTCCTGCTCACAGTGTTCAGCTAAAACTACAAGTTAGCGTAGTGAGACCTCTGCACAGTGTTCATCTAAAGCTACAAGTTAGTGTAGTGCGTCCTGCTCACAGTGTTCAGCTAAAACTACAAGTTAGTGTAGTGAGACCTCTGCACAGTGTTCATCTAAAGCTACAAGTTAGTGTAGTGCATCCTGCTCACAGTGTTCAGCTAAAACTACAAGTTAGTGTGGTGCGTCCTCCTCACAGTGTTCAGCTAAACCTACAAGTTATTTTTTTGCGAGCTCTGCACAGTGTGCATCTAAAGCTACAAGTTAGTGTAGTGCGTCCTGCTCACAGTGTTCAGCTAAATTTACAAGTTAGTGTAGTGAGACCTCTGCACAGTGTTCATCTAAAGCTACAAGTTAGTGTAGTAAGTCCTGCTCAGTGTTCAGCTAAAACTACAAGTTAGTGTAGTGAGACCTCTGCACAGTGTTCATCTAAAACTACAAGTTAGTGTAGTGCGTCCTGCTCACAGTGTTCAGCTAAAACGACAAGTTAGTGTAGTGAGACCTCTGCACAGTGTTCATCTAAAACTACAAGTTAGTGTAGTGCGTCCTGCTCACAGTGTTCAGCTAAAACTACAAGTTATTTTTTTGCGAGCTCTGCACAGTGTTCATCTAAAGCTACAAGTTAGTGTAGTGCGTCCTGCTCACAGTGTTCAGCTAAAACTACAAGTTAGTGTAGTGAGACCTCTGCACAGTGTTCATCTAAAACTACAAGTTAGGGTAGTGCGTCCTGCTCACAGTGTTCAGCTAAAACTACAAGTTAGTGTGGTGCGTCCTCCTCACAGTGTTCAGCTAAACCTACAAGTTATTTTTTTGCAAGCTCTGCACAGTGTTCGGCTAGAGCTACCTGTAGAAGGTTGGTGGTGTTTTCCTGATCCTATCACTACCGCAGGCAGCTAAATAAGCTGCAAGTTATTTTTTGGCGAGCTCTGCACAGTGTTCACCTAAAGCTACCTGTAGAAGGTTGGTGGTGTTTTCCTGATCCTATCACTACCGCAGGCAGCTAAAAAAGCTACAAGTTAGTTTTTTGCGAGCTCTGCACAGTGTTCAGCTAATGCTACCTGTAGAAGGTTGGTGGTGTTCTCATACTACAGGCAGGCAGTTGATTTTGCTAGCTGCAGTATCAGTACATATATATATATATATATATATATATCCCAGCTTAGTGCAGCTACAGGCCATTAGTATGTCTGGAAGGCCAAGAAGGAGAGGCAGACAGTCACAAGCCAATAAAAGAGGGCAAGCAGGCTCTGTGTCTAGTGCTGGTCGTGGAGACGGTGCATCCTTATCAGCACGTGGCCGTAGGGACATGCTTGGCCTTTTTTTCGGCAGCTGGCCGTGTTGAGCTACAACATGCGGAAGACTTGGTTTAGTGGATGACCAAGCCGTCCTCATCCTCCTCATCCTCTATCACCCATGCTCAGGGTACTTTGTCTGGCAAAGCAGCGGCCTCTTCCCTCGGCTCAATGTCATCAGTGACTCCTTCCCTAGCCCCACCATGTCCTCCTGAGGAGTCCCTCGAACTGTTTGACCACAATGTTGGGTACATGCTCCAGGAGGATGCCCAGCGTTTGGAAGGCTCTGATGATGATACTGAGCTCGATGAAGGCAGTAACATGAGCACGGACAGAGGGGGTGCCCAAGAAGGACAGCAATCTGGCAGTCATGCTCCCCCTGCTGCAGCATACTGCTCCAGGTTTGCTCCAGTGATGAGGAGGGAGGGGATGATGAGGTCACTGACTCAACGTGGGTGCCTGATAGGAGAGAGGAGGAGGAGGAGGAGGAGGAGGCGGCACATCACCAACGAGGCAGGATGCCCTCCAGGGGCCAGCCTAAGGGAAGCACACTGACTGCATCACACCCCAAAGCTCCACATGTGCAGGGCGCTGCAGTCTCTGCGCGTTATTCAAAAAGTTCTTTGGTGTGGGCCTTTTTTGAGACGCACCGCTGCTATTTGCAACATATGTCTCAAGCGTATCTCGCGTGGCCAAAACATCTCCCGCTTGGGTACCACATGCTTGACCAGACATATGTTGACCTGCCAAGCAGTTCGTTGGCAAGCGTATCTAAAAGACCCACACCAAAGAACAAAGAGGACCTCTCCTTGCTCCTCATCAGCTGAGATCTCCAACCCCACTATACCTTCAGTCCTCTCTGAGACCTGCACTGAGAGGAATAAAGGTGTAGAATTAGGTGTGTCACAGCCAAGTACTTGTGGGCAATCTGCTTTCGGTACACCGACATCAGATTGTACCAGGCAAATTTCCCTGCCCCAGCTGCTGCACCGCCGAAAGAAGTTTGCTCCCAGCCATCCACATGCCCAGCGGTTGAATGCTAGCTTGGCAAAATTGCTAGCACTTCAACTGCTGCCTTTTCAGTTGGTAGACTCTGCCCCCTTCCGTGAGTTTGTGGAATGTGCGGTTCCTCAGTGGCAGGTACCAAAACGCCACTTTTTCTCACGGAAGGCGATTCCGGCTCTCTACCGGCATGTGGAAGGCAATGTCCATGCCTCGCTGGACAGAGCGGTCAGCGGTAAGGTGCATATTACCGCTGACTCATGGTCCAGCAGGCATGGACAGGGATGTTACCTAAGTTTCACGGCGCATTGGGTGACTCTGCTGGCAGCTGGGAAGGATGCAGGACAAGGTGCAGTAGTGTTGGAGGTTGTTCCGCCACCACGCCTCCAAAATGCCACTACTAATGATTGTGACACACCTCTCTCCTCCACCCCCTCCTCTTCTTCTTCCTCCATGGCCTCTTCCTGTGCTTTGTCCTCGGAACCAGCGGTGCTCCGTAGCCGTTCAAGGGGCTACGCAAGTACGCAGGCCAAAAGATGCCATGCGGTGCTTGAGCTGGTGTGCTTGGGGGACAGGAGCCACACTGGGGCAGAGGTTCTGTCAGCTCTGCAGGGGCAGGTTCAGAGGTGGTTGACGCCACGCCAACTTAAGGCAGGAATCGTGGTTTGTGACAATGGCACCAACCTCCTCTCTGCCCTCCGACAGGGACAAATGACCCATGTGCCCTGTTTGGCTCACGTCCTTAACTTGGTGGTGCAGCGGTTCTTGGGCAGATACCCGGGCTTACAGGATGTTCTGAGGCAGGCCAGGAAAGTCTGTGTGCATTTCTGCCGGTCATATAATGCCAGTGCTTGGCTGGCGGACCTCCAAAAGGAGTTTAACCTGCCCAAGAACCGCCTAATCTGTGACATGCCCACCAGGTGGAACTCAACGTTGGCCATGCTGCAGCGGCTGCACACGCAGCAGAGGGCCATCAATGAGTACCTGTGCGACTATGGCACCAGGACAGGATCAGGGGAGCTTGGTTTTTTTCCCCACGCCAGTGGGCCATGATCAGGGATCCATGCACTGTCCTGTCACCATTTGAGGAGGCCACGAGGATGGTGAGCAGTGACAGTGCATGCATCAGTGACACTGTCCCCCTTGTCTACCTGTTGGAGCACACGCTGCGTGGAATAATGGACAGGGCACTTGAGGCAGAACAGAGGCAGGAAGAGGAGGACTTCCTTCGCTCTCAAGGCCCCCTTTATCCAGACAGTGTTCCTGCGTGCCCGCCGATCACACATGAAGAGGAGGAGGAGGAGGAGGAAGATTCTGTCAGTATGGAGGTGGAGCCTGGCACTCAGCATCAGCAGCAGTCTTTAAGGGATCAAACCCAAGAAACACATGGACTTGTATGTGGCTGGGAGGGGGTGGCTGCGGTCCATGTCGTCCTTAGTGACCCAGAGGACTCCGGACCGAATGCCTCAGCAAACCTACACTGCATGGCCTCCCTGATCCTGCAAAGCCTGCTTAAGGATCCTCGTATTCGTGGTATCAAGGAGAAGGACCAATACTGGCTGGCAACCCTCCTTGATCCACGTTACAAGGGTAAGGTTGCGGACCTTATCTTGCCATCGCAGAGGGAGCGGAGGATGAAACATCTTCGGGAGGCCTTGCAGAAAGGTCTGTGCAACGCATTCCCAGAGACTGGGAGGTTACAAACTCCTGTTTCTGGACAACGTGTTGCTGAGGCTTCAGTCAGTCAAAGAAGGAGTGGTGGAGAAGGTGGCCGTCTGACCGATGCGTTCAGACAATTTTTTGGTCCGCAGCCCCAAGGTATGATCGGTTCCAGCAACCATCACCAGCGTCTGTTTTACATGGTGCAGGAATACCTAGGGGCAAGATCTGACTTGGACACCTTTCCCACCGAAAATCCTCTGGGTTACTGGGTCTTGAGGATGGATCACTGGCCAGAGCTTGCACAGTATGCAATTGAGCTACTGGCCTGTCCTGCATCCAGCGTTCTTTCGGAACGCACATTCAGTGCTGCTGGAGGCTTTGTAACCGATCACAGGGTGCGTCTGTCCACCAACTCGGTTGATCGACTGACCTTCATAAAAATGAATCAGTCTTGGATCACCACCAGCTACCAAGCACCTGATGCTGATGTAACCAAATCATTTTTTTTGAAATCTCAGATCCCTTTAAAGGCTGCCTATGCTGATGCTGAGTGACTATCCCTGAGTAATTATCCTCTTCCTCCTCAATGATCACGCTGATAGCTTGTAAGAACATTTTTGGTTCTGGGCGCCACCACCAGTGCCTAAGGCCCAATTTTTCAGCCCCTGTTTAACAGGAGCGTGTAATTACAATTTTTGATGCAATACTTTGCAGCAGGGCTCGTTTCTGCGTTCCAACTAGAGTATCTGTGAGGGGTTGCAGTGTTGTGGCACCAGCACCAGTGCCTAAGGCCCAATTTTTCAGCCCCTGTTTAACAGGGACGTGTAATTACAATTTTTGATGCAATACTTTGCAGCAGGGCTCGTTTCTGCGTTACAACTAGAGTTTCTGTGAGGGGTTGCAGTGTTGTGGCACCAGCACCAGTGCCTAAGGCTCAATTTTTCAGCCCCTGTTTAACAGGGGCGTGTAATTACAATTTTTGATGCAATACTTTGCAGCAGTGCTCGTTCCTGCGTTCCAACTAGGGTGTCTGTGAGGGGTTGCAGTGTTGTGGCACCAGCATCAGTGCCTAAGGCCTAATTTTTCAGCCCCTGTTCAACAGGGGCATGTAATTACAATTCTTGATCTAATATTTCACAGCAGGGCCCATTTCTGCACCCACCAAGAGCGAGTGAGGACTTACAGTGTTGTGGCACCAGCACCACCACCACCAAAGGCCCAATTTTTCTGCCCTTGTACAACAGGGGCATGCAATTACAATTCTTGATCTGATATTTCACAGCAGGGCCCATTTCTGCGCCCACCAAGAGCGAGTGAGGACTTAGTGTTGTGGCACCAGCACCACCACCACCAAAGGCCCAATTTTTCTGCCCCTGTTCAACAGGGGCATGTAATTACAATTCTTGATCTAATATTTCACAGCAGGGTCCTGTGAGGGCTTACAGTGTTGTGGCCACAACAACACTTAGAGCCCTTGCACACTGGGGCGGTTTGCAGGCGCTATTGCGCTAATAATAGCGCCTGCAAACCGCCCAGAAAGTGCCGCTCCTTGCATTCCAGTGTGAAAGCCCCGAGGGCTTGCACACTGGAGCGATGCGCTGGCAGGACGGTAAAAAAAGTCCTGCTAGCTGCATCTTCGGAGCGGTGAAGGAGCGGTGTGTATACCGCTCCTTTACCGCTCCTGCCCATTGAAATCAATGGGACGGCGCGGCTATACCGCCGGCAATGCGCCTCTGCAGAGGCGCTTTGCGGTGGTATTTAACCCCTTCTCGGCCGCTAGCGGGGGGTAAAACCGTCCCGCTAGCGGCTGAATACCGACGGTAAAACGCCGCTAATAATAGCGGCGTTTTACCGCCGACGCCGCCCCCCGCCCCAGTGTGCAAGGGCTCTAAAGGCCCAAATTTCTGCTGAGTATATAGGGCAGGCCCCTACTTTCAAACATCTAACTTACAAACGACTCCTACTTGCAAATGGAAGGAGACAACAGGAAGTGAGATGAAATTTACCCCTAGGAAGGGAAATTCTCTCCTGTAAGAGTTAATATGGGAAAAACATTTCTCCTTTCCACTGATGCTTTCAAATCCTTGTTCCACAAAAAACTCAAAATTTTTAAAAAACATTTGTCATTGGGACAAAAAGTGAGGTGAAATCTTCTGAAGAGGAGGACAGACAGCAAAACAAATGTCACAGGGGTGATAACCCTTCCCTATGTTTTCCAAAAAGCTTAAAAAAGATTTTTTGGCTGGAGCTAAACACGTTAAAAATGTACTCGTTCAAAATTACAAACAGATTCTACTTAACAACAAACCTACAGTCCCTGTCTTGTTTGCACCGCCTGTATACTGCTGTTCAGAGTATATAGGGCCTGGTGGCCCCACACCTTTCCTTATTTTAATTTGGGTGTGGGGTTCCCCTTAATATCCATACAAGACCCAAAGGGCCTGGTAATGGACTGGGGGGTACCCATGCCGTTTATCTCACTGATTTTCATCCATATTGCCAGGACCCGACATTACATTAAAGCCGCAAGCAGTTTTAAATGACTTTTTTTCCTTTAAAAATGACATTTTGTGCAGGGACTGTTCTAAGCACAGGAAACTTGCGCCACTTTACAGGCATACTATAGACACCCCCCAGGTACGATATTTAAAGGAATATTTCACTTTTTTTTTTACTTTAAGCATCATTAAAATCACTGCTCCTGAAAAAGTTTTTTTTGCATTGATACATGTCCCCTGGGGCAGGACCCGGGTCCCCAAACCCCTTTTAGGACAATACCATGCAAATTAGCCTTTAAAATGAGCACTTTTGATTTCAAACGTTCGAGTCCCATAGACGTCAATGGGGTTCTAACGTTCGTGCAAATTTTTGGTCCCTTCGCAGGTTCTGGTGCGAACCGAACCGGGGGGCGGGGGTGTTCGGCTCATCCCTAGTCCTCAACAGGACCTTGTTGGCCTGATCTGCACATCAATTATGAATAAACTGTAAGGCCTATAAGAAACACAGCTTATTAACCAAAATTGGATAAGATATCTCAATACAACAAGCATTGTAAACTGCTGTAGCAAATCAGGTGAAGGCTACCATGTGCATCAAATGTCTTAGGCGACATTGGGTGAAAGGAAGCTTAGCCTTGGAGGGACTGTCTGTCAATGGCAAGAGCAGTCATAACCGGGGATGGGAAAACCAGCGTTGAGCTATAAATGTATCTTACCTTAACTGTACAGCTACATGACATGTTGCAAGTGGAAATGTATCCTATTTTTGCATTTGTATTCTGTATGTTTTTTAAAACATACAATAAAATCTTTATGTCAAAAAAATAAAAATAAAGTATTGGATAAATGTATCTTACAACTACCACGTCATAAGGATCATTTCATCAAAGTCTGGTTGTAGACAATGTTTGATCCATGGTTGCCAAATTTTGTCAAATTTGGATATCTGGTCTTTTTCCATTTTGCATGTATCAATGTGCGATTCACTCTATGTTTTGTGACAGGGGGATTTCCATGCCTAGCAATCGTTTGCTTTGCGGCTGTAAGAAGCTGAATCAACATCATCAATTCTCACTCCAAAATTCATGAGACTAGCAGTCAGGTGCACAGTACCACAGATGATTGCACACTGCAGTTATACAGTTATGATGCTGTAGGCACTAGAATTGCACTGATATTTTTTCAGGGGTAAAACAAAAGAAAGACAAAAGACTTGATTGTTCTGCTTAGGCACAATTAACCTTTCTAGCTGTTCCCTATAACACAGCAAATCTTTTCTTTTTGAATTCAGGGCTACTCTAAAGAGCAACGTCATGCCACTCAAGTGAGAATCAGTGGAAAAGTGAGGTAGAAAACAAACATTCCCCTTAATACCTTTTATCCTTTCATCTGTTGGACGCATGGGGGTTTATTTACTAAAGCTAGAGAGGGCAAAATTAGTCACAATTCTGCAGAGCAACCAATTAGCTTCTAACCTCAGCTTGTTTAATTAAGCTTTATGCCGCGTACACACGGTCAGACTTTTCGTCTACAAAAGTCCAACGGATGCCGACGGACTAAAGCTGGCTGACAATCCGATCGTGTGTGGGCTTCCCCGGACTTTTAGCGGACTTTCAGCGGACTTTTCCAGCCGCAAATCTGATGGACTTTAGATTTGAAACATGCTTCAAATCTTTACGTCGTAACTACGCCGGACCCAGAAATCCGCTCGTCTGTGTGCTAGTCCGACGGGCAAAAACCCACGCTAGGGCAGTTATTGGCTACTGGCTATCAACTTCCTTATTTTAGTCCGATGTACGTCATCACGTACAAATCCGTCGGACTTTTGTGTGATCGTATGTAGGCAAGTCCGTTCGTAAGAAAGTCTGCCGCAAGTCCGCCAAAAGTCCGCCAAAAGTCCGTCGAAAGTCTGTTTGTAGCCGAAAAGTCCGACCGTGTGTACGCGGCATTAGCAATACAACCTGGAAGCTGATTGGTTTCTCTGCAGAATTTTGACTAATTTTGCCCTCTCTAGCTTTAGTAAATAAACCCCATGGCTTCTAACGTGTCTTGAGTTGTTGACTCATACAGTACTTTTTTATGAATACATTTTTGGTGCCTACACAAATGGAGGGGGAGGCAACAAGTTTTCTTTTTTCAACAGGTTCCTTATTTCAGGACAGTGGCTGATCCCTCAAAAAAACTGTTGTTATACTGTATATCAGGCATGTCCAAAGTCTGGCCCGGGGGCCAATTGCGGCCCGTGTTCCGGTGTAATGCGGCCCCACTGGTAATTTGTATATATATATCTTTTGTGGTCCCCAATGAATCCCCAAACGCCACGTGGCGCTCAGGGATTCATTGGGGGGCCACAAAAGATATATACCGTATTTATCAATTTGGCAGCCTCAGAGGGGACAGGGAGGGGGCAGGACGAGTGCCATCAAATTGCATACAGGAGAATCTCCTGTTTACTAGGCGGCGTCTGTAATAGGAAGTCCCGTCTCCTGGGCTGGCATTGGACCACTGTTCTGTCTATCATAGGAGGCGGGACTTTGTATTAAAGAGGCCACCGAGTAAACAGGAGATTCTCCTGTATGTATTCTGTTGGCGCTTGTCCCGCCCCCTCCCTGTCCCCTACGTGGCTGCAGATGGGCATCGATCAGGCTGCACTGAAGGCAATGGCAGTCAGTTTGCCATAGTCTAGCCTGAAGAGGTCTGTGTGTCCCTCCATGGATATGCCTCCCCAGACCATCACTGACCCACCACCAAACCGGTCATGCTGCCCAATGTTACAGGCAGCATAACGTTCTCCACGGCTTCTCCAGACCCTTTCACGTCTATCATGTGCTCAGGGGGAATCTGCTCTCATCTGTGAAAAGGACAGGATGCTAGTGGCGGACCTGCCAGTTCTGGTGTTCAATGGCAAATGCCAATCGAGCTCCACGGTGCTGAGCAGTGAGCACAGGGCCCACTAGAGGACATTGGGCCACCCTCATGAAGTCTGTTTCTGATTGTTTGTTCAGAGACATTCACACCAGTGGCTTGCTGGAGGTCATTTTGTAGGGCTCTGGCAGTGCTCATTCTGCTACTCCTTGCACAAAAGGAGCAGATTCTGGTCCTCCTGATGGGTTAAGGACCTTTTACAGGCTCTGTCCAGCTCTCCTAGAGTAACTGCCTGTCTCCTGGAATGTGCCATCCTGGAGGATTTGGACTGCCAGTGCCTGTGCAACCTCTGTAGGGTCAAGGTATCGCCTCATGCTACCAGTAGTGACACTGACTCTAACCAAATGCAAAACTAGTGAAAAACAGTCAGAAAAGAGTAGGGCCTCCACCTGTAAAACCATTCCTGTTTTGGAGGTTGTCTCATTATTGCCCATCTAGTGCACTTAATTTCATTAATACCAAAGCAGCTAAAACTGATTAACAACCCTCTCTGCTACTTAACTTAACACATCAATATCCCAACAGTTTAGCAGCACAGCTTGGTTCAGGACCCAACCAGGCGGAGTGACATTATAATGATGCACTCATCTCTGTGTTATTCCCTCAATAGAACAATGGAGAGCTGTATGCTACCCCTCCATCTTCCAGTGTTAGTCCCGCTTTGCAGAGGATAACAACAGATTGTCAACACAAAGTACATATGTCACCTGAGTGTAAAAATGAGTGTAAAAATACATTTAACGTGTGTCTCTAACAAAACTGGATTTGCAGTGCAAATGAACATTTGGGGATCCTTTTAGGCTTAAAATATTGGCAAATGGGGCCTATTTTTAAAGGTCAGTGGTCAATATTTTAGCCTTCATTCACGCTTGAGTGTTTTTCTGCTCGTTTCCCTTGGCCTGGCTATGCCAGACTGCTCTCAGCATACAGAATCCTGTTCTTTCTAATTGTCACACTTGTTCACACTTGTAAGCTCAGTGATCCTATGCTCTATGCCCTATGCTCAAAAAGGTACATGAGCTGTTTTTAAGCATATTCAGACTTCTCGTCCCATATATCGGACTGGTCCCATATGCTACAATAAAAGCACCTGTAAATCTGTGATACACATGTAGCGCCCTGCTCCCTTTGACCAGGTGCTCGCAAGTAAATTTAGTTTTTGGCTGAGTTGTAACCAGCTCAGATTTAATGTATATAGTTTTCTGGATCTGTTCTGGAATTGACTTGGTTGTGCAGTTCCCACTGTTGCCAGTAGGTGTCACCGGTACCATGGGACAGTGTGCGAATAACAACTTAGTGAAACTTTAATAAATATTCTTCTTTCAGAAACAGCCCAGTGGGAGGTTTTTGCTGCTGTGAATTCTGAGGGAGAGTATTTATGGGACAGATGCCATGTGCTAGAGTTCAGTTCTTACCTCATGGCCCTCCAGGCTGGAGGGCTGTGTCACTGCAGCTGTGCCAGTAGGCCCAGAAGCCTGTCTGGGGCCTACTACCCCAGAGGTGGTCCTTAGGCTGTCTTGCCTGGGTGGAGGAAGCCAAGCCAAGCTGAGGAGATCCAGGGGAGAACCCTTGCTGGAGAGAGCCAGGATGCAGGCTGGTCTCTCAGAAGGGCCTGGTGACTTACTTGGAGGACGCACCTATCTCTAACCTACTCCTACAGTATCGCCGGATGGCTTAAAGGTTCTGGTACTGTGAAGAAGCTGTTCTATATTTAAACTACCCTTACAGTATCGCCGGATGGCTTAAAGGTTCTGGTACTGTGACGCTGTTCTACAATTTAATCAAGGTAATATATTCCTGGCTGCTAAGTTTGTGAGAGAGAATTATCCAGGTATTCGCTGGCTGCTAATTCCTGTGAGAGAGGCTTATCCAGACATTGTACTGTTTGTTAGGTCTGTGGCAGAGACCTACTCAGCTATACAAGATTCCGCTAAGAGAAAGTTGTGTGTTTGTCCTTTATTCTGAAGAGTCTGTAAGTGATCTGCTACAAAAAGGTATCTCCCCTCAACCTTTTTATTACTACTTGCTTCAAGTTTTTCATGAAAGCATTGAAAAATACTAAAGTGACTGGCGCCCGTATTTGTTCTCACTTCCCATTATAGCCATGGGCTCAGCCCTGGGGTGAATGTAAGCCCGCTCCCGGTATCTGGAGGTGTCTCTTTGTTACCAGTATACTCAGGGGGCACTATACACATGTGTTTTTATACCTGAATTTCTTTCCTCTTATAGAACTGCCATCCACCCCTTGCTCAGCCCGGGATAAAAAGTACATGAACTTTTTTTCAGCATATTCAGGATTTTTGGGGATACTCATTCTGGTGACAACTAGGGTTTCCCTTACTTTGGAGGGATTTGCTCTCCCTTCCTGTTTTGGCTATTGGACAGGAAGTGAAGGGTGATTTTCCCAATGGGGCACAGATGGCAAAAAAAACAGATTGGGGTTATAACCCTCTTACTCTATACAAAATGAAGCACTCTGCAGACCTAAGATACGTTAAAAAAACGCCTTTCTCTACTTTTAGGTCCTTGCCTATCTGGTTATCCAGCTAGGCGTTCACCTCTTCCTGTTTTTCCCTCTTTATATTGGGGCCAAAACCTTGCAAGCCATGAGGTTTTCCTTTGACTCCATCTTGGTGTCAAAGTGCATCTGAACCTTAGTGGCCACCTAAACTACATGTGGGCCCCTGATAAAACGTTAGTTTTACAAGACTCCAGCAAAAAACTTCACAGTGATAGGTTTCATACTTAGATCCATGCTGGTATACTAACTGCGAAGGTCTCGTTCTGCCATTTTCTCCTTCTCCCCCCCTTCATCCCTCAGTTATTTTCCCACCCTCCTTTTTGGGTGATATTCCTCTGGCATGGGGGTGCTGCACCTGGACATGACATATATTTTTTCATCCTATTTTTGCTCTTTCAATGGCTTCTCGGGTGTTGCTGTCTCCTTCTCCTCTGTTGAGCATATGATCTCCGGTGCTTGAAACGTTTAACACAGAGATTGTTCGTATTCACTTGGAAGCTTTCAGCCCATTCTTTTCTCCCTGAAGAAGACCCTCACCTTACATGTCAAAACACCTTGGATTTTATCTGTCTTTTTGACAGCTGGTTTGGGCCTCTTCCATTAGTCATGTTTTCATCTTGTGTCCGGATTATCTCAGTGTTATCATGTGTTTTAGTTTTGATGTATAATGTATTTATTTTTTGTAATACGTTTTCACTATTTTACTTCATTTTTTGAGTGTTCATGGTCCTTCAAAGTCCCATTTTTGATGAAATTCTCTTTTACATATTGTACCAGGGATGTGGACCTGAACCTGTTTCCTTTCCCAATCAATTAGTCTAAATTGTTTCTGTTAGTTATAAAGTAAAGTTTAAAGTATATCTAAAGCCAAACTTTTTTTTTTTCATTTTTGAAGGAGTAGGGAATGGTTAAAGCCCTTTAGCTAGCAATAAAGGTCTGAAAATTGCTATCACCAACACTACTTTTTAATCAACAATGAAAGATTTTAGGGTGCTTAAACCTCTACACGGTGGGGTTGATTTGGTAAATAGGCTGTTCACTTTGCAAGGGCATTTTCCCCTAGCTTTGGGGAAGCTGTAGTGACTTCCATCATTCAATCATATGCAAGCACTTTCTTCAACTTACCTGTAGTGTTCTAGTGCTCTTCAAAGCACATACTCACCCGCACAGAGAATCCAGCACCACCATCTTGATCCTCTTTAGCTGGCTGCCTCTTTTGGGTGTAGGCAGTTAGCTCCAATGACACACCAGACTTGCCCCGTGGCCCATCCACTGGACTTGGGCCACTCTGTGTGCTGATCTTGCAGCCTCCTAGGAAATGTGATGTAAGTATTCCAGGATGCTGCAGTACCAGGTACCTGTCATTAGAATATACAAACAAAACGAACAACCTTCTGCACTTAAGGTGAATGTTTCGGCAACGGAGAACTGAGCAAGACTTTGCAGCCCCTTGAAGACTGGTGTAGCCCAAAAAGAACACTGGAAAAACAAAAACAAAGGTTGCCCAACAATATAGTGTGCCACTCAGGCTTAATCAGCATGGGGAGTAACATGAGTAGCTCCGCATCTGTTGTGGGAGAGCAGGTGAGGGATGTAGTTTACTGAGGGGAAAAGAGGAAGAAATCCCTAATGCCGCACATCCACTGAGTCCTGTAGTGATGTTGGTGAGAGTGGCAACCTCAGCCTTGGCTCCCGCCAGGCAACGCCCCAACATGTTTCACTCCGCCCCCCAATGCTTTATCATGGGGATAAAGAAAGGCTGCACCAGCCTTACACATTACCTTACACATTATGATATCAAGCTCATCAATATCCACAGTGACCCGCACATCCTGGTCCACTGCGCCGATCCTAACATAGGGAAGACACTTCAAATGGCTGATGCATTTTGAGAGCCACCACAGAATAAGAAGAGGCTACCTGCCCGCGAAATGCATCAGCAATTTGAAGTGTCTTCCATACGTTGGTATCTGCACAGCGGACCAGGGTATGCGGGTCACTGTAAATATTAGAGAGCTTAATATCATGTGCTGTTTGTTTATTCAGTAAAAGAGTTTTTAAGGCAATGTGCATGGTGCACCTTTGCTTTTATTTTTCCTGTCATTGGAATGGCAGTGGGAGGTGGGGCTAAAAATAAAAAAAAAATTAAAAAGATAGAAAAAGACAAAAAAAAAAAAAATCTCACAATTCTCTTGTGGTGATGGGTGGGGGGATGTTAAAGCGGAACTAACTCCCTTTTGGGACTGTAGTTTTGCTTTAGGGTAATAAAATGCATTTTCCGAATGAAAACATAACTGGATTAAAGAGTGTTTTTTATCAACAGACCTGCTGTTCCTGTAAGCCCCTGTACTAGCGATGGCTTTTATGACAAACATTTTTTCTCTTTCAAACAGCTTCACAATAAACAATAAAGACTCATTCTTCAGTAACTCAACACGGAGCCGGATAGTACATCATGTATTACAGAGGACAAAGTATGAAGACGGAAAATCGAAAATGGGTAAGATTGCTATTCTTTTCAGTTACAAAATAAAGTTTAGGATATGGCGACGTTTGCAGAATTTACTTCTTATAGTGAACATATTGCTTATTTTCACTGAACACACCTTTCAGGGTATTTTTCCAGTATTTATCTTAAAGTGACCATGTCACTACAGGGCTGAAAGACATATAAGTCTAATTTGTAATCACAAAACATTTTTTGGATGCGGTGTGCTTACTAGAAGATATTTACCTTTCTGCTGACCTATGTATTGAAAACTCCATCAAATGGTTGTCCCTTTTCCCTGGCCACTGCAGGTATCAACATTTTATGTGGGTTGAATATTTACTCCCCCCCGCCACATGTTGTGATTGATCCCACTGACCCATACTATAGGTCCAGTAATGGGTAAGAATCCAGCGGATTATAACAAGTGTCAGGGGAGCAAGTATTCATAATACAGATAGTTACATAGTTACTCCAATTTTCTTGTAAGATTTCCACATCCTGCAGAGAATTTATTGCTCTGCTTAGCTTTGTATCATCTGAAAATACTGATATTGAGCTGTCTATCCCATCCTCCAGATCGTTTATGAATAAATTAAATAGGATTGGTCCCAGGACAGAACCCTGGGGGACCCCACTTTCCACACCGGACCGTTCTGAGTACTCCTCATTTATCACTACCCTCTGAACTCGCCCCTGTAGCCAGTTTTCCCAGAGATGTATCTTGGGTCTTTTTAAAATATTGGTGCAACATTGGCTTTTCCCCAATCAGCTGGTACCATTCCAGTCAGTAGACTGTTTGTAAAAAATTTGGAACAATGGTCTGGCAATTACTTGACCGAGTTCCTTAAGGGCCCTCGGGTGCAAGCCATCTGGTCCCGATGACTTATTAATGTTAAGTTTTTCAAGTCTGTTTCTAATTCTATGCTCTGTTAACCATGGAGGTGCTTCCTGTGACGTGTTATGAGGATAAACATTGCAATTTTGGTTACTGAAGCCCCCCGTTTCCCTCATGAAGACTGAGGAGAAGAATAAATTCAATACCTCGCCATCTCTCCATCATTAGTAACCATATTTCCATCATCATTCTTTATGAGACCAATATGTTCTGACCTCCCTTTCTTACTATTTATATACTTAAAGAATTTCTTGGGATTTTTTTTACTCTCCTCCGCAATGTGCCTTTCATGTTCCATCTTAGCCGCCCTGATTGCACCCTTCCATTTCTTGTTGCATTCTTCGTAAAGTTGGAATGCTGATGATGATCCCTCAGCATTTTATTTTTTGAAGGCCTTCTCCTTTGCTTTTATATGCATTTTTACAATGGAGTTAAGCCACCCAGGACTTTTATTAGCTCTTTCAAATTTATTTCCTATTGGGATGCATTCTCTAATACACCCTTTTAATATGCTCTGAAAGCATACCCATTTTTCCTCTGTGTTCTTTGTTCCTAAGATTTTATCCCATTTAGTACCTTCTAGCAAGGATCGTAGTTCAGGGAAGTTGGCTCTTTTGAAAGTCAGTGTCTGTATTCCCCTTATGTTTCCTATTTGTGTGATTTATACTGAAACTAATTGACCTGTGATAGCTGTTTCCTAAATTGCCCCGTATTTCTACATCCGTGATCAGATCTGTATTGTTGGTAATCAGTTGGTCTAGTAACGCTTTGTTTCTAGTTGGTGCATTTACCATCTGACTCATGAAATTGTCCTCCAATACATTTAAGAAATGGCGAGTTTTAGATGAATGCGTGGTTCCTCTTGCCCAGTCCATGTCTGCATAATCAAAGTCCCCCATTATAATGACACTTCCCATCCTTGCCACTAATACAGATTGTGAAAGCAGGTCTGCCTCCCCCTTCTCCCTCTGGTTAGGGGGCCTATAGCATACTTCCAGTATTACTTTGCAATTAGTTTCCTCCCTTTGTAGCTCTACCCATAGGGATTACACCTTCTCCCTTGCTCCCTTAGTGATGTCGTCTCTCACATTCACTTGTACATCATTTTTGATATACAGGCATACCCCTTCCCCTTTATTACCCTCTCTATCCCTGCGATATAGGGAATACCCTTGAATGGTTGCCAGCCAATCATGAGAGCTGTTGAACTAAGTCTATGGAATTCCTACAAAATCTAAATCCTCATTGTACAACAGTAGCTTTAGTTCTCCCATCTTGTCCGCCAGATTCCTGGCATTGGCGAACATGCCACTTATTTTAGAATACGTATAGTGGAACACATGTGTGAGATTACTGAAAAGAATCCAGATAAGCCCCTAGGCAAACACTTTGCCCAATTCCATGGAGGTAGCCTTGAAGGCATGCGTGTCAAGGCTATATATCTGTTGAAATTATCACCAAGACGGAGGGGATTTTAATTTGATACTCCTCCAAAAAGAAAAGTGGTGGATTTATAGATTGCGGTCTCTTGTGCTAAGAGGCCTCAACACAGAATTAAATTTACAGGTCTTTTTTAGAATAATAAATCCTCCACTTTTTGGAACCATCAACTTAAACCCATGTGAGTGTGCATACCTATATGACTAGTAGATGTGCACACACAGTAATGGATAAAAATATATACGTCCACCCTTTCCTATTCACTCCACATATCCACATACATATATATCCTATTCCTCCCACCATTTATACATCTTTTGGATGGCAGATGGAACATATTTGTATATTTGGTAGTGAAGAATATTATTAATATCTAAATATTCTTGTATCTCAGAGGTGCTTCTGGATGAATAGCATTGATAGCCAAACTGACTTAAAACAAAGTGTGAGTTTATTGTCACACAATTGGCATCATAAATACAATGTAAAAATATAATAGTTCAGTTCAATGTAGGTAAAAATATATGAAATAGAATAAAAAGTTATAAAGCTGTAATAAGCTTATGAAAGCATGTGTTCTTCATGGATGCTGCCCTCCTGTCCCCATGCTGTCTTGTGTGTCGTTTAAGAAGAAACAGGAAATGACATTCTTAGACTTCTGGCAGAATTGACAGCTGTCCCAACTTGTCTCAAAGTATCTTGTGAACATGTCAGTGTCATTTATCCTAGTGACTATGTGTCTGTGTGTTTGTGTGTGTGTGTGTCTGTGTGTCCTTCAATATGGAAGCATTGGCTTTATATGTTACATGTGAACGTGTGAACGTCATAACCTCACACCAACTTAGAACCTTGTATGGCACATATTTATTACTGCTAACTTCAGCATATATGGCATAGGATTGACAAGCCCACATGTAACACTCCATACTTGAAGTAATATGCTGATCATGTAATGTCATATAACCAAACATCTATATAATATGAACACATATTATCAACTTTACATTAAGTAACTATATACTAGTACTTATTAATATGACTGGAACTACAAACTAACTTAACTTAACAGGATATAATCCACAATGTATATTCCTTTAGCTATGTGGACACGTGTCTATTTTCGTCTTCTCATGACATTCTACATCAAGATACCTTAAATGTCATACTCAAATTGGCTACACCAGAAAAATCCAGCAATGCTCAGCTTTAGAAGAAGAATCATGTCAAATCAATTGATCAAGGTCATTCACACATACTCTATTTATCATGATTAATCATAAAACCAAATATGTTTTGCAAGCTTGCCATGAATATAATATAACACCTATAAGTGCCGAATTATGAATTTGGAATAATATTCTAACAGGTAGACTAGACTGGACGTAATGCGATCTTGTATAGATATATCCGGGTCGGATGCAGTGTATGTCTGACCCAGGCTGCTATACAGTATATGTAGTCAACACTGGCTATATCACGATAGGACAACAACATCTTTGGTGAACCTGTCTCTGTATACTGTAATGATCCTATTTCAAAGTGACCTCCTATGATAATCCTTCCCAATATTTGGTGAATCAAGATTTGTTTTTTTCTTAAAATGTCTGTCTATGTCTTAATGTCCTTGTTTTGCCATCTCTTCCCCTTTCTTGACTAACATTAGATAGCTCAAAAGTGTTACTAAGCTCTATAGAGAGAGTGAAAGAATGATTGGCCAAAAACATATGTGCCTACTCCTCAAAATACAATAAAAAGTCCATGTTCAGTATTTCCATCTAGCACTTCTATAGTATGGTAAAAACCCAGTAGGTCCCTTAAGACTACTGAAGAGGGGCGGCTCTATCCGAGCCCGTGACATTGAAAGGGAGCTCTCGGATACCCACCTGATGTCCAGACGAAGCTAAGCATCCGCACAGCGAAGCACGTTGACGTCATCACCGTCATCACCGTCCTGATGCCACACCAGCATCCCCTATAGTGTTGGTGAGCATATGAGGGATTCCACGAGGGGAACTGTTTTTTTGGAGAGCACTGCTCGACAGTAGCAGAAGAGAGGATGGCAAATATGACATCGTGTGTGAGATTACAAGAGAGTTAGTGAGGAAAAGTCAGTGACGACACCACCAGCCCCAAGTTGGTGCATGGCAGGCTAATCTTAAACCCTAGATGGGCCGGACATTCAAGCAGGAAACAGCACTAACAATGGACATTGGCTGGTGAACACCATGGAGGATCGGGCACTGTTATTCTGGTGGAGGGAATAAGTACAGCCATTTTGACATCATCATTGTTTTGTCATATGCAATTGTGTTACTGTACACAATAGCCTTTACCCATGCTGATATTGATATTTCCCCTCAGCCTTACATGCCCTAGACTCCTCCATTCCTGAGAATCTCTTTCTTCCGCACACGCATTAACTACCATAGACACAATCAGTCAAACATACCCACGAGAGAGATAATATGGGGAGCACCAGCAGATTTATCAGCACACAGCATCTGTGGTGAAGCCCTTCCGTAACAACGCCTCTCATCCTAGGCTACTCTCAGGATCTACAATGCACCACCACTACCTACATTGTTCAGTTCAGAACTCAATAGGATCTCTGGCATACATGGACTAGCATGAACATTCCCGTAATGGGACCCTCAACTAATTAATTCATTTCAGCTAGTCACCGCCTGTATTCATACCATACAGAGATCATCTGGACAGTGTCTCCCTGGTCCCCCTGGCCCCTCTCTAGCCTCACAGCTCCAGCCTCCAAGGGGTTGACACACCTCCTAGATACACTATTAACTTGACACACGGCAGTTGCCGTGGAGGTGCCTCTTTGTGCCAATGGACTTGGCGTCCGGACGTGTGTGTGTTTTTTGTTTCTTGTTCAGTGTTTTCTGTTTTGTGCCCTATCTGGGTTTTGTGTCTTTGACACAGCTAGTGTGCATTACCTTGCACTATCTAGCAGATTTTAGGTTTTCTAAACCTGTCGCTGCTAGGCAGCAATATATTTTTTAAACTTCCATTTTGGTAAATAAATTTATGAATACTTCATAAGCGATCCGTACTCAGTCATTTACAGCCTTTCTTTTTTGTTTTCTCCTCTCGTTGGGGAAAGAGCATATTTTTCTTCACATAGTTTAGACCGGTGGCATACTATCTCCTTATTAGGTGTTCTGAGGTAGCAAATAGGACTTGTTACTGTGCTTACCTTGAGTTTAGGTGGTTTAGTCAACCTATCACTAATGCCCCAAATACAACCCTCTGGATTTTGTTTCATGCTGACTCTCTCTACCTCTGGACCCTCCCCCCGTCGCCTAGTTTAAAAGCCCCTCTAACTTGTGGGCCATCTTCACTCCCAGCAGATCTGCACCCTCCTCATTTAGGTGCAGTTCGTCCCTGCTAAAGAGCTGGTAACCAAGTAGTCAACCCAGTTTTCCAGGAACCCAAACCCCTCCTTTCTACACCAGCTCCTCAGCCATTTGTTTACTTCCCTAATCTCCCTTTCTGGTGTGGCTCGAGGTATCGGTAGTATTCTGAGAATACTACCTTGGAGGTCCTTTCCCTCAATTTAGCTCCTAAGTCTGTAAAATCGTTTTTTAGGACACTCCATCTTCCTATGATTTTGTCATTGGTGCCAACGTGCACCATGACAGCTGGGTCTTCCCCAGCCCCTCCCAGTAATCTGTCCACCAGATCTGTGATGTGCCGAACCTGAGCGCCCGGTAGACAACATAGAGTTTGGCGCTTCAGGTCTTTGTGACAGATTGCCCTCTCTGTCCTAAGAATTGAGTCCCCTACCACCAGAATCTGTCTTTCCTTTCCCTTAGCTTTACTTCCGACCTCACTGGAGGAGTTATTCCCCTGGCAGCTAGGGGAGTCACTCAGCTCCAGCAATGCTGGTCCCTGACTGGTTTCACCAATGTCCATCGGGTGTACTTATTGGGATGTTCCAGCCCAGGACTGGCCTCCCTGGCACTTTCTCCTCTATCCTTCCTGACTGTCACCCATCTACTCTGCTTTGGTGCCTGCCTCTCTTTATCTCCACCCGCCTCTGTGCTGGCCCCTGCTGACACCTGCCGGGTACGATCCCAACTCTCCTTTAGTATGGAGAGTCTTCTCAGTGTTGACAGTTGCTTCCCTAGATTCAGAACCTGGGCTTCCAGGGAAACAATGTGCTTACATTTTGCACAGCAGTATTTGCCCTCGATCAGATGACCAAGGAACGCATACATGCTGCAATATAATACTCAACAATACACAGGTACTCAACAATACAATACACAGGTACTCGCAGCATGTGTGCACTCACAGCACACATGCACTCACAGCACACGGGTACTCACAGCACTCGGGTACTCACAGCACACGTGCACTCATAGTACACGAGTACTCACAGGACACGTGCACTCATAGTACACGAGTACTCACAGCACACGTGCACTCATAGTACACGAGTACTCACAGGACACGTGCACTCATAGTACACGGGTACTTACAGCACACGGGTACTCACAGCACTCATGCACTCACAGCACAGGGGTACTCACAGCACACAAGAACTCACAGCACATGTTCACTCACAGCACCCAGGTACTCACAGCACACGGGTACTCACAGCACTCGTGCATTCACACCACAGAGGTACTCACAGCACTCGGGTACTCATAGTACACATGCACTCACAGCACAAGGGTTCTCACAATACACAGGTACTTACAATACACAAAATACACAGGTACTCGCAAAACACACAATGCACAGGTACTCACAATGCACAGGTACTCACAATAGTCAGGTACTCACAATACACAGGTACTCACAATACCCTCAATACACAGGTACTCACAATACACAAAATACACAGGTACGCGCAATACACACAATGCACAATGCACAGGTACGTGCGAATAGGGCAAAAATCAAATGTTCCAAAGTTATATTTTTTGCAGATCAAATGGGAAATTACTGGAAAAAGTGTGAATGGGAAAATTACTGCATTATGACCACTAGATAGCAATGAGTTTCATGGGAAATTAGGATTCACTTCGCTCCATCTAGTGGCCATAATGTGTTATTTTCCACATTCACACTGTTTTTGAATATCATTCAATCTGCAGAGACTAAATCTTCAGAACATTCAGATTTACCCCATTTACACAGAATGAATTGATATGCAGTTTCGATGGATAAACAACTAGACACATTTTATATAAAAATACAGCCCTTAGTTTAGAATTCCCAGAGTGGCCAGTCAGTTCTCAGACTCTGAGCTGAAAGCTACTGAAACAGAAAGAGCATATGAGGGGGTTTGAATGAGAGAAAAAGCTTGCCCCTGTAATGGTGGAGGTGAGCAGTAACAACTAGGCCTCACTGAGTAATATCCTATGAGTATTCCAGTCAGGCTTCATGAGGTATATAAAAGGCCTACACCTAAAGCAAGGGCATTATTCAACTTCAGTCAGAGCTGCACAGTTTTTGTTTATCTACAGACACCCCTTATCTGCATTAGGGTTGCCACCTTTTCTTCAAGTCAAACCCGAACACTTTGGCGTCGCACAGCAATTTTTTTTCATAGTATGCATAGATAAACAATGCATAGATGTTGCTATTAAATAACATTTCTAATCATATGAATTTAATCACAAGAGTCCTCCTTTACATCAGAGTCCACAGAATTCCCCCTTTACATCAGAGTCCGCAGAGTTCCCCTTTTACATCAGAGTCCACAGAGTTCCCCTTTTACATCTGAATCTGCAGAGCTCCCCTTTTACATCAGAGTTCCTTTTCACTGTAAGGGGGGACTCTGCAAACTCTGATGTAAAGGAGAACTCTGGGGACTCTAACATAAGGGATGCTCTGGTGTACGAAGACGACTCTGATGTAAAGGGGAGCACTGTGGCCTCTGGTGTAAAGGGGAGCGCTGATGTAATGAGTTCTCTGAGAACCCTGATTTACCTTAGCGTACTAACTTAGAGGCAGGAGAGAGAAGGGGGAGACTTAGTCCGGTCTGAATAATGTGTCCGGGTCTCAGACAGTCTGAAACCGAGGACGCATGATTCCAAACCCGAACTGTCCAGGTGAATCCTAGACAGGTGGCAACCCTAATCTGCATAGGCAGTGGTTCGGTAAAGGTGAACTAACCCTTTAATGTCAGATTGTTGAGCATTAATGACTGGCACACACTAACAGTTTTTTTTTTTTCGTGCAACCCAGCGGGGACAGCTCTGGTCGGAGCCGCTGTACTAACCATGCAAGGTTAGTTTAGCAATCTCCCGCACTGAGCGGTTGTGTTCTGACAGGGGGGTGCCCCCCCTCCCCCACCACCACCAAAACAAGCTAAGAGCTCTGATCGGGAGTCAAACAGACCGACATATACACGGACCGAATGTCAGATGCTTTTTTTTCAACCGGCTGTTGTCTCCCGACATTTGACCCGTGTGTACCCAGCTTTAGGCATGCTCAATAGCTTAAAAGAACGCTCCCAGCAGCAGCTTTTGAGCATTTTCTTTCTGCTTCTCAAAGCAAATAGTGTTATCCTAACATAAAAACCTTTTTTTTGCGGTTTTGGGAGCAATTTGCCGACAGAATTTTTTTTTGCACGGACACCGGAAGTGAATGAAAGCAATAGCTGCACAGATAGGGGAAGTGAGAGAAAGCAGTAGCTGCACAGAGACAGAAAGTGAGAGAAAGCAGTAGTTGCACGGAGACAGGAAATGAAGGAAAGCAATAGCTGCACAGAGACAGAAAGTGAGAGAAAGCAGTAGTTGCACGGAGACAGGAAATGAAGGAAAGCAATAGCTGCACAGACAGAGGAAGTGAGAGAAAGCAGTAGTTGCACGGACACAGGAAGTGAGGGAAAGCAGTAGTTGCACGGACACAGGAAGTGAGGGAAAGCAGTAGTTGCACGGACACAGAAAGTGAAGGAATGCAGTAGTTCCACGGACAGAGGAAGTGAGAGAAAGCAGTAGCTCTACGGACACAGGAAGTGAGGGAAAGCAGTAGCTCTACGGACACAGGAAGTGAGGGAAAGCAGTAGCTTCATGGACAGAGGAAGTGAGGGAAAGCAGTAGTTGCGTGGACACAGGAAGTAAAGGAATGCAATAGCTCCACGGACAGAGAAAGTGAGAGAAAGCAGTAGCTCTACGGACACAGGAAGTGAGGGAAAGCAGTAGCTCCATGGACACAGGAAGTGAGGGAAAGCAGTAGCTCCATGGACAGAGGAAGTGAGGGAAAGCAGTAGCTCCATGGACAGAGGAAGTGAGGGAAAGCAGTAGCTGCACGGACACAGGAAGTGAGGGAAAGCGGCTTTAGGCTCCATGCACAATAGCTTAAAAAGACGCTCCTAGCAGCAGCTTTTGAGCATTTTTTTTCCTGCTTCCCGAAGCAAATAGTGTTGTCCTAACATAAAAAGTTGTTTTGTTGTTTTTGTTTATTTTTTGTGATTTTGGGAGCAATTTGCCGACAGAATTTATTTATTTTTTTATCTTATAAAATGCATGGAGCTTAACAGAATATTCCGGTTTATATGTGGATGTTCTGAATGAAAAATCACTATTTGGTAATGACTTACCACTAGTCAGGTTAACGAACGTTTATTCAGTTCCTTGACTAGTTGCGTTACCCCGCTAATACTTTTTCAAGCCTATAAAATGTGAGTGAATATTTGAAATTGTTGCAAGGGCAAAACCTTTCTGAAATGTGGATCACAAGCTGCCATTAATGTGTTTGTGTCCCCACAGGCATAGGCAGATTGCTCACTAATGGAACATATGAAGCAGCTTTTCCACCACATGAGGTAAAAGTGTTTTGTTTTTCTCATTTGTAATTGTATTTGAGCTGTTTAGAATCTAAGCTATTAGTGTTGTAAAAAGGAAGAAAAATCTTCAAAAACATTTCTGGAATGCATTTCTGTGTTATCCCCATCATATATGTGTGGCAACAAAAGGCTGGGCTTTAAGGTTTACATGGCGCACATATTCGTCACTGGGTGGCCAATATTTATGTCCGTGCTCAGAGACCAAGCTGTGAAAGACAGATCTCGATCTCCACTAAACATTGGTAGCTGGAGAGACCGACTCCCGATCATGTGACAGCCAGTCGCAGTGGTTAAGTGGCCGGCCAATCTTTTCTGTTCTGGCATTCAGAAGTTTTTAAAGGGATACCAAGGTGGGCAGGAATAAGGTTAAAGATAGTGGCAACAGGGACTATAGTCTGGGCCACACCAGTCCAAAAGGGGCAATACTGAGACTGAGCAGCCACAGCTCCTTCAGTGAGAGTTTGATCTGCTTATATTTTTCCTTCCTTGGTTACTCATTTCTCCTGTCATCAATATACTAATACAAATGTAAAATACAACCTTGCCATTTTCATTACATACCTTATTTTAGACGCAGTGAAATCTTTACTGGGTCTCTGTGCTTCTCTGTCCAATACAGGCAGATTGTGGCTGGTAGGAGAGGCAGCAGGATGGTGTACATAAGTTCCTGAAAACATTCCAACACCTAGCCTTAGTACTCCTTTCTAGAGCCCTCAACCCCAATTCAAGCAGTGCACTGGCCCCTGGGAGGAATTATGCAAAGATCAAAACTTCTTGATGGGTGGATGTCAGTCTAGAAGAGTGGGTGTTCCTAGGCAGGCTGCATTTGCATGCAGAGTTCCCTATGTAACACCTACATGTGACGTTGAACCTCCATTACTGCAAGAACGTAAATCCAATAAATGAAGGTGGAGGGCCAGGGAGGAAAGCGCTAGATAACGCTGGATGTCCTCCAGCCAGGAAATTAAGTTGGATTTATCTAACTTGCTTCTATAGCACACTGTGAGAAACTCAAAGATATTTGCATAACTCCTTCCTGGATTAGGGATGCCATCCCATTTGCCGAGTACCATTTTTGAGGGGTGGGCCCCCCTGAATATGGCTCCTCATAAACTGCACTACTAAAATTTACTAATATATCTATACAGTATTTGATAAAAGTGAGTACACCCCTCACATTTTTGTAAATATTTCATAATATCTTTTCATGTGACAACACTGAAGAAATGACACTTTGCTACAATGTAAAGTAGTGAGTGTACAGCTTGTAAAACAGTGTAAATTTTCTGTCCCCTCAAAATAACTCAACACACAGCCCTTAATGTCTAAACTGCTGACAACAAAAGTGTGTACACCCCTAAGTGAAAATGTCCAAATTGGGCCCAAAGTGTCAATATTTTGTGTGGCCACCATTATTTTCCAGCACTGCCTTAACCCTCTTGGGCATGGAGATCACCAGAGCTTCACAGATTGCCACTGCAGTCCTCTTCCACTCCTCCATGACGACATCACAGAGCTGGAGGATGTTAGAGACCTTGTGCTCCTCCACCTTCCGTTTGAGGATGTCCCACAGATGCTCCATAGGGTTTAGGTCTGGAGACAAGCTTGGCCAGTCCATCACCTTTACCCTCAGCTTTGTTAGCAAGGCAGTGGTCGTCTTGGAGGTGTTTTGGGTCCTTATCATGTTGGAATACTGCCCTGCAGCCCAGTCTCTGAAGGGAGGGGATCATGTTCTGCTTCAGTATGTCACAGTACATGTTGGCATTCATGGTTCCCTCAATGAACTGTAGCTCCCCAGTGCCAGCAGCACTCATGCAGCCCCAGACCATGACACTCCCACCACCATGCTTGACTGTAGGCAAGACACACTTGTCTTTGTTCTCCTCACCCGGTTGCCACCACACACGCTTGACACCATCCGTTTATGTTGGTCCCATCAGACCACAGGACCTGGTTCCAGTAATCCATGTCCTTAGTCTGCTTTCCTTCAGCAAACTGTTTGCGGGCTTTCTTGTGCATCATCTTTAGAAGAGGCTTCCTTCTGGGACGACAGCCATGCAGACCAATTTGGTGCAGTGTGCGGCGTAGGGTCTGAGCACTGACAGGCTGACCCCCCCCCCCCCCCCTTCAACCTCTGCAGCAATGCTGGCAGTACTCATATGTCTATTTCCCAAAGACAACTTCTGAATATGATGCTGAGCACGTGCACTCAACTCCTTTGGTCGACCATGGCGAGACCTGTTCTGAGTGGAACCTGTCCTGTTAAACCGCTGTATGGTCTTGGCCACTGTGCTGCAGCTCAGTTTCAGGGTCTTGGCAATCTTCTTATAGCCTAGGCCATCTTTATGTAGAGCAACAATTCTTTTTTTTCAGATCCTCAAAGACTAACTAAACTAACGAGTCACATGACACTGGGGAGGGAAAATGGCTAATTGGCCCCAATTTGGACATTTTCACTTGGGGGTGTACTCACTTTTGTTGCCAGCGGTTTAGACATTAATGGCTGTGTGTTGAGTTATTTTGAGGGGACAGCAAATTTACACTGTTATACAAGCTGTACACTCACTACTTTACATGGTAGCAAAGTGTCATTTCTTTAGTGTTGTCACATGAAAATATATAATAAAATATTTACAAAAATGTGAGGGGCGTACTCACTTTTGTGAGATACTGTATATATACAAACTGAACTTTTACTTTCTCCATCAGTTCATCCCTCACAGTTAATACCTTTTGTATCACTTTCCTCTTCCAACTAAATTGGAAGCTCTCACGAATAGGGCCGTTCTAACTCTCACAATTATGACCTGTGCATTAAACACTCCTGACCTCTTCATCCTGTTCTTTCTACACTTCTGACTTCTGCACTTTGTACATCACACACTCCTGACCTCTTCATCCTGTGCGTTACACACTCCTGACCTCTTCATCCTGTGCGTTACACACTCCTGACCTCTTCATCTTGTGTGTTACACACTCCTGACCTCTGCACTTTGTACGTTACACACTCCTGACTTCTTCATCCTGTGCATTACACACTCTTGACCTCTGCATCCTGTGCATTACACACTCCTGGCCTCTGCATCCTGTGCATTACACAATTCTGACCTCTACATCCTGTGCATTACACACTCCTGAACTCTTCATCCTGTTCTTTCTACACTCCTGACTTCTGCACTTTGTACATCACACACTCCTGAACTCTTCATCCTGTGCGTTACACACTCCTGACCTCTTCATCTTGTGTGTTACACACTCCTGACCTCTGCACTTTGTACTTTACACACTCCTGACTTCTTCATCCTGTGCATTACACACTCCTGGCCTCTGCATTCTGTGCATTACACAATTCTGACCTCTACATCCTGTGCATTACACACTCCTGAACTCTTCATCCTGTTCTTTCTACACTCCTGACTTCTGCACTTTGTACATCACACACTCCTGAACTCTTCATCCTGTGCATTACACGCTCTTCACCTCTTCATCCTGTGTGTTACACACTCCTGATCTCTGCACTTTGTGCATTACCCTGCACTCAATATATTACATACTTCTGACTCCTGCATTCAATATGTTGCACACTCTTGACCCATAACAGAGTAGTTTTATTTTTTATTAACTCATACTCCTTTCAGCCCCTCCCACTGTTTATTGCAATCTGTCCAGATCCATAATGCGCTGTGGTGCGCTACGTACTATGTTTCTAGTAAACAGTATTGGCAGAGCATGTTAAATAGGGATACGTGATTTGTGGATGTTGCTACAAATAGGGGTGTCAGGTGCTAGGTGTGGAAACTGGGCACAATCAGTACAGTAGTTGTCCTCAGATTGCGTTCCGAAAGTCTGGTAACCTTACCCTAGAACCACTGCTTGCAACAGGGCTGAGAGGAGAACTGGGTGCTGTGAGAAGCTATGTACAGCACCCTGTACCAATGGGCCAGCCATGAACTGCGTGCATTGCACAGAGAACAACAGAGGCCCAGTGAATATGTCACTGAGTCTAAAATAGGATATGTAATAAAAATGGAAATGTTGTATTTAAAATGTAAATTTGCATGTTGAAAAACAGAGAGTTTAATTGAAAAACTTAAGTTGCATGTTGAAGAAAGACGAGAGGGAGGAATCAGGGAAGCAAATTAAACTTCTGCTTTAAGAAAACACATTTAAAGTTGGAATTATCGCAAAAAAACAACTATTATCTTTAATTTTGCCCAGAAAGTTCATTCTTTCCTGGAGCCCTGGGTTAAAGTGCATGTTTAGCCCAAACTTTTTTTTTAATTTAGTTTATTTTATTTTGATAAAGTAAGGAAGGGACCCCTGAAAAGTCTTTACTGTTTTCTGTGTTCCCAAGGGGGAGATTCAATCCTCTGTTAATCATTTTTTGTTTTACATTTTCTAGGGAAGTCATAAAAGCAGACATCCAATCAAAACGCATGGTGCACAGAACCACAGGCATTTACTCTATGAGCGCTGGGCTCGCTGGGGGATGTGGTACAAGTATCAGCCTTTGGACTTAATCAGGTCTGTTTATTAAAGTACATAAATATCTATTATTAAAATGTATTCATAACCCAAACTTTTTTTTTAGTTTTGAAAAGAGCGGGGAAAGATTAGACTTTCTGTCTGGTAAAAAGGTTGTCACCAGGACAGGAAGTGAGGGAAAGCAGTAGCTGCATGGACACAGGAAGTAAAGGAAAGCAGTAGCTGCATGAATACAGGAAGCGAGGGGAAGCAGTAGCTGCATTTACAGAGGAAGTGAAGGAAGAAAAGCAGTAGCTGCAAAGAGGAAGCGAGGGGAAACAGTAGCTGCATTTACAGAGGAAGTGAAGGAAGAAAAGCAGTAGCTGCACAGAGGAAGTGAGGGAAAGCAGTAGCTGCATGGACAGAGGAAGAGAGGGAAAGCAGTAGCTGCATGGAGACAGGAAAATAAGGAAAGCAGTAGCTGCACAGACACAGGGAGTGAGGGAAAGCAGTAGCTGCACGGACAGAAAAAGTGAGGGAAAGCAGTAGCTGCACAGAGACAGGAAGAGAGGGAAAGCAGTAGCTGCACGGACAGAGAAAGTGAGGGAAAGCAGTAGCTGCACAGAGACAGGAAGAGAGGGAAAGCAGTAGTTGTATGGACACAGGAAGCAAAGGAAAGCAATAACTGCAAGGAGGGAGGAAGTGAGAGTAAGCAGTAGCTGCACAGAGACATAAAGTGTGGGAAAGCAGAAGCTGCACGGTGACAGGAAGTGAAGCAAAGCAATAGCTGCACTGACAGAGGAAGCGAGAGAAAGCAGTAGCTGCACAGAGACAGGAAGTGAGGAAAAGGAGTAGCTGCACGGAGACAGGAAGGGAGGGAAAGCAGTAGTTCCACAGACACAGGGAAGTGAGGGAAAGCAGTAGCTGAATGAACAGAGGAAGTGAGGGAAAGCAATAGATGCATGGAGACAGGAAGTGAGCAAAAGCAGTAGCTGCACAGACACAGGAAGTGAAGGAAAGAAGTAGTTGCATAAACAGAGGAAGTGAGGGAAAGCAGTAGCTCCATGGACACAGGAAGTGAGGAAAAGCAGTAGTTGCACAGAGACAAAATGTGAGGGAAAGCAGTAGCTGTGCAGACACAGGGAGTGAGGGAAAGCAGTAGCTGTGCAGACACAGGGAGTGAGGGAAAGCAGTAGCTGCATGAACAGCAGGGATTCTTGTTAATAGGTTCTGGCAGGAAGCCCCTTTGAAAGCAATGGGAGCCTAACAGCGCCTGCAGCTATTTCCATGTAATGGCTCATGCAGGGTTTACCTGCCAATGATCGGCTTTGGACGCAGACAATCCACAGGTAATCACTGCATGACCATGAACAGCTGCGGATGTTGTCATGCTGCCATTGCTTTCAATAGGACTTCTCACCCGCACCTGTTTACATGGATCCCCACAGAGGTAAATGCAAACCGCCCCATTCGCAGGTGTGATTGAGCCCTAAGGCTGGCCATGCATGGAGCGAATTTCTTTCCTGCAACCACAGGAAATGTGCTTGATTCCCCCATCACCAACACAGTCACTGTTGATGAGGGAATCCCTCCTGCTATAGCAGCTGCTAGTGAATAATCGCAAGAGAATCCAGCAGGCTGGTTGTACCCAGACTGTCCATTAATGGTACGTATCTACGTATCCTTAGGCTATTAGTTGTATGAATCAGATTTTAGCTTCGTAGTAAGGTAAAACTCTTGTTCTAAGTTGCTTTGTTCTATTACACATCACTACAATTGCACCATGTATAACAGCTTACTTTGCTCTGAAAGGCAATGCACCCAACTGATATTTGAGTTAGATTGGGCTAGTTTAGTTTAGTAAATCCAACTTTTTGGTGACACAATCAGTGATAAATCAGCTTTGCCATCTCAACAGAAAGTCTTATGCCCCGTACACACGATCAGACGTTGATCGGACATTTCGACAACAAAATCCATGGCTTTTTCCGACGGATGTTGGCTCAAACTTGTTTTGCATACACACGGTCGCACAAAGTTGTCAGAAGATCCGATCGTTCTGAACGCGGTGGCGTAAAACACGTACATCGGGACTATAAACGGGGCAGTAGCCAATAGCTTTTGTCTCTTAATTTATTCTGAGCATGCATGGCACTTTGTGAGTCGGAATTGTCCACACACGGTCGGAATTTACGCAAACAGATTTTGTTGTCGGAAAATTTTATAGCCTGCTCTTTGTGTGACGGAAATTCCGATGGAAAAAGTCCGATGGAGCCCACACACGGTCCGAATTTCTGACAACAAGCTCCGATCGCACATATTCCGTCGGAAAGTCCGACCGTGTGTACAGGGCATAACTCTTCCTGCTACGGTATACCAAAAATCACTGTATTCTCCCTAATGTAGAAGACTACTTTATCACCCTATCATAAAAAAGAGTTTAAGCAGCCATGACTTAATATTAGGTTCATATAAGATTTCAGAACTCTCAATGTCTCCAGTGTCTCTGACCCTTGTAATGTGATCAGTGTGATTTATTGCACAGGAGATACTTCGGTGAGAAGATTGGATTGTACTTTGCATGGCTGGGCTGGTACACAGGGATGCTGATCCCTGCCGCACTTGTCGGGCTGTTTGTCTTCCTTTATGGATTATTTACCATGGACTCCAGCCAAGTAAGGTAAGGCCTGCCAGCACTTCCCACTGCAAGCTTAAAGCTATTCTGCGGGATGCTCTGCCATGAGAAATCGGAGTACAGAATAGAGTACAATGTCATGACTATGGTATTAAATATGGCTTGTTACCTGCTATACCAATAACCTCACCCTTCCATCTAATGACCACACCACGCAGAATTGGATTAAATTGGCCATAGCAGCCATTTTATTAACCAAAATATAAATATAAAATAATTAACATATCAATAACATATCAAAACATAACATCCAGTTTATTAAAGAAAGGAGCCCAAGGTCCCAATAGCCATTAAACCAAAACCGTACCTGCTAGTCACTTCTAAGGCCTCCAGTCCCAAAAACCACCGACTCAGAGACAACTCGCAGTTACCTATACACCAACTGGGAGCCGTACCTCAGACGAGTCCCTACAGCATACCTTTTTGTGCCCATATGACCTAAAAGGACCTTGCACTCCGCCGATTACCACAACCGGCTCCCCCGGACACTCAAGTCCACAAAACACAAAATACCCACCAAATGTAGGGCGGGAATGTGTGCAGTTTTTCCACACTCTTCTTCCTTTAGACTGGAAACCACCCCCTTGTTCCGTCCCCTAATCACTTCACCTCAAAGCTCCACCCAGCCCCCATACAACTTTGAACAGCCCTAGGTAATACCCCTGAAACGCCCCTTGCTATTAACTCCCTGTGTCCCAAGCCCCTTTAATCCCTGTGATGCCGACCCTCCGTTTATTGCCTTGGGGTTCTACTCCGAGCCTCTCTATAATGGCTAAGAGACCAGGAAAGGATGGAAACAGAAATATCAGGATATTTATGGCTTAAGACATGTTAATAATGAAGTATCAATACTACTTTTTGTGTACATGGAATAGTAAATTCCATGTACACAAAAATAAGTACTGTATGTACTTGCTTTTCTTTACCATTACCCTTACTTCGGAGCAGCTTTTCTCAACCTTTTTAACACTAAAGAACCCCTGGAATGACTTTCAAGTCTCAGAGAACCTCTGCCAGTAATGTATATTTTTGTACTATTGTACTATACTTACAGCTCACGGTACATAATGTAAGTGTGATGGTCACTGGGAAGACTGCTACATTTGTGGTCATTGGGAAGAATTCCTCCTTACAACAGACACACAGAACGCCCCCTGAAAATGTAATTTCCTACTTGTGTGATTGCTTCACTGAGTTTCCCAGTCTGCACTAAGATACAAATCAGATTTTTGGCATCCCCTGCAACAAAAATGTCATTTTTGGTGAGCTAGTCCCAAACAGAAATAATTTCTAAAGGGATGCAGACCTTGCCAATTTCCTCATTAGAGCCCTGTAGGTGCAGCAGCCAATTGATTCATTTAAAACCCCTCCCATACAGCCCATGGACACAGACAAACAAACATATTCCTTCAGAATAACAAAAGGTAGGGAATCTGCAGCAAGGTTTGTTAAAATTCTTGCAATGTACCTTGATCACCCAGAGGGGGAATGTTTTTTCCCCAACAAAAGTGCAGTTACTCTTTAAGCATGCAAATCTATTGGACTAATATATATCTGTCAATGAACTGCTACAGTCCAGATGAGGTCCTGTAGGCCAACTTGAATGGATTTTGTGTTTTTTACTATCATGGTTATCGCTCTTACAAGAAAAGCATTTCTCTTTGTAATAGGAACTATTATGGAATGTGGAAAATCTACATAGTTACAGGAAGTTACAAACAATGGCTGTTTGGGTTTTATTATAGCTGATATCATCTTTGTTTGCTCTTGCATTTATATTAGGTGCCTCATATGGGCGGACATGGACTAAACATACATGAAGGCATATTAGTGCTAATATGAGAGCCAATATACAAATTTCCAGTTTGAATTTAGAATCATTTAGGAAAATTTGGTCGGTTAGCTTCAGTGGACACAGGAATATTCCTTAAAGTATTTAAACTACAGTAAAACCTTGGATTGCGAGCATAATTCGTTCCAGAAACATGCTTGTAATCCAAAGCACTTGTATATTAAAGCAAATTTCCCCATAAGAAATAATGGAAACTCAAATGATTTGTTCCACAACCATTTATTCAGAAGTCCTTCAGTTTATAGTCCATATATAAAGATTATAGCAATGAATGAATGAATGAGTGACTTGTATAGCGCTACCTATGCGAACTGAATCGCCTCAGGGCACTTTTTGCTGCCGGTGTCCATCTGCAGTATAGCGCGGTCCTTGCCCCATGGGGTCCTGACACGCTTACAAACACATACACATACAACATACACATATTTGGCCAATTTTTCGATAGGATCTAATTAACCTACCAGCATGTCTTTGGAGTGTGGGAGGAAACCGGAGTACCCGGAGGAAAACCGCGCAGGCACAGGGAGAACATGCAAACTCCAGGCAGATGGTGTCGTGATCGGGATTTGAACCAGCGACCCTATTGCTGCTAGGTGAATGTGCATCCAAAATGTCCATCCACAAATGGAAGCCTCCACAAGGTGATTAGAAACAAAATCCATCAGGAGGAGCTACAGAGTATAAAAGAAAAGAGAGGCACCTCTAAGTGTAGCAATATGGTTACATTTAATGAAGGTACAGTATTTAGCAACTCACATGATTGATGATTTAAAGAGGTACATCTAAGTATGCAGGCATCCAGGGTAAAGCTGTCCACATAGACCATCATTTGCACCACCAGCTCTCACCGCTGTCAGTCTGCAATCGTGACCGGAAAGACTACCCTGCAGTAGAGCGATCTGAAAGCGAGGTTTGAACCACTCGTGGAGCGCAGAGTGAAAGGGATGAGGTTGATGGCGGTGAGGAGGATGGTCTATGTGGACAGCTTTACCCCGGATTGCCTGCATACTTAGATGTGCCTCTTTTAATCATCAACCATGTGAGTTGCTAAATGTTGTACCTTCATTAAATGTAACCATATTGCTACACTTAGAGGATCCTCTCTTCTCTTTTATACTCAGTTGTGTCGTGACGATACTTGTATATCAAGTCAAAATTTATTAAAACACTTTGCTTGTCTTGCAAAACGCTCTCAAACCAAGTTATTCTCAAACCAGGGTTCAACTGTAATTGGTAGATCTGTGAATATGATAATTTTGTGTTTTTTGATCAAGTAGTCTTTTGATGTGATATTGTTGCATTAAAATTGCATTAAAATTTTTGTAGAAGAATTCTAGGTATGGGTATTGTTACATTCATCCAGCTTGGACTGATGTAACTATGCATATACCATACCTGGCCGACCCCAGAAATCACTGTAGTAGGCACCACTATTATAGTGATCTCCACTGGCTATGAGGTCCCATTCTGAGATATCTTTGTATTTTGTTAATGATTGCAAAGCATCTCTGATCAGATGAGGAGGAGAGGTGGGTCAGTGACATCATTACCTCCACCTCATCCAATCTGAGAATCCTTTGCTTTCATTAAGAAAATGCAAAGCATTCTCTAAATGACATCTGTACTGAGAAGCCAACCTGTGTTCTGTAGGCAGCAGGGCAGTCGCTTGGCATGGAACCCAGAAGTAAGTGGAGATTAATGGAGTATTGGTGCCTACTACAGTGGTTTCCAGCTTCTAGATGGATTGGTCAGGTAAGGTATATGCATAGTTACATTGGTCCAAGGTGGACCAATGTAACTATGTAAAAATATACCAAGTCTGGAATTCTTCTTTAATGATTTTATTATGGGGCCCCATTACACAGTGTGGTGGCCCTGATATCTAATGTACGCATATACATGAGTTAAAAACCTAATGGAAAACACATGGCAGGTGATCTGGTCCCAGGCAGCCAAAAGCTCACTCTGTACTTTGTACAAGGAGAACGCATATAAAATTCTCTATTTCTGGTACATGACGCCTGACGTACTCCGAGCCATATACCCCTCCAGTTCGGACAGATGTTGGCGATGTTGCAAAGATAGAGGGACCCTATTCCATATTTATTGGTTATGCCCTAAAATTGCCCCGTTCTGGACGGAAGTTCAATCGCTACTGACTCGCTTGTTGGGGGTACAGGTGCCCTGGTCCCCGAAACTATTTCTCCTTGGGGTGTCCGGGTTGAATATATCCCGCCACTCTAGGAAACTGATGGGCCATATAATCACGGCGGCAAGGTGCTTGGTCGCACTGCGTTGGAAAAAACAGACCCCTCCCACTCAAACAGATCTATACACCAGAATAAAGGACATAGAGCTCATGGAAAAAATGACAGCCCGCTTACAAGATAGACTGGAAACACATGACAAAGTCTGGGAAGATTGGCATAGACAGGAGGACCCACCCTAGACTGGCGACAGAACCTCCCTCCCCCCCTCCTCCCTCCCCCCCCTTCTTTTACCCTATATTCTCTTCTCTTTTTCTTTCTCTCTCTACTATCTCTTTCCTTATTTTTGGACTATGTCCAGTATAAAATAGATATCTGTTGGTTGACGAATTTTCCAGATAAAGAATGTACTTCATTTTTATTTTATCTAGCTGAAAATATCCCATTGTTTATCGAATGTCAGGCTGAACGTCTACCAATGATGCTCTGTATCGAGCAAACTACAACTCTTTTGTACTTTTATATATCTGGGACCAATAAAAATTGTTATTTGAAAAAAAAACAAAACCTAATGAATCCTCTCTAATATGAACATATGCAGTTAGCTGCAGAGGGAACGTTAATATTTGTTTGCCATTGGTGCTAATGACGTAGCCAGTGTCCTGACATAACCTGGATACCTGATTTTGGCATTTAGGCCTCTTGCGCAATGCATATGGGTGTATACATTTATGCCCCAGATATGCTGGATTTTTTTCTGCCAGAACATAGCAAAATAAAAAGGCTGCTAAAATTGTGTCTAGGTACATGCATTTACGCTCATATGGCATTGAGCATAAATGCATTCTACAGGCCAGAATATTAATTTATTCTGTCCATTGGAATACATTTGTGTGCATGTACACATGTAAACCATGCTCATAAGTGCTGCACTTTTATTTTTTTATGCCTCTAAGTGTTGCTTTTAAAATACTGATCTAAACACCTGTGGTGCACGGCCACATAAGCTAACATAGAATTGTTTTTAGAGGCGTAAAAAAAAAAAAAAAGCCAGACACCTCTAACGGCGACATGTTTTCTGCCCCATGTGTATGAGACCTTACATGCATGAGCTCATAATTAACTCATAGTCAGTAAAAATCATTTTACTTTGAGAAATTAACTGCTTATGTATTTGTGTTTCTCTGTAAGTAAAGAGATCTGCGAGGCAAATGAGACCATCATGTGTCCTATGTGTGAGAAGAACTGCACCCTACAGAGACTGAATGAGAGCTGCATTTATGCCAAGGTACGATCTGTCCCCTTATGATTATACTTTTTTTTTTTTTTTTTTAACCACGGTGGGGTGCAAAAGTTAAATACCTAGGTGTACCAAAAAAGTGCATATGAAAAAAACACACACACAAAAGTGCACTTAAGGGTATTTCTCTAGTCCACCTCCTGAAGAAGTAGGACTGTACCCTGACCCCATGGGGTGCTTCTGATAGGTGCAAGGCTCAACATGGTTCACCTAGCCAAATGGCTTGGCGGATCCCTCTCCTCATGGTCAACTGAAGCCAACCACTGAGTACTAGGTGAGAAGCTGTCTTGAAGAGGGACCCCCCCCCCCCCCAGTTCAGGGGAGGTAGGAATGTGGCCACACATTCTCACCCTAGAGTTCAGGGTAGGCCTGAGGACCCACACCCTCCATCCAAGTGAGAAAAAGAAACAGACAAAAGCACAAAATGATAAAAAAATGAGGGAAAAATACATTAAATAAATAGTGCCAGTGCATGTGCATTGGCTAGGCCTGGCAATCTGATAGCAAGAGTTGCTCCAGATATAGCCAAAAGTCCTAGCCCAAAAAGGCGCTGTGCAGAAAAAGCATGATGTGGCCTTGTGCTCATTCTCAGGGCATGTTTTACAGGCCCATGTGATACTAAGAGCACCCCTGAGGTGACCAACTCCCAGCTCCCAGGGGGCACTGACACCATGGGCTCTCTGCCTTCCCCCCCTCATGCACAACCCATTCAAATCAGGAGGCACTAGGCCCCTCCAGTCTTCTTGGGGGAATTACTCCCATGCCATGGTTTCTGTTCCAGCTGTTCCAACCTTCAGAGCTTCTATCATACCAGCAGAGATACTGTACAGCCAAAAGGCTATAATAGCGGCTTGGCACTCCCACTGGGCATTGATATGAACAGATACTAAATGTGACAAACATCTGTTATGACATGTCCACTTGTATTATTGTATTATAATTTAGCCTAAAAAAGCAGCAATATGGGAGAAAGATTACACAATTTTCACCCACCATTTTGTATAGCCATGTCTGCATGATATCATTAATGAGTAGGAAGTGCTTGAATGTCTTGTTGGAACAAGAACGTAAAAATACAGTTTTACTGAATGTACAGAAAGATTTTTAAACACAGAACAATGGAGAGGAGAAAGGTTTGCAGTTTGGCTCAAACACCATTGGCTGGTCATGGTTTCACTTATTTGAATGATGGGAATTTACATGGGGTGAGGTGAAGTAACCTGGGTGATAATTAAAAATGTTAAAAGAAAATATAACAAGAAATTTGTTTCCCTTGGCTTTTTTCAAGTTAAAGTCCTGTTCCTGCTCGCAATTTTGTGTGGGCGATTTTCACGCAATTTCACGTGTCACACAAAAGGCAGCCCATTCTCTTCAATGGGCTGCCCTATGCGCATTTGTTGCCAAAAATAAGCTCCTACTCCTTATTGGGGACAAGCTTCACACAATTTTTAAAGGAGTGTTTTGTCGCGATTCTGTTGCACGATAATCACGGCAAAATCGTACCACGTTTGGGGTGCCATTTAAAACTAATGGCACCCGAACGCGTATCGCAAATTTTGCAGGGATTGCCACATGATTTGGAATTGACAATTCCAAATCGCCATGTGTGAATGGGGCCTTATGGTGAAGCGGTAGGGAGCTTCCATGCTATGTTATACTGTCATTGTTATTTGTCTTTGCTGACATTTCGGTAATAAGTCTCAATAAGTCTCAGTAAGGTAACAATTTTCTTATTTGTTTCCTCGGATGACAACGTTTAGGAATCCCTGATCTAACTGATTCATATTTGCATACAGTTATCACCTATAACATCCAGAACAATGATGGTACAGCTGGATAAATCCCGTTGAAGCTGTTCTAGTGAGCCCATTAGCTGCAGCGTAGGCGTCTGATTACAGCACCTTTCCCATCTCCCATCCCTCGTTACAAATTTATGATTATTAAATCTTGAAAGCTATTAAATGGATAATTAAGAATTGTGTTTTGTTAATAGACTTGCTAAAATCATTTACCTAGCCCTGGAAAGCAGGAAGCAACTGAGGAATTGTAAAAAAATGTTTAAAACAAGTAAATATGATATATTTTCCTATCTAAACTCTAATGCTGCATACACACGGTCGGAATTTCCTACAACAAATGTTCCATGGGAGCTTATTGTTGGAAATTCCGACCGTGTGTAGGCTGGATCTCAAATTTTCCGACAACAAAATCTGTTGTCGGAAATTCCGAGCGTGTGTACACAATTCCGATGCACAAAATTCCACGCATGCTCGGAATCAAGCAGAAGAGCCGCACTGGCTATTGAACTTCATTTTTCTCAGCTAGTCGTTCTTCTTGTACGTCACCGCATTTTTGACGTTCGGATTTTCCGACATCATTTGTGTGACCGTGTGTATGCAAGACAAGTTTGAGCCAACATCCGTCGGAAAAAAATCCACGGTTTTGTTGTTGGAATGTCCGATTGTGTGTGCGCGGCATAAGGCTAGCAGCATAAGGATTAAAAATAGTCAGTGTTGATTAAGAGGGCGAAGTTCCACTTCCTCTGCAATGTGTAGATTAACCTTTTGTAATAAAGAAAAATAGAACCATCAAGATCTTCTTGTTTTGCCATACACCCAGCTGTCATTTGTTGTATACCACTTCATGATTTCTCGCCCTACCCGATTATGTGAAAGAGTATGATTCTATGTATTTGATGCATGCTCTGCATACCTCAGTTAAAAGAGAAGTTTGGGAATTAAAAAAAAACAAAGAGTTATACTCACCTAGGTGAATGCAGCATTGATCTATGCTGCATCTGTCCACCACCGCCTCTAAGACCAAGAATTGAGCTATCAAACATCACTGATTGCTCTGTTCTCAGTCTTCAGTCTACAAAGAGCCATTGCCTGTCAGTTAATGTGAACAATCTTTGAAGAAAACCTGTTATGCCGCGTACACACGACCGGACTTTCCGTCAGAGTAGACTCTGACGATCTTTCCGATGGAGTTCTGCTGAAACGGACTTGCCAACACAACGTCCGTTTGTTTAGAACGCAATGGCGTACGATGGGACTAGAAAAAGGAAGTTCAATAGCCAGTAGCCAATAGCTGCCCTTGCGTCGTTTTTGGTCCGTCAGACTAGCATACAGAGGAACGGTTTTCCCGATAGGAATTGAGTCTGTCGGAAAGATTTGAAACATGTTCTATTTCTAGGTCCGTCAGAATTTTAGAAAGAAAAAGTCAGATGAAGCCCACACAGCCCATCGGAATGTCCGACGGAATGATTCCGTCTGACCTTTTCTGCCGGAAAGTCCGGTCGTGTGTACACGGCATTAGAGTCCGCAAAAGACTTGAGACTGGGGTGGAGGTTCACCTTCCAGCAGGACAATGACCCTAAACAAACAGCCAGAGCTACAATGGAATGGTTTAGCTCAAAGCATATTCATGTTTTAGAATGGCCGAGTCAAAGTCCAGAATCTGTGGCAAGACTTGAAAATTGCTGTTCACAGACGCTCTCCACCCAATCTGACAGAGCTTGAGCTATTTTACAAAAAAGAATGGGCAAAAATGTCACTCTCTAGATGTGCAAAGCTGGTAGAGACATCCCCAAAAAGACTTTCAGCTGTAATTGCAGCGAAAGGTGGTTCTACAAAGTATTGTCTCAGGGGGGCTGAATACAAATGTACGCCACACTTTTCACATATTTATTTGTTTAAAAATGTTGAAAACCATTCATCATTTTCCTTCCACTTCACAATTATGTGCCACTTTGTGTTGGTCTATCACATAAAATCCCAATAAAAATGCATTTAGGTTTTTGGTTGTAACATGACAAAATGTGGAAAATTTCAAGTGGTGTGAATACTTTTTCAAGGCACAGTATTTGTTAATTTTATGGGAATGACGAGACGATCATAATGAAAATTCATTTACATAGAACCCTCTGTGTCCTGTTGTTGGAGGGTGAAATAATGGCTTTTACTTTGGTAATGAGTTGTATAGGAACATTTTAAAGTGGAACTTCACTCACCCAATCAAAATTGATTATTTTTAATCCTCATGATGCTAGCATTAGTAAATAGATAGGAAGGTATATTATATTTACTTGTTTTAAACTTTTTTTTTTTACATTTCTTCAGTTACTTCCTGGTTTCCTGCCTAGGCAAATTATGTCATACATTCCAGGAGTCTTCAGCAGGGGAGGAGAGGAGGAGGGGTTTTCTCAGCTAAGCACACTCTCCTGTATGCATACTTGAGCTAAGGGCTTACTCAAGATGGCCACGACCAGAAATCCTATGGGATGTTTTTCAAAAAGATTTCTCACCAAAATAAAACATAGAGACATGGATGGATGTGGGAGTTTGCTTTGAATAATAAATATTAATTATACATTGTTTTTGGTTTGTGGTGTGCAGATGCAGTGAAAATCTGCTTTAATTGGGACTTTGGGCAAAATAAAAAAAAATAAAAAATTTTTGCTTATGTAAGGTCCCCCGTTAAATAGGTTTATATACAAAAACCTGTAACTAAAGTTTTGGCAGGACCCATGACAACTCCACCAACTCCTAGAAATTACCAGGAACATATCAAATGGAGAGTTAAAGTAGAACTATAGGCAAAACTTTTTTATTTTTTATTTTATTTTGTAAGGAGTAAGGGAGGGTTATAATCCCTGTACGTTTTGTTTTTTTGCCCACTTTGTCCCAATGGGGAGATTTCCCTTCACTTCCTGTCCCATAGCCAAAAAAGTGAGAGGAAACCCATGCAAATTCAGGGAATCTCTTGGGGACTCCCAGGTCACCAGAACTAGTGTCCTCCAAGATTTCACCTCTACTACTTTTCTGGGGACAACCCAAAATGTGGGATTTTCTTTTACTTTCACGTTTGGTGATAATGGTAGACAGGGCAATTAGAGAAGGTGAATCTCCTTAATGGGGGAACAGGCAGCAATAAAAACCTGACAGGTGTGCTAATCCCTCTCCACTTTATGCAAAACTAAAAAAAATGTCTTTAGTTATACTTTAAAGGTGGAAACCACATTACTAAAATGTGTAATGCCGCGTACACACGGTCGTACTTTTCGTCTACAAAAGTCGGACAGCCTGTCCGACAGACTTCCGGCAGACTTTCGGTGGACTTGCGGCGGACTTGCGGCCTACTTTCTAACGAACGGACTTGCCTACACACGACCACACAAAAGTCTAACGGATTCGTACGTGATGACGTACACCGGACTAAAATAAGGAAGTTCATAGCCAGTAGCCAATAGGTGCCCTAGCGTGGCTTTTTGTCCGTCGGACTAGCACACAGACGAGCGGATTTCGGGGTCCGTCGTAGTTACGAAGTAAAGTTTTAAAACATGTTTCAAATCTAAAGTACGTCGGATTTGAGGCTAAAAAAGTCAGTTGAAAGTCCGGAGAAGCCCACACACGATCGGATTACCAGCCAGCTTTAGTCCATCAGCGTCTGTTGGACTTTTGTAGACGAAAAGTAGGACCGTGTGTACGCGGCATTAGGGTTGACCTTAGAGTACCTGTTACAAAATACACAAAAAGATAATCCTTTGGGGTTTAAATGTCAGCACAAAAAAATCCAACAACCGCCACAACACAACATCACATACATATTTGAAGATTTTATTAATACATGAACATGCAAAATTCACCATAAATATTTAAAATCCAAGGTCATAAATCTGTATTGTTCCATAGATATCTTTTATCATTGGATATGGTATGGTATATAACAAGCGTTACTCGAATGGTAGGTGATAATTGGGTAGACATTGGAAATGCGTAGGCATTTAACATGTCATCCACCATCTGTGTAACACTAGTAATATACTGTAAATCCATAACTCATAGAAAAAAGACGGCTATGAAACATTATAGATTAATTATTTATGCTGGATTTTAAATATATAAGTTGACTTGCATGTACCGTATTTGACCTTTTGGATCTTTTCATGTATTATTAAAATATACAAATACGTACAGTATCTAACAAAGGTAAGTACACCCCTCACATTTTTGTAAATTTCTCATTATATCTTTTTATGTGACAACACTGAAGAAATGACACTTTGCTACAATGTAAGTAGTGAGTGTACAGCTTGTATAACAGTGTACATTTGCTGTCCCCTTAAAATAACTCAACACACAGCCATTAATGTCTAAACCACTGGCAACAAAAGTGAGTACACTCCAGAGTGAATATGTCCAAATTGAGCCCAATTAGCTATTTTCCTACCCCAGTGTCATGTTACTCATTAGTGTTACAAGGTCTCAGGTGTGAATGAGGAGCAGGTGTGTTAAATTTGGTGTTATCGCTCTCACTCTCTCATAATGGTCACTGGAAGTTCAACATGGCACCTCATGACAAAGAACTTTCTGAGGATCTGAAAAAAAAGAATTGTTGCTCTAAATAATGGCCTAGGCTATAAGAAGATTGCCAAGACCCTGAAACTGAGCTGCAGCATGATGGCCAAGACCATACAGCGGTTTAACAGGACAGGTTCCACTCAGAACAGGCCTCGCCATAGTGGACCAAAAAAGTTGAGTGCACGTGCTCAGCGTCATATCCAGAGGTTGTCTTTGGGAAATAGATGTATGAGTGCTTCCAGCATTGCTGCAGAGATTAAAGGGGTGGGGGGTCAGCCTGTCAGTGCTCAGACCATACGCCGCACACTGCATCAAATTGGTCTGTATGGCTGCCGTCCCAGAAGGAAGCCTCTTCTAAAGATGATCCACAAGAAAGTCCGCAAACAGTTTGCTGAAGACAAGCAGACTAAGAACATGGATTACTGGAACCAGGTCCTGTGGTCTGATGAGACCAAGATAAACTTATTTGGTTCAGATGGTGACAAGCGTGTGTGGGAGTGTCATGGTCTGGGGCTGCATGACTGCTGCCGGCACTGGGGAGATACAGTTCATTGAGGGAACCATGAATGCCAACATGTACTATGACATACTGAAGCAGAGCATGATCCCCTCCCTTCGGAGACTGGGCTGCAGGGCAGTATTCAAACATAATGACCCCAAATACACCTCCAAGATGACCAATGCCTTGCTAAAAAAACTGAGGGTAAAAATGATGGACTGGCCAAGCATGTCTCCAGACCTAAACCCTATTGAGCATCTGTGGGGCATCCTCAAATGGAAGGTGGAGGAGTGCAAAGTCTCTAACATCCACCAGCTCCGTGATGTCGTCATGGAGGAGTGGAAGAGGACTCCAGTGGCAACCTGTGAAGCTCTGGTGAACTCCATGCCCAAGAGGGTTAAGGCAGTGCTGGAAAATAATGGTGGTCACACAAAATATTGACACTTTGGGCCCAATTTGGACAGTTTCACTTAGGGGTGTACTCACTTTTGTTGCCAGCGGTTTAGACATTAATGGCTGTGTGTTGAGTTATTTTGAGGGGACAGAAAATTTACACTGTTATACGAGCTGTACACTCACTAATTTACATTGTAGCAAAGTGTCATTTCTTCAGTGTTGTCACATGAAAAGATATAATAAAATATTAACAAAAATGTGAGAGGTGTACTCACTTTTGTGAGATACTGTATATGACAAAGTGCTGTGGTTGTTGGTAGTTTGTGCTGACATTTAAATCACCCCCAAAAATCTCTTTTGAGTATTTTGTCCTAACAAAAGCAGTTGAACACATTTGATTCAGAAGCTATAACTTGTTTTATGTCATAATGAAAATAGAAATATTGAAGTTGGCAACGATGACCCACTTTACCAACATCTATGCATCTTCTCCACTGAACAATAAAATGTAACCTTTAATATTTTTATTAGGAATGGGTTTTTGCACACATTTTTGAAGGGCAGCGTGAGCTTTAAATAAGGAAAAATGAAGAAATAGGACAACAGTGTAGCAAGAAGTGAGATCTATAGGAACCACATAAACATCAAATAAAGAAGAAGGAAAGTAGAGAAAGAGGATATACAGTGCATCCGGAAAGTATTCACAGAGCTTCACTTTTTCCACATTTTGTTATGTTACAGCCTTATTCCAAAATGAATTAAATTCATTATTTTACTCAAAATTCTACAAACCATACCACATAATGACAACGTGAAAGAAGTTTGTTTGAAATCTTTGCAAATTTATTAAAAATAAAAAAACGAAAAAATCACATGTACATAAGTATTCAAAGCCTTTGCCATGAGACTCAAAATAGAGCTCAGGTGCATCCTGTTTCCACTGATCATCCTTGGGATGTTTCTACAACTTGATTGGGTCCACCTGTGGTCAATTAGGTTGATTGGACATAATTTGGACAGGCACACATCTGTCAATATAAGGTCCCACAGTTAACAGTGCATGTCAGAGCACAAACCAAGCCATCAAGTCCAAGGAAATGTCTGTAGACCTCCGAGACAGGATTGTATTGAGGCACAGATCTGAGGAAGGGTACAAAAAAATGTCTGCAGCATTGAAGGTCCCAATGAGCACAGTGGCCACCATCATCTGTAAGCGAAAAGAAAAGAAGTTTGGAACAACCAGGACTCTTCCTACAGCGGGCCACCCGGCCAAACTGAGCAATCGGGGGAGAAGGGCCTTAGTCAGGGAGGTGACTAAGATCCCGATGGTCATTCTGACAGAGCTCCAGTGTTTTTCTGTGAAGAGAGGAGAAACTTCCAGAAGAACAACCATCTCTGCAACACTCCACCGATCAGGCCTGTATGGTAGAGTGGCCAGACGGAAGCCACTCCTCAGTAAAAGACACATGACAGCCCACCTGGAGTTTGCAAAAAGGCACCTGAAGGACTCTCAGACCATGAGAAACAAAACTCTCTGGTCTTAAGAAACAAAGATTGAACTCTTCGGCCTAAGTCCTGTCTGGAGGAAACCAGACACTGCTCATCACCTGATCAATACTATCCCTACAGTGAAGCATGGTGGTGGCAGCATCATGCTGTGGGGATGTTTTTCAGTGGCAGGAACTGGGAGACTAGTCAGGATCGAGGGAAAGATGAATGCAGCAATGTACAGAGACATTCTTAATGAAAACCTACTCAGAGCGCTCTGGACCTCAGACTGGGGTGAACAGGACAACGACCCTAAGCACACAGCCAAGATAACAAAGGTGTGGCTATGGGACAACTCTGTGAATGTCCTTGAGTTGGCCCAGCCAGAGCCCAGACTTGAACCCAAATGAACATCTCTGGAGGGATCTGAAAATGGCTGTCTACCGACGCTCCCCATCCAACCTGATGGAGCTTGAGAGGTCCTGCAAAGAAGAATGGGAGAAACTGCCCAAAAATAGGTGTGTCAAGCTTGTAGCATCATACTCAAAAAGACTTGAGGCTGTAATTGCTGCCAAAGGTGCTTCACCAAAGTATTGAACAAAGGTTGTGAATACTTATGTACATGGGATGTTTTTCGTTTTTTATTTTTAATAGATTTGCAAAGATTTCAAACAAAATTCTTTCATGTTGTCATTATGGGGTATTGTTTGTAGAATTTTTAGTAAAATAAATTAATTTAATCAATTTTGGAATAAGGCTGTAACATAACAAAATGTGGAAAAAGTGAAGCGCTGTGAATACTTTCCAGATGCATTGTACAAGGAGCTACAAAAGATATTGGAATAATAATATTGTATATGAGAAAAACTGTCTACTTTGTATAGCAAAAAGGGAGAACTGATCCCTTCAAGGAATCAAATAGCATTGAAACAAGTGAACATATCAATTGAGGTGAGACCCTAGAATACAAGCTTTAACCACTTCAAAGCCAAGTTCTGACATTTCTCATAAATTACTTTGAACCCCTAAACATTATATATTTGATTATTATTAAGGCTCCATTCACACCTGAGTGTAGCGCAGTGACATTGCAATTTTTGCCGCAATCGCAGAGCGTTTTGTTGCTCGACATTCGTGGCAAAACCACACCGTGTATGGGGTGCCATTATGAAATAATGGCAACGAAAACACATCCACGTTTTGACGCAATTCTGAAATCGGGGGCAGAATCATGGCAATTCCGCCTGTGATTCAAATCACCTAGGTGTGAACGGAGCCTAAATGCTCCTCTTCAAAAACTCCTCTAAACGCTTATGTGCATTGCCACATAGGCTACCATAGAAGTGCTTTTACAAAAAACAAAAAAGAAAACGCTGAATGCCTGTATATGTGATGTTTTTTTAAGCTTTGTGTACATGAGGCCTTATTGTGAACTTACATTGGTCCAGCTTGGCACAATGTATTTATCCATATCTTATATCTGGAGTATCAATGGGTATGTTGAAATCCAGCACTACATACAGGGATAGCCACAATCTTCTGGGTCCTACTCTTGAGCGGCTTCTCCTCTGTACACTGAGCACAGGGGGTTGCTCGCTCGGCACTGCTGCGATTCAGAGATCACGGTCAAGGTCAGCCCTGGTCAGGCATTTTCTGATTGGACAAGGGTAGATTGTGATATCATTTGCCCCTCCTATCCATCTTGTCCAATCAGAGAACATGTTGTATTCATTGAAAAAATACAAGGGGGTTGTTCTACTAGTGCAAATTTTGGTGCAGCTCTGCATAGAAACCAATCAGCTTCTATGTTTTAAGCCTCGTGCACAGGATTTTCCGATGGGAAATGTGTGATGATAGGCTGTTGGTGGAAAATCTGACCGCGTGTACGCTCCATCAGACAATTGTTGTCGGATTTTCCGTGGACAAATGTTGGATAGCAGGTTTTAAAATTTTCCACGGACAAATGTCTGTTGTGGGATTTTCCGATCGTGTGTACACAATTCCGTCGGACAAAAGTCCAAAGTACAAACACGCATGCTCGGAAGCAAGGACGAGCCAGAAGCGGTCGGTCTTGTAAACTAGCGTTCGTAATAAAGAATTGACATTCGTGACGCAGCAATTTATAAAATATCGAAATGCAGCGCACATTCTCTTCTTCTTTAATGGGATAATAATGAAGCTGCTTTGCTGGTGATACTGATGGAGTTCTGCCAAACGAATTTTTAAAGGATTTTATTTTTATTTTCTTATATCAAGAATAATATTATTATTTTTATTTTTTTTTTGGGCCCACAACACCATTATCCCGTAGTTTTTAGGATCAAAGATACAACTATGTTGTTGTCCCTTGTTAATTTTACATTGTATTTTTTTTAATGTAACTGCCTACTCCCAAACTGTCATTTGAAGTAGAACACATAGCCAAGTATTATTCTACACAATTTTTTATTGTGCATTAAAAAAAGAAAACAAATAAAATTAGACATGCTATCTGCCAATAGAACTTAACCAAAAAGTGCATTCTATGCATCCACAAATATAGAAAATATACCAAATCAAATCATTATTCAGCCAAAAAAATAATGTCAAAGCAATAACTCCAAGGCCAATAATAAATAACACGTTATCTCCTCCGATTCCGAAACATGTCTGGTTGACGAACGGCCGCTCAGAAACGAACCGAAAAGCACAAAATTAAAAGCGCGAATCAACACTCACCAAACTTCTAAATTTAGCAGAAGGAGCCCAAAGGGTGGCGCTAAAGAGCTGAAAAACCATGTAGTACGTCACTACGTTTGTGATTGTTGGCCAACAATTGTGTGCCGTGTGTATGCAAGACAACTTTGGGCCAACCCCCATCGGACAAAAGTCCACAGTTTTGATGGCCAACAATCCGATCGTGTGTACGAGGCTTTATTGTCACAGCTTAATTGAACAAGCTGAAGTTAGAAGCCGATTGGCCACCATGAACAGCTGCACCAGATTTTACACTCTCCAGTTTTAGTAAATCAACACCAAGGCATTCTCTAAATGGTGGTGGTGCCAGACGAGTGCCCCCCTGTGGTCAATGTGCAGAGAGGAAGCTGCTCAAGCAGGACCCAGAAGATCTCGGCTCAGTGGCGGAATTATCGGGGTCGCAACAGTCGCAGTTGCGACGGGGCCCGGCATTCTGCCACTGTGGGGGGGGCCCAGCGGGGTTGCTCTTCACATCGCTGAGGCTGAGCCGCTGAGCGTGTCTCTCATCTAACAGCAGAGAGACACCGGCATTGTTGGTTTTATTTCCCTGCTCTCCGTGTGTCCTCTCTCTCTCACGGCATGACAGGACACACAGCTGATCTCCCCCCTCCTCTCTCTGTGTGCTCCGAGTCCGCGGGAAATGTGACCTCCTTAGCTTCACACTTGACTGCCCGTGGAGCACACAGAGAGAGGAGGGGGGAGATCAGCTGTGTGTCCTGTCATGCCGTGAGAGAGAGGACACACGGAGAGCAGGGAAATAAAACCAACAATGCCGGTGTCTCTCTGCTGTTAGATGAGAGACACACAGGCGTACAGCGGAGCGGACCGAAGCCGCCTCCCCCTCCTCTCTGGTTACGGAGGGGGAGGAGGAGGAGTCCGAGGGAGAGCGCTGTTCTGAGGTCTGTAAAGTTTATATTCAAATTGACATGTGCTGGGGGGAACACTATGGGGTGGGGATATGCACTGATGAGGTGGGGGTCTGCACTGAGGGGGGGTCTGCATTGATGGGGTGGGGGTCTGCACTGAGGGGGGGGGCTGCATTGATGGGGTGGGGGTCTGCACTGAGGGGGGGGGCTGCATTGATGGGGTGGGGGTCTGCACTGAGGGGGGGGGCTGCATTGATGGGGTGGGGGTCTGCACTGAGGGGGGGGGGCTGCATTGATGGGGTGGGGGTCTGCATTGATGGAGGGAGAGGAGTCTGCACTGAGTGGGGTCTGCATTGATGGGGGGTCTGCACTGATGGAGGGGGGTGGTCTGCATTGTGGGGGGCCTGCACTGATGAAGGGGGGGTCTGTAATGAGGGGGGGTGTGTGCTGATGGAGGGGGTGGTCTGCATTGTGGGGGGCCTGCACTGATGGAGGGGGGGTCTGTACTGAGGGGGGATGTGAACTGATGGAGGGGGTCTGCACTGATAGAGGGGAGGTCTGCACTGATGGAGGGGGGTCTGCAATGATGGAGGGGAGGTCTGCACTGATGGAGGGGGGTCTACACTGGGGTCTATAGTGATAGAGGGGGGTCTATACTGATAGATGGGGGTCTGCACTAAGGGGGTCTACACTGATAGATGGGAGTCTAGGCTGATAGAGGGGGGCTATACTGATAGATGGGGGGTCACTGAAGGGGAGGCACTGATAGGGGACACCGATGGGAGGCACTGATAGGGGACACCGATGGGAGGCACTGATAGGGGACCCCGATGGGAGGCACTGATAGGGGACACTGATGGGCACTGAAGGGAGGCACTGATAGGGGGCACTGGTGGGCAATGATGGGGGGCACTGAGAAGGCACTAGGGGGCACTGATAGGGGGCACCAATGGGAGGAACTGATAGGATTTACTGATGAGCATTGATAGGGGGCACCGATGGGAGGCACCAATGGGATTTACTGATGAGCAGTGAAGGGAGGCACTGATAGGGGGCACTGATAGGAGGCACTGAAAGAGGGCATTGATAGGCTGCACTGATAGGAGGCATTGATGAGCACTGATAGGCAGAACTCATAGGCTGCATGGATGGGCACTGAGGAACACTGATAGGCAGAACTAAGGCAGTATTGATGGGCAGTATTGAAGAGTACCGATAGGTGGCATGGATGGACACTGCAATAATGAGCACTGATAGGTGGTGCTGATAGGCAGATTTGAGGGGCACTAATAGGCAGCATTCATGAGCACTGATAGGTAACACTTGTAGGTGGCATTGATGGGCACTGATAGGTGGCATTGATGGGCACTGATACATGGCACTGATGATTGGGGCACTGATTATCAGTGTAAACAATTTACTGACATTCTTGACAGTTAATGGCAGTCCTTTCCTCACACAGACATAGCACGGGAGGAAAGGGCTGCGGATAACCGGCAAGTCTGTTTACATGTGATCAGCTGACATCACATGGTAAAGGGCCACTGTGATTGCGCTGGATGCAGGTCCCAGGGGGCATGCGGGAAGCACGGTTTTGGGAGGATGTCCATGGATGCCCTCCCAAAATTGGAAGCCTGGAGCTCGGATGGAAGGGGGGGGGGGCCATCATTGTTTCTTGCACCGGGGCCCTGAAGGTTCTAGTTACGCCTCTGTCTCGGCTACTATTGATGTGATTGATTACAGTGATTGTCAGCTTCTCTTCAAATATAAGATATGTATAATTACATTGTGCCAAGCTGGACCAATGTAAGTTGGCAAGAAGGATAGATGCTGGAGCTCCACACTAAACACTGGGATAAAAAGCTGGATCCTTATTGAATTTTAAACAATTTTCTTTTACCTTGAACTAAACTGTATTAGAAAGAAGAAAAGTACAATGTGTGAAAAGGTGCCATATCTGCTAGAACAGATTACTACTGTGAAATGAAATTATAGATGTCAGGCACTTTGTCACAGCTTTCAACAAAGAAATGTACAGTATATTTGGGTACTAAAAGTGAAGGGCATGCTACTAGGTAATGATGACATTCGTCTTTTTCTTTATTCGCAGGTCACTCACTTATTTGACAATGGGGGCACAGTGTTCTTTGCTATATTTATGGCCATATGGGGTAAGTAAATATTCTGTGCTGCAAACATCAAATGCTGTTAGTTTTTAAATGGAATATTTGTGATTGAATAAGACAGCTGCGCCCTCTACTGTTCATCTCAGTCTGTAGAATATGGCACTTTTTGCTCTGTTATCGGTTTTAGGGTTTTCATCACTAAGGGCTTGTTCACACTTGCCTTGGTCTCTGAAGAGCAATTGGTGTTTGGATCGCTCTTCAGAGAGCATTTGACAGGTGGTGAGGAGGCATTGTATCACCTCCTCCCCACCTGCTTTAACCCCTTGAATCCTGCACTAGTGTGCTGCAACTGCGTGCGTTGCATACAGTTGTGGGGTGCTTGAAGAGGGGCCCCATTCAGTTTGTCACCAGCCTGATGAAGGGCTCCTGCATGGCCCCGAAATGTTGCTATCTGCTGTAACGATGTGACCATTGATTAAAGCTTTGGACCTATTTTGGTGATCTTGGTGTGCAGGTGACATCACTCTCTCTGACTATTCATGGTTCCAGTTGGTGGTTACTTCAGCACCCACTTATAAATACAGCCATCTCTACAGGAATGTGTGCGCTGGGAATAGTGCATTGGAATTCAATTAAATGGATCACGCTTAGTGGGTACTATGTAGGGTTGCCACCTTTTCTTCAAGTCAAACCCAAACACTTTAGCAGGACACAGCAATATTTTTTTATAGTATAAACTATACATATATTTTGCTATTAAATAACAATTCTAATCATATGAAGTTAATAACAAGAGTCCCCCTTTAATCTGAATCCACAGAGTTCCCCCTTTACATCTGAATCCACAAAGTTTCCCTTTTACATCTGAATCCACAGAGTTCCCTTTCACTGTAAGGGAGGACTCTGCAGACTCTGATGTAAGGGAGAGCTCTGAGCGACTCTGACATAAGGGATGCTCTGGGAACCCTGATTTATGGGGAACACTGAGAACTCTGATGTACGGAGAAGACTCTGATGTATGGGGGAACACTGTGGCCTCTGGTGTAAAGGGGAACTCTGATGTAAGGGGTGCTCTGAGAACCCTGAATTACCTTAGTTTACTCAGAGGCAGGAGATAGAAGGGGAGGAGACTTCAGTCACAGACAGGGATGGATGGTGAGCTCATTCACCCCTTGGCAGTCAGCACCTCTCATCTAGATGCATCTGGAATCCATAGTCAGGTCTGAATAATGTGTCCGGGTTTCAGGCAGTCTGAAGCCCAGACGCATGATTCCAAACCCAAACTGTCTGGGTTAATCTTGGACAGGTGGCAACCCTAGTACTATGCTTGCCAAAAGCAACAGGAGGTATAATTCCTGTTGTGACCTCAAAGCAACACATCATGGCTGTGGCATGTGTACACACCCCAGCTGCTGCCTCTGCCGCTAAATGGGGAGTGGTTGGCGGCAGTAAAAATGCAGCTCACCCACTGGATTTTACTGCTCTTCAACTGCTAGTGTGAACCAGCTCTTAGGCTCGTTTACACTTGTGTCACCCTCTGAAGAGCAATCTGTGGCACATCGCTCTTCAAAGGGTGTTTGGCAGGTGGTAAGGAGGCAGTATGTTGCCTCCCCACTGCCTGTTTTAACCCCTAAAAAACCCATGCCACAACCGCATGTAAGGTGGCTGTGGTGCAGCCCTATTCAGTTGAATGGGATGCGTTTGGTGAGCATTACTACTCATTAAGCACGACAGCAGGGATTGTTTTTGTGTGCCGTGATGCAAATCCTCATGGCTGGGGTATGTGGTCATCCCCATCTGCTGCTTTTGCAGCTTAGGAATGGCAACTGTAAATGAGGCCTAACAGGATGCAATAAAGTAAACCTTAAAGGTTTCCTTTAGATAACGAGCAATGTGCAAAGTCTAATAATATTTTGCCATTATTCAGCCCTTATCCTCCATTGACGTGATTGATCATAGCCGGAGACAATTTAGAAGCTGGTTTGGTCACTTTTTTTTTGCATAACATATCATAAGATGAATACAAACGGCTGTTATTGCTTAACTTTTTCTAATAGGGAGTTGCCTGGCTGTTATGCTGGCCTTAGTACTTTCTGAGTTACTGACCTAGATCAAGTAAGCAAATCAGGATAGTTAGAGTAGTTGTCAGTCTATAGAAAAAAGAACCATACTAAAAAATTAACAACATCTTTGGAAGTTCCAAAGGGATAAATCCAAAGGAATAATGCGTCCTTCAATTAATCTCTCATCAGATTGTATAGCCAGAGATTAGCAAACCAATGCTATAACAATAAATGAATGACCATCCCAAAACAATGTGTGATAATGACCACAAAGAAAGGAAGACTAACCTTCCGCTCACACACACAATCCAATTCTCAGCTGGATCCAGACCAAAGCAGTAAAAGGGTGAGACAATGATGCAGCAAGACGGTAAAGGGTACGGGGATCACAAGAAGGTCAAAAATAATAAATATCCATGTGGAGATATAACTACCACTCTAAATTACTAATAATGAAAAAAGTAACAAAAAATGCAAATAATAAATACCGTATTTATCGGCGTATAACACGCGCCGGCGTATAACACGCACCCCAAGTTTAGGAGAAAATTTTAAGGAAAAAAACTTTTAGGAGGGAAGTTTAAGGAAGAAAACTTACATTAAAATGCCCATCAATGCAGCCTCATCAGTGTTCATCTGCAGCCTTGTCAGTGTCATTGCAGCCTTTTCAGTGTCAGTGAAGCCTTGCCCCAGTGTCCATTGCAGCCTTGTCAGTGCAGCTTTGCCCCAGTGCAGCCATGTCAGTGCAGCTTTGCCCCAGTGCAGCCTTGTCAGTGCAGCTTTGCCCCAGTGCAGCCTTGTCAGTGCAGCCTTGTCAGTGCAGCTTTGCCCCAGTGCAGCCTTGTCAGTGCAGCCTTGTCAGTGCAGCTTTGCCCCAGTGCAGCCTTGTCAGTGCAGCTTTGCCCCAGTGCAGCCTTGTCAGTGCAGCCTTGTCAGTGCAGCTTTGCCCCAGTGCAGCCTTGTCAGTGCAGCTTTGCCCCAGTGGTCAGTGCAGCCTTGCCCCAGTGGTCAGTGCAGCCTTGCCCCCAGTGTCCATGCTTGGACAGATCGCCGCCGACATGTACGGTAGTTTAAATATGGCACCGCGGAGTTCGGAGGGACTCGGCGGAGCTGAACGAACGCCGCCGAGATACACATAGTCGAGTGTACTCGGCTCTTTCTGGCGCCGCTCACAGTCCCGCCCAGTCCCGCCCTATGATGGACATAACACAGGTCCAATGGCGGGACTGGGCGTGACTGTGAGCAGCGCCGGAAAGAGCCGAGAACACTCGACTATGTGTATCTCGGCTCCGCCCAGTCACTGTGATTTCGGCGGCACTCGTTCAGCTCCGCTGAGTCCCTCCGAACTCCGCGGCGCCATATTTAAAACTACACGCTATGTGAATGTCGGCGGCGATCGCCGCCGATAGATCACAATTAGCGGGGATCGGCGTATAACACGCACCCACGATTTTCCCCTGATTTTAAGGGGGGAAAAGTGCGTGTTATACGCCGATAAATACGGTACTTGCTGAATCACTTGATGAACAAATGGTTAAAAAATCCTAACAGATGGCTGAAGTTCTAAATCCTAATGCAAATAAGTGCAAAAAAATGCAAATGAATAAATACTTGCTGAAACACTTAATAAAACTGTGACTAAAATCCTAAAAGATGACTGAAATGTAACAAATCCTAGTGCAGATAAACAATCTAAGCAAACCAACAAAAAATTAAAATATAAAATACAATAATAAAAATAAAAATAAAAGTAAAAATCAATTAAAAATTCCTAAAAAAAAAAACAAGTGCAACAGAATGATGTGATAAACCATTAATAGAAAATTAATATAATGTGTCCCATCTAAGTGCAAACATCTGTGCAAATAGGCAAATTGATGTGCAAAAAACCACAAAAAGTGCAACAATAAGAAAAACGGTGCAAATAAAGCTGTATGAGCTAAGGAATGTGCAGAATAGGACAATCTGTGCAAATGTAGCAAAAAAACAGCAGCAATAAATAATGCCAAATAATTAATTAAGACAAAATGTGCAAAACAACAATACTGTGCAAAAATAATATATAATGCAAAAATGTGCAAAAAATGTGCAAAAGCAACAATAATGTAATGATAGTAAAAAATATTTTGGACTATCATTACACCTCTTATTCCGCATTATTGCTGCTTTTGCACATTTTTTGCACATTTTTGCATTATATATTATTTTTGCACAGTATTGTTGTATTGTTTTTTTACACATATTTATTTTTGTACATATTTTTATTGCTGTTGTTTTTTGCTACATTTGCACAGATTGTCCTATTCTGCACATTCCTTAGCTCATACAGCTTTATTTGCACCGTTTTTTCTTATTGTTGCACTTTTTGCGTTTTTTTGCACATCAATTTGCCTATTTGCACAGATGTTTGCACTTAGATGGGACACATTATATTAATTTTCTATTAATGGTTTATCACATCATTCTGTTGCACTTGTTTTTTTTAGGAATTTTTAATTGATTTTTACTTTTATTTTTATTATTGTATTTTATATTTTATTTTTAATTTTTTTTTGGTTTGCTTAGATTGTTTATCTGCACTAGGATTTGTTGGATTTCAGTCATCTTTTAGGATTTTAGCCACAGTTTTATTAAGTGTTTCAGCAAGTATTTATTCATTTTCATTTTTTTGCACTTATTTGCATTAGGATTTAGGACTTCAGCCATCTGTTAGGATTTTTTAACCATTTGTTCATCAAGTGATTCAGCAAGTATTTATTATTTGCATTTTTTGTTACTTCATTATTAGTAATTTAGAGTGGTAGTTATATCTCCACATGGATATTTATTATTTATGACCTTCTTGTGAACCCCTTACCCTTTACTGTCTTGCTGCATCATTGTCTCACCCTTTTACTGCTTTGGTCTGGATCCAGCTGAGAATTGGATTGTGTGTGGGAGCGGAAGGTTAGTCTTCCTTTCTTTGTGGTCATCAGGGTTGCCAACCTCCCGCAGCATTTTTTACTGACAAAACATGGTAAATTTACTGGCGGAGTTAATTTTTTACGGGCAGCCTGAGAAATTACAGAACTCCTATTGAAAACTAACAAAGTGAATATTTGAACAGTATAAACATGATATGGAAACACCGACAATACCTATAACAATGTAATTTGCTTGATTTACATTTAAAAAGTCAACACAGCATGAAATTATCAGCCCCTGATTTTTACTGGCATCTGTAAAGAAAATCACAGATTTTTACAAACTGTCAGTAAATTTACTGGCGGTTGGCAACCCTGGTGGTCATTATCACACATTGTTTTGGGATGGTCATTCATTTATTGTTATAGCATTGGTTTGCTAATCTCTGGCTATACAATCTGATGAGAGATTAATTGAAGGACGCATTATTCCTTTGGATTTATCCCTTTGGAACTTCCAAAGATGTTATTTTAGTATGGTTGTTTTGCTATTTTGAGTAAGCGCCACATTACTATGTTTATATTTCTAATTTCCAGTGTGAGAACACCTTATGTTGGCAGCTACTGTGCTAGGTTTTAGGCAGCAAATAAGATCATTTTGTTAAAAAAGAAAACTGCGCTATTATCTAAAAGGACCAAGCTGCAACTCAAGGCGTTTTACGACGCCAAAGCAAAAATAAAACAAGATGAAGCTGCACTAAGGATTGATATTAAATAAACAAACCGTTGGAATTGGGCCAATGCGTTTACCAATGGAAAACGGTAAGTGCAAAATAATAGTAAAGGGCAGATAAAACCCAATGCAAATACCGTGTGAATGTTAGCACACAAATAATATATAAAAAAAATAAAAAATATTATATATGAAACAATAAAATTGCAAAAACACTTATGCCCCGTACACACGGTCGGATTTTCCGATAGAAAATGTCCGATCGGAGCATGTTGTCGGAAATTCCGACCGCGTGTGGGCTCCATCGGACATTTTCCATCGGATTTTCCGACACACAAAGTTGGAGAGCAGGAGATAAAATTTTCCGACAACAAAATCCGTTGTCGGAAATTCCGATCGTGTGTACACAAATCCGACGGACAAAGTGCCACACATGCTCAGAATAAATAAAGAGATAAAAGCTATTGGCCACTGCCCCGTTTATAGTCCCGGCGTACGTGTTTTACGTCACCGCGTTCAGAATAATCGGATTTTCCGACAACTTTGTGTGACCATGTGTATGCAAGACAAGTTTGAGCCAACATCCGTCTGAAAAAATCCTAGGATTTTGTTGTCGGAATGTCCGAACTAAGTCCGACCGTGTGTACGGGGCATAAGTGTATATATGAATGGGTTGGTGAAACCCAATCTCAAAGAAATACAGTGATGGCAAAAGGTATGAAAAGAAAGTAATTATTAAAAAAACATTAGTGACAAAATGCAATAATAAACAAGTGAATCCTGATTGACAGAAAGAACAAAAAAGTGAGTCCATATAACATGTGATATCTGATGGAAAAAACAGATAAAGAAAAAAAATTTCAAATTAAGTCCATGCACAATATGTGAGAAACTTGATCACGATGAAAAAATCCAAAACACCACAGAAACCCTGCAGAGACTAATGCCCCGTACACACGGTCGGATTTTCCGATGGACAATGTCCGATCGGAGCGTGTTGTCGGAAATTCCGACCGTGTGTGGGCGCCATCGGACATTTTCCATCGGATTTTCCGACACACAAAGTTGGACAGCAGGAGATAAAATTTTCCGACAACAAAATCCGATCACGTCAATTCCGACCGTGTGTGGCCTGTTCCGACGCACAAAGTGCCACGCATGCTCAGAAGAAATTCCGACACGGGACAGCTCGTTCTGGTAAACTTAGCGTTCGCAATGGATACAGCACTTTCGTCACGCTGCAATGTTAAAAATGGTTTAATACAGCGCACTCTCTTCTTCTTTATAATGTGACAAGAATGAAGTAGTTTTGATGCTCATATTCACACACACTTCTCACAAACTTCTTTCGTTACTATTTATCGAGATTCCCTCAATATATTTTGATTTCTCACATCTGACAACATATTTTTTTTTTTTGGACTTTAATGTAGATTCTTTTTTTGTGTTTCTCTTTTTACATTTTTTTTTTTTGGTGATTTTGATTTGTACTCCCGAAAATGTTTGTGTGTTTTTTGTGACAAGTTCCCACAACACCATTAATATGTTGTTCTATTTAATCTGTAGGAGATTGTTTGGTGTTGTTGTCCCTTGTTATTTTCACATTTTATGTTTTTAGAAATGTACCTGAATCGTCACCAACAAACTGTCCTTTTTGGATGAAAACACACACAGGAGAGTAGAATTTACCGAAATAATTTTTATTAAGGGGTCACAACTATAAAAAAACAAAGAGGGAGGCAACGCTGGAGAAACAGCAGAAATTGGCGAAGCCTTGGACCCCCAGGGCAGACATCAATTATTTAAAAGCAAAATTGGTGGCCTGAGGAGTCCTTATCTTAGGGAGGGCAGTCTGGTCCTGAAGTCCCAGAGATCCGGAAAGCAGCAGATGACATCTATGTCTCCAGGCTGTGGTCATACGAGAGACTGCATCTTCTGTCAGACCAGACTGAACCCAGGGCCATCACTCTCAGGTCTTCCTTCCACGCTTCCTTCCAGGCTTTGGCTGTGGTGGTGGAGTTGTGGCAGCAAGAGGAGGAGGAGGAGGATGGTCCATCTCCATGACATCCGTCTTGGGTGTCAGTTCCCCACTCTCCCCCTTCCGAAGGACTTTATAAAGCAGGTCCTCACATAGCCTGCGTTGGCCCTCCTGCATGCCCTGCAATTTTGTGGCAGCCATGCAGGCAAAGGCCTCTTCAGGACTGGGGAAGGCTCTGAGGGACGCAGAAGCCTCCTGGATCAGCCTGTATGCTGAATCCTGCACAGGACTGGGAGTCATCTTCCTGGCCCTTTTGTATGGCAGGCGGAGGGGAGGAACCTGAGACTCAGTCAGGCTGCGACTGGTCCCAGGCTTCTCTTGGCTGACACTTAGCCCCGCCTCCTCCTGGCTGCCACTAATCCCCGCCTCCTCCTGACTGCCACATTCCACAGCCTCCTCCTGGCTGAGGTCTTCCTGTGTATGAAAAAGGGACATAGTTTTAGTATTTTTTACATCAATCACACACAATTTTCACCTCCTCACTGCTGCAAATTAAATGTTAACAAATATAACAGACTATCCTTCTGAGCTCAGCAGTTTTCATTCTTGTCCCAATTTTGGGTGCCCACTACTGTTTATTGATATGTAAAACAGTTTCAAGCAGCAATTAGTGATCAATAATAACATCTAATAAACATCATTTATTTATTGCCCAGAAATCTGTAGAACAATGCTATACCTGACTCCAGCTGGGCTCTTCCACTTCTTCCTGGCAGGAAGGCCCAGGTTGGACATCGGAAGCCTCAGCTGGGGTGGAAGGAAGCGTGGAAGGAAGAGTAGAGAGGGATTCCCTGACCTCAGTGTGGTCTGACAGAAATCGCAGTCTCTCATAGTACCACAGCCTGGGGACATAAACGTCATCTGCTGCAGCTCCGGACCTCTGGGAATCTGTGACCTTCTTGCGCTCCCTAAGATAAGTGCTCCTCAGGCCACCAATTTTAGCTTTTAAATAGGTGATGGTTGCTGTGGGGACCACCGGCTTCACCAACTCCAGCAGTTTCTCCAGCGCTGCCTGCCTCTTCTGTTTGTGGTTGTAATGGGGATGTCTGACCTGCCACAGACAGGGCAGCTCTCTGTATTTATCTATGAACAGGGGCAGGAAGTTGTGGTCATTGAAGCCATCCATTTTCTCTGCAAGACACAACACAAGACAAACCCTAAGGTCAGGCCAAACTCCCCTAATCTTGTTACAATATAGGCTTCCATTTCGAAGCAGTATAGGCCCAAGTTTAGATCCTACCTTTGTTAGCACGATCGGCATCTCCGATGCTCCTTCCTCCACTCACGGATCGTACGTAAGACGCGCGCGTTACGCTTTATACACACTGCGCATGCGTATAACTCCGCCCGCCCCTGACGTTCTTTCTAGTCTATTCTCCACCCCTTTTCGTTCGGCACAGTGGGTGAAGAGCACATGGCGGATAGACAGCAGGATCGTGCTAACTGTAGCAACGAGGAGGAGGAGGAGAAAAGGCCGGAGCCTGAAACGTCCCGATCCAGAAGGAAATTAAAGGACTCAAATATGTCCTTTGGGGAGATGTTGGAGATGGTGGACATCCTGAAGAAGGCCGACTATGATGGGAAGTATGGGCCTTACCCCAACCACAATGTCCGAAAGGCCAAGATCATGGCGAAAGTGGTCAGGAGTCTGCACCGGAATTTCAGGGTACGACGATCGAAAGATCAGCTCAGGAAGCGGTGGTCGGACCTGAAATTACGAGAACATGAGCAGTACAGAAAGATCCGGAGAGTGCTGCAAAAAAGTAAGTAGTTGTGCTGTATTCCTATTTTTTTGGTGTTTATTACGTTCGTGCTGCTCCATGTGCTTTTAGGAACTGTTGTACAGTTTAAAATGGCAACTTTCATGTTCATGGGCACATTATTTAGTTAGAATCACACATTTTTCTTTCGGACTATAAATAAAATACCATTGTTTAGGCCATATGCATTTGGCCACCATTTTGACGCCCTATACTTGTCTTCAAAGAATTGGGTTGTGTAGATGGCTTTGTTACTAGAATGAAATGCTAACTAGATTGTGTGTAAGGAGAGGACACTGAGCAGCTGTTTTCACATCTGGACACTGGAGCACTAGTGTGGGACCCCAGAACACCATTTTTATTAGGGGGGGCACACAGGTGCTCCAGTGTATACTATAGGGGGGGCTCCATCTGTGAAGTTTGTACCAAACAGGTAAAGTATTGCAGGTTGACAAAGGACACTAAAAAAGCTACATCTTGGAACTCGGCTAAAACCGACAATTGTATCCCACTTCCAAACAATGTTTCATCTTTATAGTTCTGCCATCAAATATCTGTGTGCTAATTATACCATTTTGTTTTACATAGGGGATAAAAGACTCGGAGGACACCCCTCATCCGAGGAGACCAGAGCCCCCCCCTCTGGAAGAAGGGGAAATCCCCCCAACACAAGAAGAGCAGGAGGATGAAGACGTGGTGGAAATAGTCACCACAACAGGTGAGTGTCTGCAACCACAGGCTCAGATAAGAGATGGATGGCGGCATTTTTTGGCAAACCTAATTTATTTTGGGTTCCTCTCTTTTTAGGTGATCGTGAGGTTGTGGGTGAAGATCCTTTCACATCCGAAAGTGCCCAGATCCTGATCGGGGAGATCATGGGGTGTAATTTACAATTGCAAAACATCAAGCAAAACATCAATGATGTTATTCCAAAATATAAAAACATCATTGATGTTTTGGGGCGAGTTTAAAGCCCCTCCAAATCACTTTCTTCTTTTGTGTGCTACAATGTGCTAAATCTTTTTTGGATTTTTCCCTAAGCCAAATTTGGAGGATGCACACAGTGTGCCAACATGTGCTATCTGCCATCACGGGAGATCAATGGACGCGTTTTGGGGGTGCAACCCCTTCCTCAATAATAAAGTAGCGGTGAGGAAGGGCTTTCTCCCCCAAAACACATCCCTTGATCCCCCGTGATGGCAGATAGCACATGTTGACATTGTGAAATTTGTGTGCATCTTCCAAATTTGGCTTTTCCTGGTGTGATTTCCCCCCATCTGAACGCTATATCAAACACAGTTCCTAAATACTCATGTCTGATATTGCCTTCAGGTTCTACCAAATGTGAACTTTGTAAGATCAAGATTTGTGTCTTTCTTGTTGGTTTTACACATGCCTGTTTTCTATAAAATGGACATTTTGATTTTGGATAATGACACCACAAAAATTGTTAGACAACAAACATGTCGGTTTGTCTGAAAAACCTTTGGTAAATGCACATGTGATTGTGCAGGTATTAAAAAGATTGTTCAGGGGGGCGTGGCTTAGCACATGAGGAAGTAGGACGCTTGTTCCTGGAGCTCCCGCACACGCTGCACACACAGAGGCTCTCAGCGCTTCCCAGCACATCCATCCAGGCCTGATATGGGGAGGAGAGGTGGGGGAGACATCCAGCGTTCCTCCGATCCACACCTTGCAGGTGATATCGACCGTTTTTTCACCCATTTGGGCCATAACCGCTCCGACCCCCCCCCCGTCCAAGATGGCGCCGGCCCGGACCCCAGGCACACATGCGGCCTCACAGGGAGCACTGTCGCAGCGCTCCACACCCCATATGAAGACCAGGCAGCGTGCTAGGTCCCCCCCTGACTCAGAGACAGGCTCGGTCCGCTCCACAGGACATTCCCCTGAATCCCACAGATCCTATGGATGGGACATGGAGGCATACATCAAAGCTCTCCCCACCAAACACGATTTTGAGGCCTGTGTGCAACGAATGGAACGTTCATACAGACAAGAAATGTCTGAACTGCGCAGAGATTTCACCAATAGAATTGAGGAAGTGGAACACAATATAGAAGAAAATACATCCACCCTGCATGCGCATGACACTATCCTGCATGAACATACCCTCCAGATCCAACAACTGATGTACCATCAAGATGACCAGGAAAATAGGGCCAGACGTAACAACATACGCATACGCGGCCTACCCGAATCGGTTGAAACTAAGGACTTAGCCCCTGCAGTAATTGCCATGTTCAACGAGCTACTCCAGAAAGACAAGGACGCCCCTCTGGAACTTGATCGAATCCACAGAGCCCTTGGCCCCAAGAATCAGAACTTAGAGCAACCCAGAGATGTGATCTGCAGAGTTCACTTTTATGCAGTTAAAGACGCCATTATGCAGGCTGCACGCTCTCAGAATGCAGTACACTTCAATGGCACCGCTGTGTCCCTGCTCCCTGATATATCTAAACTGACTCTGGACATGCGACGCGCCCTAAAACCCCTGACCGGAGCCCTGCAAGCAAAACAAATCAAGTACCGCTGGGGTTTCCCCTTTAATCTGTTTGCATCTCATGAAGGGAAATCTGCGATTTTTCGCACGCTGGGGGATCTCCCCAGGTTCCTCTGAACTTTTGAACTGCCACAGATCTCCATCCCAGACTGGCCACTTCACGCAGCCACCCCTGGCTTCCAAACTGCAGCAGGATGGCAGAAACGCACGAAGAATAACAAGAGATCCAAACCGGACTTCCCCACTGCGACAGACGGCTGAACTCAGTTTAATGATGTTTGACTTATTTCCATAGATTTCTCACAGGTCCCAGACCGGTGCAGACGTCCCTGTTTGCAGTTACTGTTGGAACACTTTATCACTAACCCATTTTCTTTTTCCTTAAAACATAGGTTTTATGTTAATGTTCCATCCCCCTTGCTCCCTGTGAGGGGAGATTGCCTGTGATAACAGGCCACATACCTCCCCAGTCCTTAATCACCTTCAACCTTACCATCCCCACCTCATCCCTCCCTGCTCCCCCCCCATCCCCCCCCCATCCCCCTCCTCTCCCCCCCTCTCATCCCTCTCCTCTCCCTCCCCCCATACATCCCTTATTAAAACTGTTAGCATTTTGTAGCTGGATATGGAAGCCCTCTGGGCTGCTTATAAGTTGAGATGTTCTGTGAGATAGGTCCTCCTTAGCTAAGATGTGTACCTATTCAGTATTCACGTAGCAGCACAGAGTCCTGAGAAGCTAAGTTTATAGTTCTTATATACTGCATCTTTGATAAATGTTGCCCGGCGTGTGCGGGCTCCTCTGTGCATAACCCGCTGTACCCCCCACTTAGGCCCTTCAGCGCCCACAGCGGTGTTAGCTGAAATGTTGTTTACAACACTACTAGTGAGGCTTTTGCGGCCTCGTTCTCCTCCTCTCTCTTCTGTACTTCTTTTCTTACTTCTCCACCTAATTTTCTTCTCCAGTTTCGCCACTAGAGGTCTCCCCTCTCCCTCTTTCTCCCCCACCTCCCATTCTTTTGAGACAGCGAGCTTCCATGGTCTTTATTATTATACACACAGTAAATTTATTCTTACATGGCAGTACAACCCTCCCTAAAGATCTCCTCGCTTAATTGCAGAGGTCTCAACGTCCCGGAGAAGAGACGACAAATATTATATCATTTTCATAAAATAAAAACCCAAATCCTCCTCCTACAGGAAACTCACTTTAGAACAGATAAATGTCCACAATTTCTCCATAAACAATATCCTGTTTGGTTCCATAGTACCAACCCCTCCGCAAAATCTAAAGGGGTTTCTATAGCATTTCACGCCTCCTTCACTCCAGATGTCCTTGACACATATATTGACCCCTTGGGAAGATATATTTTTCTTAAATTGTCTTATCTGAATACCATTTACACTGTCATTAACATATATTCTCCCAACCAGAATCAACAACAATTCCTCTCATCAGTGATCTCCCGTCTGAAAAGATTCTGCACGGTCAACATGATCCTGGGAGGGGACCTCAATGCCGCCCTGATACCTCGTCTTGATTCATCCACCGGTAAGTCCTCGATCTCCCCGACCTCCCTGACCAACATTAGAGCACTTCTATCTGACCTATCCTTAATAGACACCTGGAGGATGCTGCATCCTAACACCAAAGACTACACATTTTTTTCTCCCGCACATAACTCCTACAGTAGACTGGACTACCTCTTCGTTTCCCAATCTTTATTAGATTACTCACCCTCAGCCTCTATCGGTCTTACCCTTTGGTGAGACCACGCCCCCATTCACTTGAGCCTAGGACATATTCCAACATGCAAACGGAGCTCCTCCTGGAGACTTAACGATAATCTATTATTCGATTCCGTATGCTCGCAGGACATTCTACAGACCATCAGACACTTTATCGCGGATCATGCCCCAGACACCACTAACCCGTTCACTAAATGGGAGGCGCTTAAATGCGTACTCAGGGGCAAATTAATCCAACATGGAGCCCGACTGAAACATGCCCGCACTGCGGATATAACACGACTTCTCTCCACCATTGCCAAACTAGAAGAATCGCACAAAACGGACCTAACTAGCTCATCTCTCCTAGAACTCACTAACGCGAGAAGAGACCTCCTGCTTATTTTCGCAGAAAAGTCTCTTATCGCCCGAGACAAGGGAAGGTTCAATCATTACTCACAAGCCAATAAATGTGGCAGACACCTAGCGCACACCCTCCAACCTCGCCAAGCCAGGCGACCTATACCGCTAATAAACTCCCCCGTTAAAGGTAAACTCATGCAGAACTCAGCTATTGCCGAGGAATTTCGCACATACTATTCCGCTCTCTATAATCTCACCCCCCAGAATCCACGTTCTACGCCTACCCCACAGGACTTGTCCTCCTACATCCAAGAGACAGCACTCCCATCTCTTCCTCTTTCGGAAACGGAGGACCTTGAGACCTCCCTGTCCGAAGAAGAATTTCTATTCGCTATTAAAAATCTTAAGAACGGCAAGAGTCCGGGTCCAGACGGATTCTCTCCCCGCTTCTATAAAACGTTTGCGACGCAACTATCCCCACTACTAGCAAAGGCATTTAATGCCATTGATGAAAACATTGCCCTGTCCCCATCCATACTCCAGGCCCAGATAGTTGTCATCCCTAAACCCGGAAAAGACCCCTCCATTTGCCCCAATTATAGACCAATATCCCTTCTAAATGTTGATCTAAAATTGTATGCTAAGATCCTTGCAAACCGCCTCTCCCCTCTGCTACCACAAACTATACATAGAGACCAGGTGGGCTTCGTTCCTGGCCGTGAAGCCAGGGACAACACCACCAAGACCATACATCTGATCACATATGCTCACCGTCATCATATACCTGCTTGCCTTCTCTCCTGTGACGCAGAGAAGGCCTTTGATAGGGTCAGCTGGTCTTTCCTCCGAGCTACCCTTTCCCAACTGGGTCTTGGCCCGAAAATGTTGACGCGAATCATGTCCCTCTATTCCGCACCCTCCGCCACAGTACTAGTAAATGGTATCCAGTCAGAAAAATTTATGATATCTAACGGCACCAGACAAGGCTGTCCTCTCTCCCCCCTCCTGTTCGCCCTAGTAATTGAGCACCTAGCACAGGCCATAAGATCTAACCCTAATATACAGGGGATACAAACCCCTTCGTCCCACTGTAAACTCTCCTTATACGCCGACGATCTCCTTCTCTACGTCACACAACCTCACATCAGCATACCCTCCATATTGGCCGAGATAGACAGATTTGGTAGTCTTAGTAATTATAAGCTAAACATCTCTAAAACGGAAGCCCTGAACCTTTCACTATCACACGTTACCCTCGCTTCCCTCAAATCTAACTTCTCGTTTCAATGGCGACCTAATTCCATCTCTTATTTAGGCACAGCTATACCCCAACAAACCTCCGACATATATTCCCTGAACTTTAGCCCTTTACTCCAAAAGCTGAGAAAGTTGACCGAAGAACGGACAGACTTACCTTTATCCTGGATAGGACGTATCAACACATTAAAAATGGACATATTTCCCAAGTTATTATACCTATTCCAAGCCCTACCCATCGCTCTTCCCTCCACGTACCTCCGCGCCCTCCGTTCTATGGCTATCAAATTCATCTGGAAAGGCAATCACCCAAGACTGAAACACAAACTCTTATGCTCTCCTATCACCAAAGGGGGTTTGGGCCTACCGGACTTTGAAATGTATCATACGTCCGCAGTCCTATCCCGTATCCTTGAGTGGTTCCCTCGCCCTATGACCAAAGCAGCCACGACGGTAGAACAGGACCTGTCTACATATGACCTACGAGCGCTTCTTTGGGGTTATGGAAAGATATATAAATCCTTCACGACATTATCCCCCCTTACTAGAGATGCACTGACAATCTGGTACCGCAAAAGAGACACACTCTCACTATCCTCGGAACCTAGCCCCCTTACATCCTTGTTTGATAACCCAAACCTTCCTGAAGGACACTCAACCCACTCCTTAGACGTATACAATAGAGATTTATGGCCCACTGCCCGCCAATTTGTCGACTGCACCCTAGGCACCTTTTTATCCACCCCCACAGACGTCTACTCTAAGATAACATGGCTCACCCGCGGACACCTAAACTCCTATTGTAAGACCCTACATGATTCCAGACAAACACATAGACCCTTGACTGGATTTGAACTACTATGTACCCTCCCCGAAACTCCACGACACACCTTATCATTGATATACAAATCAATTATAGACCATGCCCACGAAGCTCTACCTAACTACACTGCCAAATGGTCAGTGGAGGTCGGGAAAGATATAACAGAGGCGGAATGGGGGAAAGCCTTCCTCTTCACGAACAAAACCTCCGTATCAAGTTATACACAAGAGAAAAACTACAAATTGATGTCGAGGTGGTATCGGGTCCCAACTACTCTCAGGATCATGTTCCCATCTAACTCAGACAGATGCTGGAGATGTAACACAATGGAAGGTACTTATATACATATCTGGTGGGAATGTGATGTTATTCTCCAATTCTGGACTCAAATTTTTCAAATTTACTCTGAAGTCTATAACAAGCCACTATTACCATCACCCTCTATAGCCCTCCTTTCCATCCTCCCAGGGACAATCAAATCGCAAAAAAACGGCCTTCTGAAATTTTTTGTTAGTGCTGGTAGACAACTCATACCCAGACACTGGAAAACTACTATGCCCCCCTCCGTAATAGAATGGGTCAGAGAGGTAAACAATTACATGCTAATGGAGGAAATGCAGGCCCAAGCCCTAGACAAATACGCTAAATTCTCTTTTGTCTGGAGTATCTGGAGGAGTTACTCTACCTCAGACAAACTCAAACAAAGACTCTCTGCTAAGAACCCCTCATAGGGACTGAACAACCCTTACCCACTATACTCTTTATTTATAGTGAAGACCCTATATATATGTAGACCAAGCTCGCTGTCTCCTTACCCCCCCCCCACCCCCCTCCCCTTTCTATCTTCTTTCTATTCTATACCCATTCTGCCTTTTTCTAATCTGACTTTCCTACCTCTCCCCTTTTCTAGATCTCCGATATAATCTTTTTAGATGCAATATGAATATAGGATCTCCCGTGGAAATGGAGATCCAAAGTTTTTGATACTAACCATTCTGATGTAACCTATGCACACGTTGATTATTCTAGACTACCTATGTTTAGGGGTGCAGCAGGCTCCCAAAGGGGCATCCCAGCATAGAGTAGTTAATGCTTAAATGTTAACATACACCTGTCGTACGGGTTTAAAGTGATACTTCACCTATAACAACTCTGATACCTGTAAGTGTTTGCACTATTTCAATATTTAAAAAATATAATTGTTTAGTAGGAGACTATAAGTCAGGTAACTGACACTGTTTACACTCCTGTATTCTGTCTTTTTTTTTTTTTTTGTCGATGTTTATATTCTTTATATTCTTGCAAAAACATCAATAAAAACTTATTGAACCATAAAAAGATTGTTCATCAAGAATGTGTGGATTATTGTCTCAACGCTACAACATTTTTGGGGTGATGTAATTGTTGTTTGATGAGAAAATGGGGGTAATTTCCTAAGGGCAAATACTCTTTGCACTACAAGTGCAGTTTCAGTGTAGTAGTGCAAAGTGTCTTTGCATGTAGTAAATAACAGCCAACAGTGCTTTGTAAGGTTACACAATCACGACATTTTCTGGACTCCACACATTTCTGTCAGGGTCAGCTCAAACAAACACAAGCAGTAAATGTCCACAAATAAGAGCCTGGGGGGAGATGCCTGTCGAGAACTTCAAGTCCTGCAGGCTTCTCCCTGTGGCCAAATACCGCAAGGTAGCGACCAACCTCTGCTCCGGAGTGATGGCTTGCCTCATGCAGGTATCCTGCCTGCTAATATAAGGGGTCAGCGAAGCCAACAAACGGTGAAACACGGGGTCCGTCATCCTGAGAAAGTTCCTGAAATCATCAGGATTATTCTCACGGATCTCACGGAGCAAAGGCATATGAGAGAACTGGTCACGCTGAAGCAACCAATTCTTGGTCCATGAACTCCTCCCCACCCTGTTCATGGACTGGACTTGTGTCAAGGTCAGGACCCCAACACCAAGCCCCCGCACAGCACGAACTCTACGAGGAGTACGCATACGAAACATGGCTAGAAAACAGTCGGCTGCTCAGAACGAAGTAACAGAACGCACTGAAGAACAGCAAGGCCTGTGAAGAGCGACCTGAAAACCAGTAACGAACGAACAAGAATACAATGACTCCTTAAAGTCACGCGGAACTTGCTTGCACGCACTGAAGAGCAGATACAAACCCACAAGCACAAACTGAATGGCAGAAAACGGTCTGAAAGCCACGAGTCTGAAAAAGCGCGAATCGTCTCTCACCAACTCATCAACTTTTACTAACACGAGATTAGCAAAAGGAGCCCAAAGGGTGCCGCGCTTGTTTCTGAACCGGCCTTTTCTAGTCTCGTCGTACGTGGTGTACGTGACCGCGTGGTTGTCGATCGGAAATTCCGACAACTTTGTGCGACCGTGTGTAGGCAAAACAAGTTTGAGCCAACATCCGTCGGAAAAAATCCTAGGATTTTGTTGTCGGAATGTCCGAACAAAATCCGACCGTGTGTACGGGGCATAAGAAAGATGCCTCCACCTACAGACACACTGCCGCTTACCAGAACGATATGGTCACTTATGACAGGGGACCCAGGAACGCAAGTGGCTTATAACCCAGCCTGGGGTCTCAATGGTAGGCACAAAACTCCTCAATCCCAGCAATGATAATCATCATCTCAATGTAGCCAGATGGTAGAATCCCCATAAAAATAAAAGAAGGAAAATATTTGGTTAAAATCAGCAAACAGAGAACGATCGAGCTGGCCGGCTCTCGACAGCAGCCCATTACTTCCGGGACTAGCACAGCACGCGGTGACGTCAACACGTCGCTCCTCCCTACACGTTTCGTCACTACAAAGGACGTCGTCACAGGGTACCCGTGCAAATAAGATCGGGGTGAAGTCCAAACTCCTCATCCACTCATCCGGAAGTAAAGGCGCCTCAAGCCTCTTTCGTGATAGCGCTGAACAGCTGACGAACATCGTGACGGAACGTGGTAACATCACGCGCGTCAGCCTATATAGCGGCCTAGATAACATGCAGTACCGGAAATGGGCCAAAAAGAGAACTGGGGTAATGGCCCCGATAATCTCCATAAAGGCTAATTTAAACTGGAGCCACATCAGTCTCATTATATACTTCAGTGAGCATGCAACAAAACAATTGATAAAATGTGCACATGTGGGATATGGTTAGAGGAAAGAACAGTGATTTTCTCACAGAGGAGGATAACAACTATAAACATAAAAATATCATGGTTGTGACAAATGTACATAGCAATCTTTTTGCCTTTAGTAAATCAACCCCAATGCGCTTATTTGTATAACTCCAAAGTCAGCTCCTCCTAGGTGCTGCACCGTCAACACTTACCAGATTTGCAGACATATTCCACTTGAGCTTAAAAGTGGTTCTAAAGTCACAAAGTTTTTTTTACCTTAAACTGTTTGTAAAGGCAAAAGGTTTTCTCTATGCAGTAAGGTAAAAAAACCTTCTGCATGCAGCTCCCTCCACAGCCCCCCTAAATACCTCAGCCCGACCTAGATCTAGCGATGGGAATGAGAGCCTAGGCTCCCTCAGCTCTCTTGCTCCTCATTGGCTTAGCTATAGCCATTGGCTCCTGTTGTTGTCACTCACAGCCAGTGAGGACTGGCTGTGTGTCTATGGACACTTATGGACACTCAGAGCAGGGCTCAGGAGTCGTCACGCACAAGTGCCCTAGGAGGCAAGCGACTTGCTATGGGGGCACTTGGAGAAGAGGAGAAGCCAGGAGCTCCGGCGGGGGGACCCCAGAAGAGGAGGATTAGGGCTGCTCTTTCAAAACCGTTGCACAGAGCAGGTAAGTATAACATGTTTATTATTTTACTAAACATAAAAACATTTTAAAAAATGTAAACTTTAATATCACATTAATGAAGGAAAAACTAGTAAAAAACCTACAATATCACTTACTGTACATGCCCCACTGCCCATGCCTTAGGTCTTTGCTCTTTTGAGGATCTACATTGGCTAAAGCACAGAAAGCATGTTTTCTGTATTCTCTGTACTTTTTTTGCACTGAATTTTTGGAAAAAATACAAGCCTGTGAATCATTTCAAGCAGTTTTATCTTCATCATTTATGCATTTATTAGCATAATGTAACCTGCCTGTTTGCTTTGTTGAGACAAAATTGAATATGTATGAATTCCAATAATAGTTGTATTAATATATGCATCCAAGCATAACAAAATATAAATGCGATATATAGCATGAATGTAGGGCAATGGTTTATGTATAATAATGTAAAAGCAATTACAGTAAAGCATTGGCTTATCTTTACTGTAATTGCAGACACCAAAGTTAGGTAGATTAACTTTTCTGATTTATGGTGATCATTCTGTGTGCACGGAAATTGTGTGATAAACTTTGAACTAAAAAGATAAATGTCATGAACCTGGGAATTTAAAACAGAACTTACAATAAAAATGATCAATAATTGAAGATTAACATCAGAGACATAAGAGCATACATCTCTGAAAACACTAGCCTGAATTTTCTTGACAATTAAAGTCATTTATGGGAATATTGGTAATTTTTTAGACATTTATATTTTAAAACTTTTTTATTTCATATGTTCTTTAGAGGAAATACAAAACAGAGCTGTTGGGCATTCCCTGGCTCAAACACATCCAGTAAACAACTATCTTTAACAGTACACAGGTAAAAACATTAAAGACTTAAAGAGGAGCTCCTGCCCCCCGCCACCAAATAATTAAAAATCAGCAGCTACAAATACTGTAGCTGCTGACTTTTAGGCCTCATGCACACTGGACGTTAAAATAACGTTATAAAAACGCCAGTAGCTTTGCAATGAGTTTTTCAACTTTTTTCCAAGTTTTTGCAATAGCGTTTTTTAGCGTTTATTAGCGGGTTTTAGCGGTTTTTAGCGGTTTTCCGCGTTAGCATGTTAGTGTTAAAAAAAAAAAAAATTTTTTTTCAATAGATCAAAAATGTTAAAAAACTCTGGGGAGTGACGTTTTTGAGTGATAATCAACGTTTATCAGGGTTGGAGCGTTTTTAAAGCTGAAAAACGTCTTTCAGAACCCACTAGTTTTGCATTTTTTTTACTGCTCAAAAACGCCACTACCCAAAACAGCCTATGTGTGCATGGACACATAGGATAACATGATGGAGAGTTTCATGACTGTAGAAAAAAACATCTACGGCCAAAAACAGCTGCTGTAAAAACATCAAAAAACGTCCAGTGTGCATGAGGCCTGAATATTAAGAAACTTACCTGTCCAGGGATCTTAAGATGTCGGCACCTGGCACATTTTTTAATCGGCTCTCGGGTGCTACTGCCGCCATTCCTTGTAAGGGAAACCAGAAATGAAGCCTTGTGGCTTCACAGCTGGTTCCCAACTGCGCTGCTCTTTGTGAATGGCCCAGCGGTGGATGAAGGAGGAGGGGGGGGTCAGACTTCCGTGGGGACCTCACTGCGCAAGATCTCCCAGAAGCGGGGATGGATACCTGTCAAAAACAGGTACTCAATCCCCCCCAAAGGTGCCAGATGTGCTAGCACAGGGGGAGAGCAAACAAGCGTAGCTTCCCTTTTTGGGTGGAGCTCCGCTTTAAAGTGGTTTGCCCACTTTCAGAACTTTATATAATCCACTTTGGTTCCTAACGACAGGTGCCCCTGTGTGTGTGTTTTATTTAAAAAAAAGCCGATTATACCTGTTTTCAGAGTGGTGATCAGCGATCACGTGACTAGCCGGCTCTCTCCCCATCTGACAGCTGCAGCGGGAGGGGCCAAGATTCCCTCAGAGGTGAGGAGGAGAGGCGGAAAGAGCCGATCAGTCACGTGATCGCCAATCGCCGCTCTTAAAACAGGTATAATTTGCTTTTTTTTAATAAAACACACACACAGGGGCACCTATCTTTAGGAACCAAAGTGGATTATATGGGCTATTGTTATCTCAGCAGCAGGAGGGGAGGGGCAGGCCCTGACACAAGAGCCGAAAGGCAGAGAGGGTGGGAGTCAGGGCTCAGCAGACATGATATACCGTGGTCAGTTTACAGAGAGGAAAAACTGGCAGGATCAGCCAGATATTTCAGGTGATACAGACGGCCATATTACATAGCACAAGCACTGTGCTGTTATTTATGCTTTAAAGTAACAGGATCTTTTTTTTTTTTTTTAGGTTAATAAAAACTTTAAGTAATAAACCATAGCAATTTCTCAGCCTCTAAATAGGCAATAGTATAAGTATTTATCTAACAGGGCTGGCAAGTACAGAAGATAAACGCTAGGATAAAAGTTGAAAGGTGGTATCTGCTAAGTTTAAATATGAAATATTAAAGTGGAACTTTTATCAGAAAATTAAGTCCTGCTAGATCACTTCAGTTTGGACCGTTTTGCAGATATATCTATGTAAAACACTTAAAAAATAACTGCCTATACTGTTTAAAATCCAGTAATGCAATGGGGTTGATTTACTAAAGGCAAATAGACTGTGCACTTTGCAAATTGCACTTGCACTCTGCAGTAGCAGTTGCTCCAAAGTTTAGTAAATGAGCAGAAGCTCTGCTGTTTTCGATCATCCAATCATGTTCAAGCAAAAATCTTTTACATTTTCCTTGCATGTGATTGAGTATTCTTTGCAAAGAGAAGCTTTACCTCCTTTAGTAAGCTCTGGAGCAACTGCACTTGCAGAGTGCAATTGCACTTTGCAAAGTGCACATTCTATTTGCCTTTAGTAAATCAACCCCACTGTCTCACCCTGCTCTGCACATGCTCAGTTTGCTCTCCATTTTTAGGCACTTTTAGGCACTAAAGAATTTGTACAGGCCGATCTTCTGAACACCGTAAAGCAGCATTAAACCCTCCTATCCTTTACAGCCAAGGAAGCTGCTTCTGTTTGATCTGCATTTGCCATGCAGAAAAACAAGCAAATGTGATAGAAATCCTGGCACTCCATGAATGTAACTTTTTTGAAACCCTTAAATCGATGGGTTTAGTTCCACTTTATGATTTACTTCTGCTCATGGGCTCTGGGCTTCAGGAAAATGATGACCCCCAGCAAGAATAAACAATTACACTTTACTGTTTGACTGGAGCTTTCATTTTAGTCAACAATGACATACTTGGAGTAAAGAACATTTGCATAGCTGTACTAAAAATCCTTGTTGTGTATTACAAAATTGAAATATATTTTATAACTTTGCTATACTGAGGAAACCCCCCCCCCCTCCTCCCTCAGCTCTAGATATTACCTATTTTTGTTTCTCCATATGTAACCATAGTCCTTGGTCCTCTTTAGCATGGCTTGACTCTGTATGTACAAAGAAACATTGGTAACCAAAGTAGCCCTTACTTACCTTTACTGAGTTCTGCTTTTTAAACTCTTTGCTGTATTTGAAATTGTGGACCACACTCACATTGTTGAAAACTCAGCATTATCATGGCACTTGGGATATGGCCCTCTCTTGGGTTTCCTCATGCTCTGCTTATATCATGTATCTGTCAAACTCAGATTCCAACAACAGCTAAATGTAGTTGACATTGAGATCTACCCATCTACTCTTGATATGTCTTTACTTGGTCCTAAGCATAATTTTCAACCACCACCTATTGACTTTTAGATATCTGATAGGTAACTAAAACATTAGACAAAGTTGAACTAATGATCTTCGTTTCCAAATTTCACTGCAGTTTCTGTACCCATAAATAATGCTGTCAAACTATCTCACAAATAATTGTCGACCTTGACTCAGCTCTCTCCTACCCACCTTACATCCAGAAAATCTTGAAGTCCTACTACCTACATTTGCTTAAGAACACTCAAATTGTAAGCTCTTTCAAGTAGGTACCTTTTCTCTTCCTGTGTATATTTTACGCAAATACATTGCTGCATAATAGACTGGTACTTTAAAAAAAGGGAATAATAATAGTGGCAACAATAATTTTATTCAATTTCTGTTTGAGACTCATAACTTCTAAAGCAGTGCTCTCCAAACTGTGGCCCAGGGGCCAGATGTGGTCCTTTGCTTGCCTTTATGTGACCCTTGGGGATGTATTTCACCAGCTGACACCAATGATGGGGCACAATCCCCCCTACTGACACCATTAATGGGGCACTATTCTTCCCATTCATACCAACAATGAGTCCCTATTTCTCCCATTAAAATCAATGATGGCCCCAGGCCCCCCTAAAGCCTGAAGGACAGTAAACTGACCCATTGCTTAGAAAGTTTGGAGACCCCTGTTCTAAAGTTAAAATGACTACAATATACAATGTATTAATGTGTTTTCTTTGTTACTATATGTGAATTGTTCTGTTTCCTTGACCTCTGTAAATGTTGCAGCAATATAAAAAAATACAACATTATCACAGTAAGAAAAATAAATGTCACCTTTCTTATCATATTTATACAAAACATGTTGATAATAGATTCTATTTCTGTCTATTTTCAGTTAAGGGACTATATAAAGAGAAAGTGTAAATACCCTGAATTTGTTCAAATACAAATCTGCATCACCTTTTTGCACATTTGTTATTTGTTCATATATATATATACTAAGCAAAATTATAAACACAGTACTTTTGTGTTTGCCCCTATTGATCATGAGCTGAACTTAAAGATCTATGACTTTTTCTATGTACACAAAAGGTCTATTTCTTTCAAATATTGTTCACAAATCTGTCTAAATCTGTGTTAGTGAGCACTTCTCCTTCGCCGAGATAATCCATCCACCTCAAAGGTGTTGCACAATAAGATGCTGATTAGACAGCATGATTATAGCACAGGTGTGCCTTAGGCTGGCCACAATAAAAGGTCACTCTAAAATGTGCAGTTTTACTGTATTAGGTGGGTCGGGGGGGTCCAAAACCAGTGACCACCATTTGCCTCTTGCCATTTGGTTGTTGATTGTGGCCTGTGGAATGTTGGTCCATTCCTCTTCAATGGCTTTGCAAAGTTGCTGGATATTGGCAGGAACTGGAACACGCTGTCGTATACGCCGATCCAGGGCATTCCATACATGCTCAATGGGTTACATGTACGGTGAGTATCCTGGCCATGCAAGAACTGGGATGTTTTCAGCTTCCAGGAATTGTGTACAGATCCTTGCAACATGGGGCCATGCATTATCATGCTGCAAACATGAGGTGATGGTTGTGGATGAATGGCACAACAATGGGCCTCAGGATCTCCTCATGGTATCTATGTGCATTCAAAATGCCATCAATAAAATGCACCTGTGTTCATTGTCCATAGCATACGCCTGCCCATACCATAACCCTACCGCCACCATGGGCCACTCGATCCACAACGTTGATATCAGCAAACCACTCACCCACACGATGCCATACACGCTGTCTGCCATCTGCCCTGTACAGTGAAAACCAGACAGTTTGTGCAGAAATTCTTTGGTTATGCAAACCGATTGTTGCAGCAGCTGTCCGGGTGGCTGGTCTCAGAGGATCTTGGAGGTGAAGATGCTGGATGTGAAGGTCCTGGGCTGGTGTGGTTACACGTGGTCTGCAATTGTGAGGCCATTTGGATGTACTGCCAAATTCTCTGAAATGCCTTTGGAGGCAGCTTCTGGTAGAGAAATGAACATTCAAGTCAAGGGCAACAGCTCTGGTGGACATTCCTCTAGTCAGCATGCCAATTGCACGCACCCTCAAAACGTGCAACATCTGTGGCATTGTGCTGTGTGATAAAACTGTACATTTTAGAGTGGCCTTTTACAGCCTAAGACCCGTTTCACACTGAGGCACTTTACAGGCGCTATAGCTGTAAAAACAGTGCCTGCAAAGCGCCTGTAAAGCGCCTCTCCTTTCACTCCAATGTAAAAGCCCGAGTGCTTTCACACTGGAGCGGTGCGCTGGCAGGACGCTAAAAAAAGTCCTGCAAGCAGCATCTTTGAGGCTCTGTAGGAGCGGTGTATACACTGCTCCTAAAGCACCCCTGCACATTGAAATCCAATGGGCAGCGCTTTTAACTCTTTTTTGGCTGTTAGCAGGGGTTAAAGGCGCCCTGCTAGCAGCTTAAAAGCACAGCAAAAACAACGGTAAAGCGCCGTTAAAAATAGCAGCACTTTACCACCGACGCTCGGGAGCTGCCAATGTACACCCATGCAATATTCATGCTGTCTAATCAGTATCTAGATATGCCACACTTGTGAGGTGGATGGATTATCTCAGCAAAGGAGAAGTGCTCACTAACACAGATTTAGTCCTGGTTCACTCTGGTGCGATTTGACATGTCAAATCACATGTCAAATCGGTGGCAATTGCCAGCTATGGCAGCGTCCTAATCGGTGCGACACCGCATTTGCAGTGCCGCACCGATTTTAAAAAGTACTTTCTGTACTACTTTTTACCATTTCAGCTTGCGATTTCCATTGACATCTGTGCAGAAACCAGCACAGATGTCTGTGAAATCGCCACTGAAATCGGGACTGACATGCAGGAGTGAAATTCCCGCAGCTCAGTGTGAACCTGGGCTTAGACAGATTTGTGAACAACATTTGAGAGAAATAGGCCTTTTGTGTACATAGAAAAAGTCGTAGTTCTTTAAGTTCAGCTCATGATAAATAGGGGCAAACACAAAAGTGTTGCGTTTATAATTTTGCTCAGTGTATAAATATATACACAGTATATACACATTCTTTTTATAATTACCTTAAGGCACCCTGTAAAGAGTTGTGTTCTCTATATTGTATGTGCATAGGTGCTTTTGCAGTGTGCACTAAGCTATGTGATATATACAGTATATTAAAAAATAAGAAAGTCTGTTTTTGGTGTCGGGCAGGTTGGGCGTCCCTTGCTTTTCCCCTTAAGGTTTTTTTTTTATCCTCTGGGTGACCTTCTTTTTGCTCTCTTTTTCCTCCAATGAGTAGCAACTCACCCCAACCCCAATGCACACACCTTTTCTTCAAAGCAAGCAACTGCCACATATTCATGGTCGGGGGTCTCCAGTTAACACTTCTTTCATTGTTAACAGAGCAGGTAAAGATAACATGTTTGTTATTTAAAAATATCACTTGCAGAGTATCATCAAATTTATGTATTGTATTTGAACCATATGTATGTGCTATCAGGCACCTCACATTATTGTCGAGAACCCTGTTTGACACTATTTAGCCTACCAGTTTCCCTTGAATATTCTTTGACTATTTTTATTTTGCTGGTTGTACTTTGTACAATTCGTTTTTTTCTATTTCTGATGTTAACTTTCGATTTTAAAAAACCTTTAATTAATACAGAATGCAAAAAAAACAAAGTCTGTGCAACTGACCTTATCTTGGGTACTCTGGAAGTGTGGCCAATATCCCTACAACATATTGGAAGTTTAGTTGGAGTACATCCTGAAGCCTTTGTAGTCCAGCCTTATATTTCTCTACTCCCTGCAACTCAATAACAGTCACGCTTCAAAAGTAGAGCTGAAGGTCCTTGGTTTATATGTGTGTAGCACCCTGGGGTTTAGTGAGGGAGCTCCTCACAAATTTACTTGCCAGGAGTAGTTATTTTGGTCGATTGATCGTGATCTATTGATTTCTCCCTAAGTTTGGCCTTGTTGCATTTTTCTCTTCTACCACTAGTTGGCCGGGTACTTGGTGGTACTAGATATGAGAAGGGCAACCCAAGGTCAGGTTATGAGTATATGCGGTATCTCAGCCAATGGGTAGGGGTTTTCTTGATTCCCTTGGCCTGCTCGGAGAACCTATATTTTCAGGTGAGGTCAGGTGATCTATGTTCTGTGCCACCTGGATGGCTGTCTGGGTGGACGTGTGTCGTACGCCCCGGGCTGCTAGGCCGGAGATTGGGCCTATCCCAGGGGCATCTGGCTGCTAGGCTGTGTGAGGGCCTATCCAGAAGTAAGGAGAGCAGCGCAGGGTTGGGATTGCGGCTTGCAGTCCAACCAGAAGTGACGGTTGTGCCGGCTGGATAATCTGTCAGTGGCCGGAGGTAGAAGGGAAGCTGTCGCCACAAAGGGTCCAACCACCTTTACCGGGGACCACAGTGCGTAACTGAAGAAATTACCAGAACCACATTCTCACTGAACGGGCACGGTGGATAATCTGGAAACTTCAGGTGGTGATCAAGTCAGGGATCCAACCCGCTGAGGAGACACCTGCAGAGCAGCCTTGCGAGTCAAGCCAGGCACCTTGCCGGCTAATAGGAGTGTAGCTTGAGAAGCATCTGGAGTGCCAAGCTAGGGACCCAGCAGGGAAGCGTGGGTGACGCTTGAGGGGATACCACTGCAAACCTTGGAGGAGCTCAAGGGATTCAGAGTCAGTGAATCAGAGGGTCTAGTGAGAGACCGGGAGCTCAGTGTTGAAGAACTACAAGAGACAGTTGTAGTGAAGCTAAAAGGACTGTTACGTTTAAGTTAGGAACTGATAAAGACTGTTACCATAGGAGACAGCATTCCTGCATGTGCAGATGTGGTGCCTTGCTGGGGCCTTTCCCTGCACGGCTGTCTTCCTATTGAAGTTTCAGAGTCTGACAAATGAATCTATAACTACTTAAGGATGTCCTGGCCCTAACCCTCTTTCCCCAAAAAATACAAAAAGGACTGTCAAAAGAAATAAAACCTCTTTTACGTCCAAGCAGTGTTTGGCGCCCAATGACTTTCACCATCTTTGCACCCACTATGCCTCACAACACACTACATATTGAAAGATGTCAGCTATCTTTGGCCTTGGAGGTCCTCATTACACTGGACAAGGCTGGAGACCTTGCTACATGTGAAATGACTAAGTAATGATATTTTTTTTCAGTGGGTTTGTTTGAGAACAGCTCCCCTGCATCAATGCAGTTTGGACAGTAGTACATCTAAAACTAAAATTACTCAAGATTTGACTTCATTTTGACTTTGAATATTTCTTCTAGCCTTGATTTTTTAAATCTAACCTTCATGTTCGACCCCTTGACTTCTGGTTTTAAATTCAGCTTGCATTTATTATACTGTATATATCTTTACTTTCATTTGAAACTAAAGCTAACAATTTATGTGGGGCATGCGGGTCCCTATAGCTACTGCCATTAAAAAAAAAAAGGTAATCCAACTCCACAAAAACATAAATCTCTGCAGAAATGAGGTGCACAAGACTACTGCTTTTCCACCTATGAGCCATGGTGTAGGGCAGTGGTTCTCAACCCTGTCCTCAAGTACCCACAACAGGCCATGTTTTGTGAATTTCTCTTAAATAAAATAGCTGTCCAAAATACCAAGCCATTGACTTTGATTTAAAGCACCTGTGCAAGATAAATGAAAACTTGCAAACATGGCCTGTTGGGGGTACTTGAGGACAGGGTTTAAAACCACTGGTGTAGGGTACCGCTGCCAAGGTAGGTAAGCAAGAAAGACAGACGATCTATACTAGTTTTGTTTTATAAAGAAAATATGAAAGTACTATAGTAATACACACACACACTATATTACTAAAAGTATATGCCTTTACACACACATAAACTTTAATGGCATCCCAGTCTTAGTCCGTAGGGTTCAAGTTGAGTTGGCACACCCTTTGCAGCTATAAAAGCTCCAACTCTTCTGGGAAGGGTGTCCACAAGGTTTAGGAGTGTGTCTATTGGAATGTTTGACCATTCTTCCAGAAGTGCATTTGTGGGGTTAGGCACTGATGTGGATGAGAAGGCCTGACTCATATTCTCCTCTCTAATTTATCCCAAAGGTGTTCTATCAGGTTGGGATCAGGACTCTGTGCAGGCAAGTCAAGTTCCTCCACCCTAAACTCTCTCATCCATGTCTTTATGGACCTTGCTTTGTGCACTGGTGTGCAGTCATGTTGGAACAGGAAGGGGCCATCCACAAACTGTTCCCACAAAGTTGGGAGCATGAAATTGTCCAAAATGTCTTGGTATGCTACTGCCTTAGGAGTTCCCTTTACTGGAACTAAGGGGCCAAGCCCAATCCCTGAAAAACAACCCCACACCATAATCCCCCTTCCACAAAATGATTTGGACCAGTGTACAAAGCAGGGTCCATAAAGACATGGATGAGCGAGTTTGGGGTGTTGGAACTTGACTAGCCTGCACAGAGTCCTGACCTCAACCCGATAGAACACCTTTGGGATGAATTAGAGCGGAGACTGCGAGCCAAGCCTTCTCGTCCAACATCAGTGCCTGACCTCACAAATGCGCTTCTGGAAGAATGGTCAAACATTCTCATGGACACACTCCTAAACCTTGTGGACAGCCTTCCCAGAAGATTTGAAGCTGTTATACAGTTGTCCTCATGCATTTAAATACCCTGGAAGAATTTATGATTTCTTGGCCATTTTTCAGAGAATATGAATGTTACATACCTCAGTTCTTAATACCGTGTATTGTCCCCTTTAACATCAATGACAGCTTGAAGTCTTTTGTGGTATTTGTGGATGAGGCTCTTTATCTTCTCAGATGGTAAAGCTGTCCATTCCTCTTGGCAAAAAGCCTCCAGTTCCTGGAAATTCTTGGGCTGTCTTGCATGAACTACACGTTTGATATCTCCCCAGAGTGGCTCAATGATATTGAGGTCAAGAGACTGAGATGACCACCCCAGAACCTTCACTTTATTCTGCTGTAGCCAATGACAGGTTGACTTGGCCTTGTGTTTTAGATCATTGTCATGTTGGAATGTCCAAGTAGGCCCCATGTGCAGCTTCCTTGCTGATGAATGCAAATGTTCCTCCAGTATTTTTTGATAAAATACTGCATTCATCTTGCCAAAAATTTTGACCAAATTTCCTGTGCCTTTGTAGCTCACACATCCCCAAAACATCAGCGATCCACCTCCGTGTTTCACAGTTGGAATGGTGTACCTTTCATCATAGGCCTTGTTGACTCCTCTCCAAATGTAGCATTTATGGTTGTGGCCAAAAAGCAACATTTTGGTCTCATCACTCCAAATGACTTTGTGCCAGAAGGTTCGAGGCTTGTCTCTGTGCTGTTTGGCGTATTGTAAGCGGGATAATTTGTGGTATTTGCGCAGTAATGTCTTTCTTCTGGCGACTTGACCATGCAGCCCATCTTTCTTCAAGTGCCTCCTTATTGTGCATCTTGAAACAGCCAGACCACATGTTTTCAGAGAGTCCTGTATTTCACCTGAAGTTATTTGTGTTTTTTTTCTTTGCATCCCGAACAATTTCCCTGGCAGTTGTGGCTGAAATATTAGTTGGTCTACCTGACCGTGGTTTAGTTTCAACAGAACCCCTCATTTTCCACTTCTTGATTAGAGTTTGAACACTGCCGATTGACATTCTCAATTCCTTGGATATCTTTTTATATCCCTTTTCTTTTTTATACAGTTCAACTACCTTTTCCCGCAGATACTTTGACAATTCTTTTGCTTTCCCCATGACTCAGAATCCTGAAATGTCAGTGCAGCACTGGATGAAAGATGCAAGGGTCTGTCAGGAGTCCAGAAACTCACTGACCTTTTAGGCCCCTTTCACACGAGGCGGACTCTGTTTCTACGGAGCCCGCCTCGGTCCGCCGGCTCAGCGGGAGATCTGTCCATTGATCTCCGCTGAGCCGGCGGATGACAGGTCCCTCTCTGCTCACTGAGCGGGGAGGGGCTTGTCAGGCGCCGCTGTCGCCTATGGAGGGATTAGATGAAAACGGACAGCATGTCCATTTTCATCAGATCTCACCCGATCCGCCAGGGACGGACCTGGACGTAGGGCCATCCGTCTGCTTTTAGCAGATCGGACGGGGTCAGATCTCAGTGGACATGTCTCCGCTGACATCCGACGCTCCATAGACTAACATGGAGCGCCCGTTCAGGTCCGCCGTCAAAACTGACAGGCGGACCTGAATGGTCCGATCGTGTGAAAGGGGCCTCATACACACACACTAATTCCAAGCAAACAGATCACAGGTGAGGATGATTACCTTTAATAGGCATTCAAACCCCTTTGTGTCAACTTGTGTGCATGTTATCAGGCCAAAATCACCAGGGTATGTAAACTTTTGATCGGGGTCATTTGGGTAGTTTGTTGCCATTATGATTTAAAAAGAGTAAACGCAGTTGATTGATAATAAATGGCTTCAGCCAAACACTAACCATGAGTGAAAGAAATGTTTTTGTCTCATCATTCATATTCTCTGAAAAATGGCCAAGAAATCATAAATTCTGCCAGGGTATGTAAACTTATGAGCACAACTGTAGCTGCAAAGGGTGGGCCAACTCAATATTGAATCCTACGGACTAAAGCCCCATACACACTATTAGATTTTCTGAAGATTTTTGTCTTTAGATTTACCAAGACCATATGAGGTCAAACCTTAAGAGTTTCAATTTGTATGCAATCAGGCAGGCCCTTGCACTACATGGTTTCGGTAAATCTGAAGACAAAAATATGCAGAAAATCGAATAGTGTGTATGGGGCTTAAAGCGGAGTTCCATACAAAAGTGGAACTTCTACTTTTCAGAACCCTCCCCCCCTCTGGTGTCACATTTGGCACATTTCAGGGGGAAGGGGGGTGCAGATACCTGTCTAAGACAGGTATTTGCACCCACTTCCTGGCATAGACTCCCACGGGAGTCGATGCCTCTTCCCGTCCCGCCGCCCTGTCTCCTGGGAAACACACAGGTCCCAGGAGATAGCGGGGACCAGTTACTACGCGCAGCGCGACTCGCACATGCACAGTAAGGAACCGGGAAGTGAAGCCGCAACGCTTCACTTCCTAATTCCCTCACTCAAGATGGCGGCGGCAGCTGCCGAGAGTCGAACGAGTAATTTATTTATTAAAAGTCAGCAGCTGCAGTATTTGTAGCTGCTGGCTTTTAATAAAAAATTTTTTAGGTGGACTCCCGCTTTAAGACTGGGATGCCATTAAAGTTCATTTGCGCGTAAAGGAGGAGGACGTCTCAATACTTTTGGCAATAAAGTGTGTGTGTGTGTGTATGTGTATGTGTATGTATGTATATGTATATATATATATATATATATATATATATATATATATATATATATACACTCACACACACACACACACACACACATACATACACATACATACATACACATACAGTGTAAAGTGGTTTGAACACTTTTTGTAGTCTCCTAAAAAAGAAGAGACACAAAAAAGGTAACATGGAAATTCATGTTTAATAAATACTTTAATAAAGAATCATCTTTTTCAACAAAGTAACATTTTCTTATGTACAATGTGTTTATGAAGATTGAATCAATGTACAAAGGTCTTTCTGCATGAACACAAACATAAATTATGCAATAAAGCATGTAACAAGTTGTCATTCCTATGTGATGTTTGGCTAGTGTTGAAATATGGTGTGACCGCCATACAAAGTCCACAAACTTGCTCTTTTCCAGAAACTAATATTTGAATATGAGCTGACTCAAAGCCAAAATTACAAAGGGACAGAATCCTTATTCTATATGATACTAAATACCAGTGGTATATTTTTTTTTTGGGGGGGTGGCAAACAATTGCCGGGTCGTCTGGCTCTAATCACGCGCTTCAAAAAAAACAAAAAAAACACCACCCCATTGGAATCCATGCGTCCGGTGCCCCCCTGTGTAGATTAGGGGGACGGACGCATGGATGGAGTGGGGGGGGGGGGGTGGACAGCACCCCTGCGCCCCATATAGACGGGCCACCACTGCTAAATACCCAGGTTGAGTTCAGGTTGTTGGCTGTAACTTTTATACTGGTTATATTTATGTTTCAGAAACCCAATTGTTTTTTTTTTTTCTCAATTGGGTTTTCCAGGCAACATTGTAGAAATTTCAGGGCTGCCATTGCCGACCCTCCTTTTGAAAATGCTAATTCCTTAACAGTTATGTTGACCATTCGGCTTAATTATTATTTTCGGCACCGACTTAAAACTGATAAGTTCAGACCCGACTGTGACCTCACTAGCTGCATGCTTAAAGCCAGTGACAGAAAACTAATATTTCCAAATGGATCAAAAGCTGCAGACCCAATATTTCTTTTATGGCAAGATTCGTATAAAATAATTGAGCTGCTTCAGTTGCCCCTTTGATGTTTCCCCCCCCCCCCCCCCAAGCCACCAGTACTTTCATTTATTAAAATGAAGAGGGATGCCTTGGCATTTCCCTTATAGTTTAGGCAAGTTGTATTGCAGTTCACCCAATATCTTAGGTCGAGTTCACATATGTGCGGCCACGGTTTCCAGCATGAGGTCAAGATTTGTTCCTGAATTCATACATGAACCAGACCCAAAAATGTACAGGACCCTTTTGGAATTCCCAGCCCGGACATTAAGAGCCGGTCACACTCGCATGTCATGCAAATTAGAAGCGGTGAAAACCACAACCAATTTGCACATATGTGAACCCCATGCCTTAGTCTTATCCCAGTTGTATGACTTTAATTTGGTTAGCAGCATAAAACGTTTAGCTAGGGTTCTACTGTTGATAAGGAGGGGGTTCAGAAACATGAAATCTAGGCATATTACTAGGCTTGTCAAAAGTAATGGGGAACTTTAGGCAGGTGAACCAAGATTATAAGATTATCTGTTACCTGTGTTTTTATTATAGCAGTTACTATAAAGCATAACAATTCACAAATGCAGTAACACTGAAGATTATAAAAACAAACAAATCTTTTGGTGGTTTACCAATGTTAAGCTGGCATCCAGGGGCCTGTTTGACAGTTCAGCTGCTTTGCAGAGCATCCCAGTAGGATAACATCCCTGAGTGCTATATAAAAACAATTGCAATTTCTTATTGGCCACCAATGTGATTGGTAGTCTCTTCAGACATTAGTAATGGAACAAGGTGGTCAGTGCTGTGCGGCAACCATGCAAGCTCTCTGCAATTGTTTTTATTTTTTAATAGAGCACTCCAGGATTTGGGGCTACTGGGATGTTTTGCAAAGAAGTTGAATACATGTGCAAATACCTAGAGCTAAAAAATACCAGCTCCACATTGTTAAACTACCCCATAAAAAAATAGAATAAAAAAAAAAAAGAATAGACGACGTACTGAAACAAAAAAGGACTACAATATTTTTAGCTTCCCTGTAACAGTATCCAGCTGTTCTCAGGTGAAACTGTTTCTATTTTTTACATTTTTGCCAATATATTTCCTTATAACAAAACGATTTTCATAGGCAATAGTAAAATAGTTGCACCAAAGATAGTAGAGCTACTATCTTAAAAGCAGTCTCTAGAGGTGCCAACCTTCATTTATACTAATTTCTATGAATGCATAATAAAATATACTACATGCCTTTTAAGCTCTTTTGGCAAAGTTGATTTAATATGGTTGTAACTACTAATGTGAAAATTGGACAAGGTACATCCTTCTATAGTATACACTTGTCTCAATCCCAAGCACTGAGTGTAATTTCTCTCTGATCTGTTTTCTCTCTGCTGTCTGTATGAGTCACTTCTAATAGCCAATGCCGACACAACAGCATCCTCAATGACGAACCGGCCCCCTTCTCACACCCAGCAGGTGACCAATGTCCTCATCAGTGCATGTTTCTCATGATTCTGTGTAGAGGGATGTCCATTCCCTCCAATTAGCTCTCAGATTACACTGAAGCTCTCTGCCTAACTATGCAGTGTATGTCATATCAAATGCCTTCTACTGCTGAGAAATAGTCTTTGATCTGTGTAGTTTAAATGGATGTGGAGGAAAAGTGGGTGAAGATAAACAGGTACAACCTATATAGGAAGATTTGTTTAATCTGTGTATCACCTAAGGCTAGGCATTTCACCGGGAATAAGTAAGGGTTTACAACTATTTTAATGTACAGCAAAGCCTACAGGCAATACTGATGACTAGTCCTTTGTCCTCTGCTTGCCGTTTTTTGGGTGCAGCTTCCAGTGTTTAGCGCCTCTTTTAATCTTTCGGCAAAGATATTCATCTGATTCATCTGAATTTTTAAAATGACATTTTCCACTTTCCTGCTATGTAATGTTCAAAAGAGATGCAAGTGTAGAACTAAAATCATTCAATATCAGTTACTACTCATGCTTACAAAATACTTCAAGGTGGAAATTATTCTCCCCACCCCCCAAAAAAAAAAAAAAAAAAAAAAAAAAAGGGAAGAAGAAGTGGAAAACACCACTTTTGGTGAAAATTTGATTTAAATACATATGCAGTTAATATCTTAACTGAACTTATCTGAACTGTCATGTCAGGGAAAATTTAAAATAAAGCCATTTTCTTCTTTTACTGCTGAAAAAAGTCACAGAATATGGAATATTTATTAATTGGTTGTGCTGTGCAATTGTCTTTTCATTTGTAACATAAAAGTAGAACAGTTTCCTAAAATAGTCCAAAATGGCTTCCATGAACAATGTAAATTCTGAAAATCTCTAGAAATGGAATCCCCTTGATTAATGGGGTTTAAAACTATCCATTCCAATAGTTTCATGTGGTCTACCACCATTGTAGGGAGCTTCCTCTACGACTGTGGGATTGTAAAAAGATGACTCTCCATAGCTGACATCATAGGGACTTACAGGATTCTCCAACCGTAGTACTGAAATAGAAAAAGAGATTATTAGAGGGAGTTATTAAAGGGAAATTACTAAAGAACCAACACACTGAAAGTTTAGATGTACTGTAGATCACAAAACCATGTAAAATGCAGTTCTAATCTACAAAAACCATGGGTGGAAGGAGAGAAAGTTGCCCAATCCCCCCCATCACCACAATCCATGTTGATAGGGGAATGCCTCCCACAGCGCTATTGTGTTCTGCCAGCGGGGGGGGGGGGGGGGGGCAGTAATTGAGGTAAAAAAAATCCCACAGGCTGATTGTATCCAAGTCAATTGGTGGATCGATTTGGATACACTCAGCCTGCCCATACCTGGATCGAATCTTTGACAGTTCAGCAGGGACCCTGTATGGCTGGATTTACTCACTCAAACTTCTTACTAATTCTGACATCCGCTGCTTGCCTGTATGGCAAGTAGTATGACAAAAATCAAGAGGTGGGAAGAATTATGGACAGATACTACTGAACTCTGACATCTGCAACTGTGATGATAATGATGACATAATGGGGTTGATTTACTAAAAGCAAATATTCTTTTCAATTTTGCAAGATTTTCACTTTGTAAGGGAATTCATTTCTTAGCAGTTAATGCGGTGAAAATTCACCTGGCAAAAAATACCCAATTGTGCGCAAGGAAAACAAAAAACAAAAAAAAAAAACACACACACACATGAGTCCACATGAGTGGATAATTGAAAACAACAGAGCTTCACCTCACTCACTAAGCAAAGGGAATTTCTTTTGGAAAGTAAATGTCCCATTGCAGATGAGCAGTCTACTTGCCTTTTGCAAATGAACCCAGTTCAGCGAGCAACGCACTGATTGGAGCTAATAGCACTGAGCACATGTGACCTAGTTGTGAATGTCAAAAAAAAAAAAAAAAAAAGAAGAGGAAAAACACACACATACACACTATATATATTTATTACACATACACAGTATCTCACATTTTTGTAAATATTTTATTATATCTTTTCATGTGACAACACTGAAGAAATGACACTTTGCTACAATGTAAATTAGTGAGTGTACAGCTTGTATAACAGTGTAAATTTCCTGTCCCCTCAAAATAATAACAGCCACTAATGTCTAAACCGCTGATAACAAAAGTGAGTACACCCCAGAGTGAAAATGTCCAATATAAGCCCAATTAGCCATTTGCCCTCCCAGGTGTCATGTGACTCATTAGTGTTACAAGGTCTCAGGTGTGAATGGGGAGCAGGTGTGTTAAATTTGGCGTTATCGCTCTCACTCTCTCATACTGGTCACTGGAAGTTCAACATGGCCCCTCATGGCACAGAACTCTCTGAGGATAGAAAAAAAGAATTGTTGCTCTACATAAAATGAATAAAGCAGTGCAGCGCTATATCCAGAAGTTCAAATATTACTGATAAAAGTCCCTTTAAATTTAAATCCAAAAGTTGATAGAGAAAAGGTCTCCTCTGTAGTGGTCTAAGTGCTCATGACAGTCCATGCAGTACTATACATCCGTGATTCCACCACCAGCTAGCCAAACCGCTCACCTCAGCATATGGACCCCTGAGCTAACAGACGGGTCAAAACAGCATTTGCCACTCTCAGTGGATAAAGATGGAGACTTGCATGGGCAGATGGTCACACGATATAAAGGCAGCACTCAGTAATTGATGATCATGTTCACATGCAATAAAAATAAGAGTACATAGTGCACAATGTGTGGCTAAGAAGATCACACTTATTAAAAGTCAAGTACTCACATACACAGCACTACACCCTAGTGCTGGGATAAAGGTAAAATGGCATCAAAGGATAACGTCAAGTAGTAATGGTGGCTGCAGTGATGTCCAAGGAACTCCCGCACGCGTATCGTCAACATCCGGACTTCATCAGTGGTAGTGGAGTCCAAGACATCAGATCTATATATATATATATAGAGCCCCAATAACTGTTTCCTATGTAATAAAAAACCTCCCACGGGCACCATCCAATCAGCTCCGGCCACTATGGGGTCAAGGGGATTACTTCCTGCCCAAGCTTATAGGTCACTATAGCAACCAAGGCATCTACATCATGACGCCCGGTCATGTGACCATACGATCAGGAAGTAAAACCCCTATTAGCATAAAACTATGGTCATGTGACCTTACACTCATGTTACCAGCAGAAGCTGGAACACAGCAACCAAGAAAGTTTACAAAATAAAGGATTTCATCACATGTTCCACTACAGGGGTAGTGTACATGATGGAGTGTGAATGTGGCCTCCAATATGTAGGGAGAACATCTAGACCTTTACATATTAGAATAGGAGAACATGTGAATAATATTAAAAAAGATTTGGTCACTCACAACGTTTCCAAGCATTTTCGATTATTCCATGCTCGGTTTGGCTAGCTGGTGGTGGAATCACAGATGTATAGCACTGCATGGACTGTCATGAGCACTTAGACCACTACAGAGGAGACCTTTTCTCTATCAACTTTTGGATTTAAATTTAAAGGGACTTTTATTAGTAATATTTGAACTTCTGGGTATAGCTTTATTCATCCTATGTACTTTGAGGTTTTTTATGTTTACCTTCAGTGTTCAGCTGCTTGTATTTTTAAATATTGTTTTTTTTGCGCTGACTTTATTTTATTTATAATTGCTCTACATAAAGATGGCCTAGGCTATAAGAAGGTTGCCAAGACCCTGAAATTAAGCTGCAACATGATGGCCAAGACCATACAGCGGTTTAACAGGACAGGTTTCACTCAGAACAGGCCTCGCCATGGCCGACCAAAGGAGTTGAGTGCACGTGCTCAGCGTCATATCCAGAGATTGTTTTTGGGATATAGACGTATGAGTGCTGCCAGCATTGCTGCAGAGGTTGAATGGGTGGGAGGGGGGTCAGCCTGTCAGTGCTCAGACCATACACCGCACACTGCATCAAATTGGTCTGCATGGCTGTCGTCCCAGAAGAAAGCCTCTTCTAAAGATGATGCACAAGAAAGTCCGCAAACAGTTTGCTGAAGACAAGCAGACTAAGGACATGGATTACTGGAACCAGGTCCTGTGGTCTGATGAGAACAAAATAAACTTATTTAGTTCAGATGGTGTGAAGTGTGTGTGACGGTAACCAGGTGAGGAATAAAAAGACAAGTTTGTCTTGCCTACAATCAAGCATGGTGATAGGGAGTGTCATGGTCTGGGGCTGCATGAGTGCTGCCGACACTGGGGAGCTACAGTTCATTGAGGGAACCAATAATGCCAACATGCACTGTGACATACTGAAGCAGAGCAAGATCCCCTCCCTTCGGAGACTGGGGTGCAAGGCAGTATGCCAACAGAACGACCCCAAACACCTCCAAGACGACCACTGCCTTGCTAAAGAAGCTGAGGGTAAAGGTGATGGACTGGCCAAGCATGTCTCCAGACCTAAACCCTATTGAGCATCTGTGGGGCATCCTCAAACGGAAGGTGGAGGAGCGCAAGGTCTCTAACATCCACCAGCTCCGTGATGTCATCATGGAGGAGTGGAAGAGGACTCCAGTGGCAACCTGTGAAGCTCTGGTGAACGCCATGCCCAAGAGTGTAAAGGCAGTGCTGGAAAATAATGGTGACCACACAAAATATTGACACTTTGGACCCAATTTGGACATTTTCACTTAGAGGTGTACTCACTTTTGTTGCCAGCGGTTTAGACATTAATGGCTGTGTGTTGAGTTATTTTGAGGGGACAGCAAATTTACACTGTTATACAAGCTGTACACTCACTACTTTATATTGTAGCAAAGTGTCATTTCTTCAGTGTTGTCACATTAAAAGATATAATAAAATATTTACAAAAATGTGAGGGGTGTACTCACTTTTGTGATTATATATATATATATATATATATATATATATATATATATATACACACACGCACACATACATACACATATACATACACATATACATACACACACACACACACACACTCTTTATTTTTCTCTACAGAAGTATAGGAATTGGTAAGACAGACATCTATACTAGGGCTGCGCATCTTCACTGGCCTCACGATTCGATTCGATTATGATTATCAAGTCAACGATTCGATTCGATTCGATTCCGCGATGCATCACGATGCATCACGATTACAGCGCAAGTCCGCAAGTTCTCATGGTTTTCATCAAAAAAAAATTCAAGTATTTTTATTCTATCTGTTCTTAAGAAAAAAAGAGACAGCAGAGGAGCTCCAGGCTCTCTTCCATAATACTAAAGGAGATGGTCAGAGACTGCAGACATGCTACAGGAGATGATCAGAGACTGCAGACATACTACAGGAGATGATCAGAGACTGCAGACATGCTACAGGAGATGATCAGAGACTGCAGACATGCTACAGGAGATGGTCAGAGACTGCGGACATGCTACAGGAGATGGTCAGAGACTGCGGACATGCTACAGGAGATGGTCAGAGACTGCGGACATGCTACAGGAGATGGTCAGAGACTGCGGACATGCTACAGGAGATGGTCAGAGACTGCGGACATGCTACAGGAGATGGTCAGAGACAGCGGACATGCTACAGGAGATGGTCAGAGACTGCGGACATGCTACAGGAGATGGTCAGAGACTGCGGACATGCTACAGGAGATGGGCACAGACTGCGGACATGCTACAGGAGATGGTCAGAGACTGCGGACATGCTACAGGAGATAGTCAGAGACTGCAGACATGCTACAGGAGATGGTCAGAGACTGCGGACATGGTACAGGAGATGAGCACAGACTGCGGACATGGTACAGGAGATGAGCACAGACTGCGGCGGACATGGCACAGGAGATGGGCACAGACTGCGGCGGACATGGCACAGGAGATGGGCACAGACTGCGGCGGACATGGCACAGGAGATGGGCACAGACTGCGGCGGACATGGCACAGGAGATGGGCACAGACTGCGGCGGACATGGCACAGGAGATGGGCACAGACTGCGGCGGACATGGCACAGGAGATGGGCACAGACTGCGGTGGACATGGCACAGGAGATGGGCACAGACTGCGGCGGACATGGCACAGGAGATGGGCACAGACTGCGGCGGACATGGCACAGGAGATGGGCACAGACTGCGGCGGACATGGCACAGGAGATGGGCACAGACTGCGGCGGACATGGCACAGGAGATGGGCACAGACTGCGGCGGACATGGCACAGGAGATGGGCACAGACTGCGGCGGACATGGCACAGGAGATGGGCACAGACTGCGGCGGACATGGCACAGGAGATGGGCACAGACTGCGGCGGACATGGCACAGGAGATGGGCACAGACTGCGGCGGACATGGCACAGGAGATGGGCACAGACTGCGGTGGACATGGCACAGGAGATGGGCACAGACTGCGGACAATAATGCAGAGTTGTGGTGTGATGAAGGCACATAGAAGACAATTTATGATATGGACTTGTGTCACAGCGCCCCCCCCTCCCCCTCCCCCTCCCCCTCCGTACTCACATGCTGCTCTGCCGGTGGCAGCCTGTAATGAGCAGGGCGATCTGCCTGCTCACCATCTCCCCCGATCTCCATTTGTGCGGCCGGTGTTCCGCCGGTTGTCACATCTGAGGTGGGCAGTGAATTCTCCCGGGAGAGCGCTCCGTGCGTAAAGCTGCTGTTAGTGTGTATATTGCGGTCATGTGACACTCGGCCGCGCCTCCCTCCTCTCACGTCTCTCCTGATGTCAGCCCCGCCCGCCTCTCTTCTGACCTGATAGCTCCAGTCAGTGGGCGGAGCTGACATCAGGAGAGACTGAGAGGAGGGAGGCGCGGCCGAGTGTCACATGACCGCAATATACACACTAATAACAGCTTTACGGACGGAGCGCTCTCCCGGGAGGGGGCGGGCCAGAAATCGATTATTCGGGTCGCATGCATCGATGCCGCATCGGGGACACCCGAATCGCGATGCATCGATGCTGCGATTAATTTCAGCAGCCCTAATCTCTACTCACCTCCCTGCTGCAGCATCGGCCTGATCCTGTAGCTGTCCCCAGCAGGCTCTACGCCCGAGAACTGAGCAATCACGTGACAGATAATAGTTAAGTTCAAGTTGTCCTGGAGAATAGAGCAGTAACTGTCAGTCACTGCTCTCTGCTCTGCCCCTTCCACGCTAACTGGAGTGATAGGCTAGGGCTAAAGAGGAGGGTGGAAGCAGCTGGCTCTGGTTCTCAGCCTCATGCTGAGAGACAGAGCCAGCTGCCGATCAGGCATGTGGGTGGATCCCAACAATATGGTCAGGATACTTCCAGAGCCCAGAGCGGTTCTGTGATGTAAGCCTGCTGTTGGCTGATTCTGGGTCACAAGAGTGCAAAGAGTGCACTCCTGTGACCCAGAAAAGTAGAGTGACCAAAAAAAAGCTTTGACCATACTTCTTTTAACTCATCAGAAGTCAAGCATGTGAGGCTAGGAGAAGTAGGATTTTTAAAAGTTTTGATTTCCTCAATAGTTTCACAGTGGTAAGTTGCATAAAAGGGTTTCCTCCCCACCCAAAACTTTTTGGTGGGGGGTATCAATAAGCTTTTAAGTAAAAATCAACAATTGAAATTAGAATATCTTCCATACCTGGGTCATTTCTACTTTCTTCATATAGTCGTCGGTGGGAAAAGCCTCTGCTTTTTTTCGATCCACATAAGAAATAGGCAGCTATGCAGACTAAAAAAATTCCTAGGAGTGATCCAAAGATTGCACCTAGAATAACTCCAGTGTCACTCACTGTATCTAGGAAAGTAAAATGTATAAGGATTATTAAGGCTCAGTAAAATAACTAAGAGAAAGCAAAGCAGAACTTCAAGAAATTTAGATAGCATTAGATGTAATTGCATTGCTGTCAGGTTTTCAATTATGCAAAGGACGTAGAGAATAGCTGCTCCACCCCACTTATAATGCAAAGATTAAGGTTTCATTTTAAATCATCAAAAAAAAAAAAAAAAAAGAAGCTTTACAGAAGTAAAGTAAAAAAATCCACCTTTAGACCCCTTTCACACCGAGGGTGTTTTGCAGGCGCTATAGCTTTAAAAATAGCGCCTGCAATCCGCCCTCAAACAGCTGCTCCATTGTGTCCAGTGTAAAAGCCCGAGGGCTTTCACACCGGAGCGGTGCGCTGGCAGGACATCAGGAAAAGTTGGAGCGGTGTGTTTACCGCTCCTCCACCGCTGCTCCCCATTGAAATCAATGGGGCAGCGCTGGGATACCGCCGGCAGAAAGCCGCCATTGCGGCGCATTGCGGGCGGTTTTAACCCTTTCTCGGACGCTAGCGGGGCGCTTTTACCCCGCGCCGCAAATCCGATGGTAAAACGCAGCTAAAAATAGCGGCGTTTTACCGCCAACGCTATGGGTGGCTCGGTGTG